>JAEQBA010003461.1:90000-405176 GCA_019434445.1 Phalangium opilio | reverse complement strand
CCTGAACGAACGGGTTTACATTTATGTTCATAATGTGCAGTCCTTAAACGCGCATTTGGAAGATAATTTAGCGACACCGTATATACAGGGTGTTTCGGAGAAGTCTGGCACAAATTAACAGGCGTGTTTTCGGGTCAAAAGAAGTCAAAATGTTCTATGAACTTTTGGGTGAAAGCCCCCCGTTTCAGAGTTATGTACTCTCCAAAGTTGGCCTTAAAAACAATGGAATTTTGCCGATATGTGGAACTGGTATTATGCCTTTGGACAAATTGTTTTCATTTACCATAAGCTTATGTACGAAGAAATTAACAGCTAGTGAAGTGGTTTAAAGGGCCGCTAACATTATTCGTTCTCGTATTAATAACGTTTTTACAAAAATAATAATCCCAACAAATTTATTGCACCTTAAACGCCAGTTACTTGTTAATTAGACTTTTGTTTATGTTCCTTCGGTTACAAAACATCAGATTTACACAAAATTGTTCAAAATGACTCCTTCAACGTTTAAGCAAACTTGCGCGCGTCTTTAAACGACTCGCGAACACGTTCGAAGATTCCTGGCGTGTTGCGGATGTTATCACACCCATCAATTATTCTTTGTCTTAAGTCCCGGATCTCGAACTTCACTACGGTACACCAAGTCTTTCAAATGGCCCCACAGGAAAAATCACATGGGTGAGATCCGGCGATCTTGCTGGCCAATCAATAGCTCGCCTCGACCTATCCACCTCAATTGAATTCGACATCAAGATGCTGTTACTCGAAGGCTAAAGTGTGGCGGTGCCCCATCGTGCATGAACCACATTCTTTGTCGGAGGTCCAACGGTACGTCTTCGAGAAGGTCTGGTAAATTGTCCTGCAAAAATCTCAAGTATGCCTCCCCATTTAACCTTGGTTGCATAAAAAAGGGTCCAATTAACCAATCGCCTACAATTCCGCACCACACGTTCAAACTAAACTGCACCTGATGTGCCCTTACGCGTGTCGCGTGTGGGTTTCTTTGGCTCCACTCGTGCTGGTTGTGCAAATTAATTACACCGCCACGCGAAAAATTGGCTTCGTCAGAGACCAGCAAAATACGTGGAAAGTCCAAGTCTATTACTTGTGCCAAAAACCACTGGCAGAAAGCTACTCTTCTTGGACAGTCACCTTCGTTAAAGCTTGTACTTTTTGTAAATGGTATGGGTGGAACTGGTGTCCACGAAGGATTTTCCAAACGAGTACATGATTTACACCTAATTGGCGGCCAATGATCCTGGTGCTGGTTGTAGGATCTCCTCAAAATAGTTAGACTTGTCTTCAATGTCCTCGGGTACAATCTGCGGGCGAACTTCAGGGCCTGACGGTTGTAGCTTACGGTTTCTCTCAAACGTCTGTCAACAGCACTAAACGTTTGCCGATTCGGAACTTGTCGTTCAGGAAAGTGCTCCTGGTACAAGCGCCGAGCTTCAACCCCATTGCCTGAGCCAATCCGTACATCAGATGCATATCTGAATACTCTGCATTCGTGAAGTAGACCATTATTTGTTTAGAGAAGCTACCAAATTCGCATTTAAAAAGTAAAGCCATTAAATTCGATTGACCTTTACTCAAGCTTAAGTAGTGAAATTAAAAAACAAATTACGCTGCGTTGGATAAAACAATCGAATGTTTTTTTAAGAATCACAATACTTAAGCCTTGAGTAAAGGAAAATCGATTTAATGTGCTTTACTTTTAAATGCGAATTGGTAGCTTCTCTAAAACAAATATGGTCTACTTCACGAATGCAGAGTATTCAGATATGCATCTGATGTACGGATTGGCTCAAGGCAATGGGGTTGAAGCTCGGCGCTTGTACAGGAGCACTTTCCTGAACGACAAGTTCCGAATCGGCAAACGTTTAGTGCTGTTGACAGACGTTTGAGAGAAACCGGTAAGCTACACCGTCAGGCCCTGAAGTTCGCCCGCAGATTGTACCCGAGGACATTGAAGACAATGTACTAACTATTTTTGAGGAAGATCCTACAACCAGCACCAGGATCATTGGCCGCCAATTAGGTGTAAATCATGTACTCGTTTGGAAAATCCTTCGTGGACACCAGTTCCACCCATACCATTTACAAAAAGTACAAGCTTTAAACGAAGGTGACTGTCCAAGAAGAGTAGCTTTCTGCCAGTGGTTTTTGGCACAAGTAATAGACTTGGACTTTCCACGTATTTTGCTGGTCTCTGACGAAGCCAATTTTTCGCGTGGCGGTGTAATTAATTTGCACAACCAGCACGAGTGGAGCCCAAGAAACCCACACGCGACACGCGTAAGGGCACATCAGGTGCAGTTTAGTTTGAACGTGTGGTGCGGAATTGTAGGCGATTGGTTAATTGGACCCTTTTTTATGCAACCAAGGTTAAATGGGGAGGCATACTTGAGATTTTTGCAGGACAATTTACCAGACCTTCTCGAAGACGTACCGTTGGACCTCCGACAAAGAATGTGGTTCATGCACGATGGGGCACCGCCACACTTAGCCTTCGAGTAAGACAGCATCTTGATGTCGAATTCCCTTGAGGTGGATAGGTCGAGGCGGAGCTATTGATTGGCCAGCAAGATCGCCGGATCTCAACCCATGTGATTTTTTCCTGTGGGGCCATTTGAAAGACTTGGTGTACCGTAGTGAAGTTCGAGATGTCCAGGACTTAAGACAAAGAATAATTGATGGGTGTGATAACATCCGCAACACGCCAGGAATCTTCGAACGGTTCGCGAGTCGTTTAAAAGACGCGCGCAAGTTTGCTTAAACGTTGAAGGAGGTCATTTTGAACAATTTTTGTAAATGCTGATGTTTTGTAACCGAAGGAACATAAAACAAAAAGTCTAATTAAACAAGTAACTGGCGTTTAAGGTGCAATAAATTTGTTTGGGATTATTATTTTTGTAAAAACGTTATTAATACGAGAACGAATATGTTAGCGGCCCTTTAAACCACTTCACTAGCTGTTAATTTCTTCGTACATAAGCTTATGGTAAATTAGAAAACAATTTGTCCAAAGGCATAATACCAGTTCCACATATCGGCAAAATTCCATTGTTTTAGGCCAACTTGGAGAGTACATAACTCTGAAACGGGGGGCTTTCACCCAAAAGTTCATAGAACATTTTTGACTTCTTTTGACCCGAAGAACACGCCTGTTAATTTGTGCCAGACTTCTCCGAAACACCCTGTATATGCGATATATTTCCTTCATTGCCTCCTATATCTATCAAGGCCCGTGCATTGTGATATATTCATTCATTGCCTCCTATATTTAGCAAGAGCCGGCATTGCGATATTTTTTCAAAACACAACCAAATGGGAAGCTCCTCTCAGAACCATAATAATTTATTTTCTCTGTATCCGTTTCCCCTACTTGTGTTGTAATACTTCTTTTTATACCCTTCTGCCTGACGCGCTGCACTTGACAATGTTGGCTTCAGTGAAGCAACGTATTTGAAGGGAATTTCAGCTGCTTCATTCTCTCAGCACTCTTCATAGATAGAAACGTACAGATTCGAGACACTATGAATTACGATTGTGTTTCAAATCCTCTGTAAAGACGTCTTAACGGCTTGAAGTTAGTCGAAACGTAAATTCACATCTAATTTTTCAGTTGTACCATAATACCACAATGTTGTCAGGCATTTATTGAAGGATGTTTTAGTACTTGGTATAGACTGTTATGTGTACCAAGTGTCCTATCATCCCAGTGTAAATGGGATGTATAGAGGCCAGTGTAAATGATATGTATAGAACCAAAGGTGGAGTCGCTAAATATATCGCCGTAGTTAAATAGCTGATCGCATTTTGTCATCCATATTTTCTTTGCGTTTCTAGATATAAGTTCGTAATAGATGATGATGTTTGATAAATATAAGCGACATTGTTTCATGTTCGAATAAAGTTACGGCTTCCACTATTGGGATTATACTCCTTGTAACGTCTATATGTTTAAAAACACTGCAGCTTCCACTAATAGGTTAATACTTCATGTTATGAGTAGATATTTTAGTTTATTAACGGTTTTCTACTTGAGTTCATGTAAACTGAAAAGTGTAATGTTTTATTGTTCCCGGCTGTAAACACCAATTACGTGAATATTATATACGTCTATTTCTGGACAATTTATTCGGTACAAGGAAATATCTTAGGGTTGAATGAATTCAGTGAAATTTCATTTTGATATAATTAATATTTTATTTTCAAGTGAGCAATTACACAATGATATTATTGGGAAAATACGTCCTGAGACATCTGACTAATGGTATATAGTGCTGTTTTGTCGACGTCGTGTGTCGTTGTATTTCAACATTTATGTTAGCGTCAGGTTTTTGAAGCTCATTTGATGTTGCAGGTGTTACTTGAGTAGTTTCTTTCGTGATTGGAATATTTTGGTCTTGAGGCTGTAAAAATGAAAATTATAGTCAAACATTGTTATGGTTTATTATGGTTTTAATTTTCTGTAAAAAAAGTGTGTAAATCATATTACCTGATCTTTAGAGTTATAAAAAGTTTTCTCGTCTATTGATGCTAGAAACGAATCATCATCACCCGACATGTCAAAGTCATCTTCATCCTCAATTGACTTTGTTTTTTATGCTGTGAAGAGGTCGTTGTCAGAAGTCACGTTTGTTGCGTGGATGATGTTGACGTGGATTGCGTTTGTTGAGTAGTTGATGTTGACGTGGATGGCGTTTGTTGAGTAGTTGATGTTGACGTGGATGGCGTTTGTTGAGTAGTTGATGTTGACGTGGATGGCGTTTGTTGAGTAGTTGATGTTGACGTGGATGGCGTTTGTTGCGTAGTTGATGTTGACGTGGATGGCGTTTGTTGCGTAGTTGATGTTGACGTGGATGGCGTTTGGTGAGTAGCTGATGCTGACGTGGATGGCGTTTGTTAAGTAGTTGATGTTGACGTGGATTGCGTTTGGTGAGTAGTTGATGTTGACGTGGATGGCGTTTGTTGCGTAGTTGATGTTGACGTGGATGGCGTTTGGTGAGTAGTTGATGTTGACGTGGATGGCGTTTGGTGAGTAGTTGATGTTGACGTGGATGGCGTTTGTTGAGTAGTTGATGTTGACGTGGATGGCGTTTGTTGAGTAGTTGATGTTGACGTGGATGGCGTTTGTTGCGTAGTTGATGTTGACGTGGATGGCGTTTGTTGCGTAGTTGATGTTGACGTGGATTGCGTTTGGTGAGTAGTTGATGTTGACGTGGATGGCGTTTGTTGCGTAGTTGATGTTGACGTGGATGGCGTTTGTTGCGTAGTTGATGTTGACGTGGATGGCGTTTGTTGAGTAGTTGATGTTGACGTGGATGGCGTTTGTTGAGTAGTTGATGTTGACGTGGATGGCGTTTGTTGAGTAGTTGATGTTGACGTGGATGGCGTTTGGTGAGTAGTTGATAATAACGTGGATGGCGTTTGTTGAGTAGTTGATGTTGACGTGGATTGCGTTTGGTGAGTAGGTGAATGTGTGCCGTGCCATATCAAATAGTCTCTAACCATTGTTCGAAACTAGAGAGAGAAATTAGGCAGTAACACTGATCATGCCCTGAACTATGAGAGGTAGTTCATAGCGACGGCAGCGACCCGGGACAGTAGCCGGTGAAATTGTCTGCTCTAAATGAAAATTCAAATCGACCAAGTGTTACATCGTTTACAAATTCGGAGCGCTGATTTTTATCCTTTAATTTTTGTATTTCCCTATGTCACATATAATTACATGGTCGGGCCCATTTTAGTTGACTTAAGACTAATCCACCTAGTCCAGGCAAAAAGAAATGCAGAATAACCATCACTATCTTCTTCATGTTTTAATTTAAGAAGATCACACTGGCAAATCATATCATATAACAGTTCATTCATGGATCCATTACCTTTCGTAGAGTTAAATATTCTTATTCTACTTCCAGTATCGTCCGTGGTAAAAAGATCGTCATTTATTAATTTTAACGTTTCCACTCACAGATGTTGCTTTACCGTATATCCGTATGCAATCTTGTTAAGCCTTAGCTAGTAGGAGTCCTTTTAAAACTGTTTACAGAACTATTTTTCAGTCGCAAATAGGCACTGGCAATGTGCAATGCCTCTCCTACGCGAGGGGGTAGGAACTATGAGAGAGGGGAAAGGGGGTTTCTAGGTTTTCATGGCGCGGGGGATCTTCCAAGTGCTTTACTTTCCCTCCTTTCTCCTTTTGATATTACATTATTTTGCAAAACCGCGAGCAAAAATCTTACTGTCCCTTTTGAATTTGCCGCCATTGGCTGTCACGAAGCCGGTCACGAATGGGGATGTAACGTCTTTAGGAACATTTTATAACGCTACTCCACACACGTACTCTCCCAAGAATAATTAATGTAATGATAAAATGTTTTCGGGGAAAAAGCCGAGATAAGTAAATTTTTGAAATTGATCACCAGTAAAATAATTTATTTCAACGGAAAACGGTAATGGAACGTTGTTTTTCCTTAAGCATGCCTTTAAGTTTTAATTAAAAAGAAAAATTGATATCTGAGCCTTCTGTCAAGTGATAACCTCAATCTTATCGATACTTTTAGGTCTTGAATCTAATCAAGACTTTTTTTTATTAATATCTGTACCTTTAGCCTTCATTTTAATTAAGAATATTAAGAAACTGTTTTATTTTTCCAAAATCTGCACTAAGCAGAAACATATATAAAGGGGACCGTAACTTTAGCTCAATCAGTCATTTATTTAAAATGATACTTCAAAAAAAACGTAACTCATTGAAAGTTTGTATTCTTATTGTAATTAACATAATACAATTTTTTACAAACTTTTATTGAAACGCGAGGCACTCCACTAAAAATTTCACGAATAGGACCAAATTGACAATTTTACACAATTTTTTAAACCGCTGATTTATGTCTGTTTAACCTTTTAGCTCAAACTTTTCAAAAGCCCAATATGAAATTCGGATATCCTTAAAACTTCTCAAAGACGATCCGAGATTATCAATTTCGAACTTTTTTGTAGCATTAACTAACGTCTGTTTGATATTAAGCTTATAAACCTTAAACATAAAATAGTCAGGGCAATGCCGACTCAATTTATAAGGGCTAACCTAAAAGTCCATAAAGATGATCCAAGATTGTTAATACGCCTAAAACGTGCATAGCCCACTCCATCACGCACTCGACAACGCAAAGCAACTCGCGTCAGCGTGGGAAATAAGGCGGTAACACAGGGCCAATGACCAGTTTAAAAATTGCCTGGTACAGTTCAAAAATTAAATAGGAGGGGGGTCAGTGGTCCACGAGACTACTAAAAAAATTCAAGAGTCTACACATTAAAATTCTAATATTTTAATTATCCACTTTTTTAGGTCAGCAGACGAGGTGCTCTGGTCAATGGTCACGTACCAGTTTATTTATTCCAAATCAGGAGGGTCGCTGGCCTAATGCCAGTTTAAAAAATCTTTATTTTCCACCCTGACTCGCGCTATAGCGCAATTAGCTTGCGGCGTGTTGCGCGTGATCGAGTAGGCTATGATCCGGGCTAAAGAAATCTTCAGTTCAGCGTTGTAAATAAGGCGGAGGCACAGGGAAAATGACCAGTTTAAAAATTAAATCGGAGGGGGAGCAGTGGTCCACGGGACCACTAAGGAAATTCTAGGGTAACCAGAGTCCAGACATTATCTCAACTATTTTAATTACCCACTTCTTTAGTTTAGCAAACGCCGCGCCCTGGTCTATAGTCATGGACCAGTTCAATTATTCCAGGGCAGGGTGGTCGAAAGTGCCCTCTTCAAAATATGTAGCCAGGGAAAAGATAGCGTGATCGAGTGGGCTATACTAGTGGTTATTTTGGTAGTAAGTAGCGGGCGTTGGGACTCCAGGCATAGCCCGCTTCATCACGCACTCGACAACGCAAAGAAACTCGCGCCAGCGTGGGAAATAAAGCGGTGACACAGGGCAAATGACCAGTATAAAAATTGCCTGGTACAGTTCCAAATTAAATCGGAGGGGGTCAGTGGTCCACGATACTACTAAAAAAATTCAAGGGTAACCAGAGTAGCACATTAAAATTCTAATATTTTAATTATTCACTTCTTTAGCTTAGCAGACGACGTGCTCTGGTCAATGGTCACGGACGAGTTTATTTATTCCAAGTCAGAAGGGTCACTAATGTTCAGTTTAAAAAAATCCTTATTCCTTGACTCGCGCTATAGCGCAAGCAGCTTGCGACGTGTTGCGCGTGATCGAGTATGCTATGCTCCGGGCAAAAGAAATCTTCAGTTCAGCGTTGTAAACAAGGCAGTGGCACAGGGAAAATGACCAGTTTTAAAATTTAATCAGAGGGGGAGCAGTGGTCCACGGGACCAGTAAGGAAATTCTAGGGTAACCATGGTCCAGACATTATCTCAACTATTTTAATTACCTACTAATTTAGTTTAGCAGACGCTGCGCCCTGGTCAATGGTCATGGACCAGTTCGTTTATTCCAGGGCCCAAAAAAAACCCTATTTCCCACCCTGCTTCAGTTGGGAGTCCTGGAGCTCCTGAAGTTCAGAGATGCATATGACAAGGATTCATTTCTCATAAGCGAGAATGGCCAACTCTGTTGTGTTAGAGACAGCCTGGCAGCCCGGTATTTGTTTACTTCTAAGCCAGCTTTAAAAGTTAATACAGCCCTTTAAATTTAAATAATTAGAAATGAGAAATGTTATTAAATGAATGAATCTATACGGTTGCAGTTGTTTCGAAATGAGAGCAATTAAATATGTGTCTTTGATATTTAGCTCTGATAATTTCAGAAACTTAATAAAAAATAGTGTTATGTATTTAACTACAATTTATTTTAATTAATTTATCATTTAACCAGAATTGAATTTAATTAATTTAACAATAAAGTGTTATAAAATAAAAAGCCCGAGAATGGTATCCTCTTAAAAGCTGAACCTCGGCCCATAAACGTAAGTTTGAACTAATTTTTGGTAACGTACACTTGCGTCTAAAAAACAACTATTCCGATAGTTTCTGAACCTTTGACTTCTTTGAGAAGGCTTAATAGCAGAACCGCTGAACAAAAATATTATCATTTAATTAAACATTGTGATATAAAAGACTTTAAAAAACAGCCACAAACTGGAAGAGCTACCTCGGTATGTCGAAATTAAGAAAACGTGTTAGAGATCCAATAAACAGCAATGGTTTTTACCTTTATTATAGAATTTTAATTTAAATAATGCAAATGTAAAATGTTATTAAATGAAAGAATCTATACAGTTCTGTTTCTCATAATTTCCCTTGAAAACTTGTCGCCAACGTTTAGTCATCGGAGGTTTCATCATTAAGTTGTAAAATTTACCTCTAAAGCTTATTTATGTGTCCTAGATGTCACAAATCACACTATAGTGATTGATAGATCTACCAGTAAGAGTAATAATTAATTTGTTTATAATTTATTTGGACCTACCGACAGTATTCTTAAAATCTGGCTTTTATCCCAAATAACCGAAGATGATGTTGCATATAACTTCAACATAACGCTATTTTGACCGAAGCTTAGCGAAATTGCTTATGCTTAATAACTGGTGATTTTTACGTTTTGAAGAAATTCTAGTATTCTAGTAAATTTTAAAGACATTTTCCTTTAGAAAATAGTAGTAAATCAGACCTTATTAGCCTCCAGATTAACTCCAATTCCAAAATTTTGGTTTTAAGTGGCCGCTCTCTAACGCCATGTTTTTCTTGCTTAATCTCCTCTAACGGCGTGAATCACGACAAAAGCGCCGTAAGTCCAATATAAAAAATTAGGGCTAAAATGCGTGTCTCTAACAGTGGTAAAACGCCGTAACTTCAATACCCAAAACATCGTAACTAGAAGTATGAGTTTATAATGATAAAAATCAATAGTTAAACTTAATTGATCTTAATGAAACTAAGAAAAGGCGCTTTAATGAACAATTTCATTTTAGATGGTTCCCAATCGTATCGAATGAATAGTTTTCCTTATATCCCTGCGGGGTTGACCCCCACTTTCTATAAAATTCCCAAGTTATGTCTATGGAAAAATATAGTTTTTTTCACCGAATGTCTGATTCGTTTTATGGCTTCTAAAACCACCCTTAACAACTTCATTCTTTATAGAATTAACTATTAGTTGGATCTCTTTGAAATTTTAACCCCAAAATAAGTGACCAACTTTTAGTTCACTGGCAAAATTGCAAAGCAGCAAACACAATACGAAAATTGTTACGGCCAATCAAAGAACCCTACTTTAGCATTAGAGGCAGTATCAAGTCTTATCTAAGAGAGCGACCGGCCAACCGCTCTTCTAGAATAAAAACGCTAAAATCGTATCACGTGATCTCAGCCACCGGAAGTCGTGACACAAACTACTACACATTCCTCACCTTGCGCGTCAAAGTTGCGCAGTGTCTCTATATTAAACATTTTGTAGTTGAAACTTTCCTCCCCCATTTATAAAGATCCGGGACTGGCATAGTGCCATTACTCATTCGCTCTCCAACTACGAGTTCCAACTGACGTTGTTATTTCACGCAGCAACAAAGGAACTTAAAAGTCGTGAATTATTTCAACAAAATGAACCAACAGGTGAGTTAACTATAGAAAGACCTTGCATAAACCTACCTAAGGCAATATCAAGACTTATCTAAGGGAGACACAAATTTTTAAATGTATCCTATAAATACCTATAATTTTTAAATTTGTCCTATAAATACCTATAATTTTTAAATTTATCCTATAAATACGTATATTTTTTATATGTTGGTTAAAAACCATGAGGAAAATACTTTCTGTAAAAATTTTAAACTTATAAAACTAACAAAAGTTTGAACTTATAAATTGATCATTTTTGGACCTTTAAATATGCTATAATTTGGGATTTTTTGACCTATAGAGAGCTTTCAGATGAGATAGTAGTACGCCACACCCTCCCAAGTCTTACCGCTGTTCTGGTAGCCATATTGGGTGGTCTCAGCTTCATTCCTGCTTTAAACCCACCAATATGGCACGAGACTCAGGTCCTCCTCCAACTGAAAGCTCTCTATAATACCAGTTACTTATTTTTTTGCATTAAGCGCAAAAAAATTGGTAATGGGCGGCTATGACTTGCAAAGTTTTATCTTAATAAAGCTATCTCAGTTGTGACGTCAGTGCCAAGGTAAAACGTCACGGGCTTGGATTTGGCAGTGGACGGCCATGTTTGGTACCGCTTGTACTATGGGCAAATAGCATGGGTGACGTCACACTGAGCCTTCTGACAGCACTCTATAATTGAAAGACAAGCACAACAATTCAGCGTCCGACCTTCTTTTACAGTTCCCTTTCGCCTTTCCGATATATTTAAGAATAGCTACACTTTTCGATTTGAGCATGAGGTCGAGGAGCTATTCTTCAATGTCACTCTCATTTTTTTCTGGTTCTAGGCCTGTGATAATTCGGAAAATCTAACAGTTATAATTTCGTATAAACAGGAAAATTTAGAGGAATGCGCCTTTGTGCCAGAAATCGACGATTTTATTAAACGCTCGAAAAGATGTTCGGAAGATCTAAAACAAAAAGAAGCAATTTACTTCCCAACCGAGACGGTGCTCTGCGGGGTTTTAACAGGATTGAATCAAGCCACTAAACTACAAGATATCGTAATGATTTACAACGACTTTTTTTTATAATTTAAGAAATTAGAGAGATTAAGCATACGAATACCCCTTACGCGTACATATGTGTAGGCCATATATTGCTGGTCACTACTTTCTTTCCTATGCATTAACTGAACATGACCAAACATGTGGAACATATTTTATATAAATAATTTTAGCAATTTGTGACGTCACTTTCTAAAAATAGAGGGTTTTTTTCTGTTGATTAATCGCGCACGTGATAGTACTGAGTTTAAGCATTAACAGAGATTAAGAAAACGACTAAAATACGTGATCGCATCGTTTAGTATAGCATTGGTCTAATGTACTGTAAAAGCTTATGGTAAAAGCTACAAGCAAGAAGTTATATCAGTATCTCAGAGAGAAGGTATAAGATGCCTTTGTATTCGCGCGCCAGTCCCATTCCCCCTTTCAAAATACAAGGGGTACGTAAAAGCAGGGTTGGCACGCTGGTATCCAGTCCGGTTTTATCCATCTGGATTAAACCGGTTTAAACCACGTTGAAAAATCCAGTGGATTTTTCCAAAAAAATTATAATATAGGCACCATAAAGTGAGATGGAAGGAAAGGTTTGACCTACATGTCTTTACCTCTTTATTTCATCGAAATGGTCGATTCCCATTATCCCATATATTGTGGGTTAGTTTGACGCGCCCTCCTCTCACTGACCCATCCGAAACTCATGAGACTGAGTTGAATTTTTCGCAACGCTAAATTGTTGGGTCGGACCGCGCATTTACAAAAATATTTATCAGACCCTGCCCTATTGAAGATCACAAAAACGCCTAAACGGGCCCGACCCTGCCCTATTGAAGGTAATAAAAAATGTCTACCCGGGCCCGACCCTGCCCTATTGAAGGTAATAAAAAATGTCTACCCGGGCCCGACCCTGCCCTATTGAAGGTAATAAAAAATGTCTACCCGGGCCCGACCCTGCTCTATTGAAGGTAATAAAAAATGTCTACCCGGGCCCGACCCTGCCCTATTGAAGGTAATAAAAAATGTCTACCCGGGCCCGACCCTGCTCTATTGAAGGTAATAAAAAATGTCTACCCGGGCCCGAACCTGCCCTATTGAAGGTAATAAAAAATGTCTACCCGGGCCCGACCCTGCCCTATTGAAGGTAATAAAAAATGTCTACCCGGGCCCGACCCTGCTCTATTAAAGGTAATAAAAAATGTCTACCCGGGCCCGACCCTGCTCTATTAAAGGTAATAAAAAATGTCTACCCGGGCCCGACCCTGCCCTATTGAAGGTAATAAAAAATGTCTACCCGGGCCCGACCCTGTCCTATTGAAGGTAATAAAAAATGTCTACCCGGGCCCGACCCTGCCCTATTGAAGGTAATAAAAAATGTCTACCCGGGCCCGACCCTGCCCTATTGAAGGTAATAAAAAATGTCTAACCGGGCCCGACCCTGCCCTATTGAAGGTAATAAAAAATGTCTTCCCGGGCCCGACCCTGCCCTATTGAAGGTAATAAAAAATGTCTACCCGGGCCCGACCCTGCTCTATTGAAGGTAATAAAAAATGTCTACCCGGGCCCGACCCTGTCCTATTGAAGGCAATAAAAAATGTCTACCCGGGCCCGACCCTGCCCTATTTAAGGTAATAAAAAATGTCTACCCGGGCCCGACCCTGCCCTATTGAAGGTAATAAAAAATGTCTACCCGGGCCCGACCCTGCTCTATTGAAGGTAATAAAAAATGTCTACCCGGGCCCGACCCTGCCCTATTGAAGGTAATAAAAAATGTCTACCCGGGCCCGACCCTGCCCTATTGAAGGTAATAAAAAATGTCTACCCGGGCCCGACCCTGCCCTATTGAAGGTAATAAAAAATGTCTACCCGGGCCCGACCCTGCCCTATTGAAGGTAATAAAAAATGTCTACCCGGGCCCGACCCTGCCCTATTGAAGGTAATAAAAAATGTCTACCCGGGCCCGACCCTGCCCTATTGAAGGTAATAAAAAATGTCTACCCGGGCCCGACCCTGCCCTATTGAAGGTAATAAAAAATGTCTTCCCGGGCCCGACCCTGCCCTATTGAAGGTAATAAAAAATGTCTACCCGGGCCCGACCCTGCTCTATTGAAGGTAATAAAAAATGTCTACCCGGGCCCGACCCTGCCCTATTGAAGGCAATAAAAAATGTCTACCCGGGCCCGACCCTGCCCTATTTAAGGTAATAAAAAATGTCTACCCGGGCCCGACCCTGCCCTATTGAAGGTAATAAAAAATGTCTACCCGGGCCCGACCCTGCTCTATTGAAGGTAATAAAAAATGTCTACCCGGGCCCGACCCTGCCCTATTGAAGGTAATAAAAAATGTCTACCCGGGCCCGACCCTGCCCTATTGAAGGTAATAAAAAATGTCTACCCGGGCCCGACCCTGCCCTATTGAAGGTAATAAAAAATGTCTACCAATGCCCGACCCTGCCCTATTGAAGGTAATAAAAAATGTCTACCCGGGCCCGACCCTGCCCTATTGAAGGTAATAAAAAATGTCTACCCGGGCCCGGCCCTGCCCTATTGAAGGTAATGAAAAATGTCTACCCGGGCCCGACCCTGCTCTATTGAAGATAATAAAAATGTCTACCCGGGTAGATGGTATGATAACCCTGCCCGACCCGACCAGCAAAACGTTTTAAATAATTTTCGACCCGATATGGGTCGGGTTTGAAAAATCCCGATTAAATCAGGGGCCCTACTCATCTCTAAGGGAAATGTCTATAGTTTTGTCAACTTTATCAGACGGCCTAGCAAAAGACAACTAGCGCACTAAATGTAAATAGAAGTGCTAAAATTAAGCACTAGAGAGTAGTTTAAAAAAAGCTGGTTAAATCCAATAAAATCCGGTTTAAACCAGCAAAAAACCATACCAGTGGCTTTTTCAAGACAAATCCGGATTTTTGCCAACCCTGCGTAAAAGGAGGTGCCGGGCTATTTCGCCTCTCCTCAGTCGGAAAATATGACTGTAATTTTCGTCACTCGCGTCGTCGCGCTGACGTGAGTTTTCAAGAACCAATGAGATGCTGGTTGTAATTTAGAGACGGGGATTGACTCCGGACCTACGTTTGGACTGGAGATAAAGCTGGAAATCTGGCGGATTTATATCTTCTCTCTGAGATACTAGATATAACTTCTTACTACAACACGTTTTCGTACGCGTTTTTCTGTAGTTTTCTTAATCTATTGACTGAGAAACTAGTACGAAAACTTGTAGTTCCCTAGGCGTTTCGCTGCTTTCGCAATTCAAACTCGTTAAGTTTGAATAAATTAAAATATTAAAATTTAAAAGTACGGAGGATTTTTCTCACGCCGTATTTCAAAGATCTTACCTTTACGGCGCTCAACGTTTATGTAAACGCTTTTCGGCGAATAACATTCTATTAGAATAACATCAAGATTCCCCTTAGGCCATAAATAATAATAATAATAAAAAGTTTCGGTTGGCAGTTAACTTTCGAACAATATGGTTATTAATATTACCAGGGGCTGGAATACATAGATTTCTTCTACTTGGAATCTTTAAGAGGTCATTTTCTTGGTCTTAGTGCTTGATTTAAAGGGAGGATGTGTAGAAACCGTCACCATTGACGTCACGAATAACGTATTTGAAACCGCGTGGCTCGTGATATTGATTGAGAGGGACCCGTAATTGAGAGTTGGAATAAAGAAGACTATTTAAATGGGCTATTACCCAGCAGTGGATTTTCTCCCAGTCATTAAGTTCAGGCTAAAGTCGCGATTTAGTTCATGAAGGCGATGCATATAGTATGTGATTTGTTCTGAGGTAACAGTCCCTTTAAGAATCAGCTGTAACTATCCCTTCTAATAATTAATAGAAAGTGCGGCGAAACGTCTTCGATTTTAATCGGAATTGAGTGACACTACGTTTTTTCATATGAGATTCAACAATGTTCCCTCAATTCCGATATGGCGTCACACCCTCCTTGCTCTTATTTCGGTTTGGCAGCCATACTGGCGAGTTTCAGTTTTCCCCCTGCATTCGACCAACCTGTATGGCCGAGCATTTCACTCGAATCTGTAGGGCTTTACATCTTTTCGGTCAGTTTCTGAAACTGCGTAATTTTTTTGACGTTTTATTGGCCGAAATGAAGATCGCAATTGAGTCAACAAAAATTGAGGTGTTTCAACAAATGAAACTGCTCTACGAGCGTCGAAAGGAAAATGTCTATACATACTTTCCAAGTTTCCAAAAACCAAAGCACTCATGTCGAAAAGTCACTTAGCAAGAAACGCCAATCTCTTTGGTCCACAGCTCATATCAGAGCACGAAAAGGCCATGAAGGACCTAGAAACTTTAGAAAGAATTGAAGGGACGGAAGAAGTAAGTTCATCTCAAAATCTATAATCGCGTTTATTCCTTTTTAAGGGAGAATGAACTGGCCAGACAACCATTATTATTTCTGATGAACAAAGCGGGATAATCTCACACAAAAAACTAACTCCTTGCAATTAGTGGAATATAATTTTTAAATTAACTATTTCAACAGACAGTTCACACGGGACCAACAGGGTTTCCCGGACCAAGGAGAAGCCGCGGCCGAGGATACATGGCGAACCCTTACTGGATTAATAAAAACTGTCTTTGTAGACAAAGACGGGAAAAAGTAAGAGATAAGTGTAGAAAATTAATTACCTGAAGTAACAGATATTAAATTTTCACTTTTGAACACATGATTATAAAACATCAATTATTTGAAAAAATTCTTATCTTAGTTTTTTCACCAAAATTACATTAATATGACACTTATATATCATTTTAAAAATAATACACGTTTTCCATTTTTTCTCTCAAATATTCCAATCAGGTTGAGCCCTATAAGGAGAATAAAATGGACAGAAAAACGTTAATAGATGATAAAGTAAAAACCGTATCAAAACAAGAAGTGTTCGTTAATTTCAAAGTTTTCGAAGTTTCAAAAATTGACGTAATGTATAGCTCTCTAAAGATCACGATCAATCTACAGATCTTTTCGACACTAATCACAATAAAACTGCCTATGTTACTTTCCGCTTCGCAATATTTCTCATTTAAAAATATAAAAATTAAACTCGTAAATCTCTTATTTTTTCTTCAGATATGCAAGTATTTGAACCTTCTTAAAGACCATGTCAGTCTCTCCTCCCTGGTAAAACGTAGTATCAAGCTAGTATTCTTTAATAAATTCTTGAAGAAGCCTTTTTCTAGAGCTAATATTGGGAGCAAAATACTAGGGTAAATAATGATAAAAAAATTTTCCGCATATGAAATTTTGGTGAAAAAAACTAAGATAAGAATTTTTTCAAATAATTGATGTTTTATAATCATGTGTTTAAAAGTGAAAATTTAATATCCGTTACTTCAGGCAATTAATTTTCTACACTTATCTCTTACTTTTTCCCATCTTTGTCTACAAAGACAGTTTTTATTAATATCTGTTACTTCAGTTTTAATATTAATTAAAATAGTTCAGAGACCTTAGGAGAGAAAACGTTTTAGGGCGTTGCACTTACATTAGTTAAAGCTTTTGAACTGACCAAGCATCTATTACATAACTTCAAACTCACTGCTTGACTTAAAAATCAACGTCCAGTCAAAGAAAAATTGCTTTCCCGTCAATTTCACATGCAAATCACAGAGCAAGCGGTAGTTATAGCACAAAAAAATAAGTAGACCTGAGCATTCCATAGATCTGAGCACCAACAGATGTCAAAGAATTGTGCACCAACACAAGTCATATGCTTATCGGCAGTCTAGCTTAATTACCCGCCAACGGTAATCTAGCTTAATTACCCGCCACCGGAAATCTAGCTTAATTACCCGCCACCGGTAATCTAGCTTAATTACCCGCCACCGGTAATCTAGCTTAATTACCCGCCATCGGTAATCTAGCTTAATTACCCGCCACCGGTAATCTAGCTTAATTACCCGCCACCGGTAATCTAGCTTAATTACCCGCCACCGGTAATCTAGCTTAATTACCCGCCACCGGTAATCTAGCTTAATTACCCGCCATCAGTAATCTAGCTTAATTACCCGCCATCGGTAATCTAGCTTAATTACCCGCCATCGGTAATCTAGCTTAATTACCCGCCATCGGTAATCTAGCTTAATTACCCGCCATCGGTAATCTAGCTCAATTACCCGCCATCGGTAATCTAGCTCAATTACCCGCCATCGGTAATCTAGCTTAATTACCCGCCATCGGTAATCTAGCTTAATTGCCCGCCATCGGTAATCTAGCTTAATTGCCCGCCATCGGTAATGTAGCTTAATTACCAGCCATCGGTAATCTAGCTTAATTACCCGCCATCGGTAATCTAGCTTAATTACCAGCTATCGGTAATCTAGCTTAATTACCCGCCATCGGTAATCTAGCTTAATTACCCGCCACCGGTAATCTAGCTTAATTACCCGCCACCGGTAATCTAGCTTAATTACCCGCCACCGGTAATCTAGCTTAATTACCCGCCACCGGTAATCTAGCTTAATTACCCGCCACCGGTAGTCTAGCTTAATTACCCGCCACCGGTAGTCTAGCTCAATTACCCGCCACCGGTAATCTAGCTTAATTACCCGCCACCGGTAATCTAGCTTAATTACCCGCCACCGGTAATCTAGCTTAATTACCCGTAATCGTTAATCTAGCTTAATTACCCGTAATCGTTAATCTAGCTTAAGTACCCGTAATCGTTAATCTAGCTTAAGTACCCGTAATCGTTAATCTAGCTTAAGTACCCGTAATCGTTAATCTAGCTTAAGTACCCGTAATCGTTAATCTAGCTTAATTAGCCGTAATCGTTAATCGAGCTTAATTACCCGTAATCGTTAATCGAGCTTAATTATCCGTAATCGTTAATCTAGCTTAATTACCCGTAATCGTTAGTCTAGCTTAATTACCCGTAATCGTTAGTCTAGCTTAATTACCAGTACTCGTTAATCTAGCATAATTATCTAAAATCATTTAGTTTTTGCAACGATAGAGAGTAAAATCAGATAAAAGTCCGCAGTAAAACAGCGTATGTGCAAGAGTATGACATATAGGGTGCAACAACGTAAGTCAAAGCATGATTAAAAAACATGAAATTTAGCACTTAAACTTAATTTTTCTCAAAAACCTTAAAAATGGTCCTAGAAAAAGGTTTATATTTTGATATAAAACCGTTCCCAAACGTAACAAACGAATATTTCATTTCAAAAGGGTGGCCACAAAATGGCTAAATTTGAGAAAAACTCCATGTTATTTCTATGGGAAAATTTAACTTTTTCACCAAAAGTGCTGAATCATTTTATGTAAATGAAAACCACCCTTAGCAACTTTATTTTTTATAAAATTAACTAATGGGCGGATCTTTTTGAAATGTTAACCACATATTGAGGGCCCGAATTGTAGTTCTGTGGAATATTTTCAAAACAGTTGAAACAATACAAAAAAAGTTACATCCAAACAAAAAACCCTCCTTATACATTAAGAGCAGTATGAAGTCTTATCTAAGAGAGTTATCGCTCTCCTAGAATGGGATATTCCGGCGGGTATTCGCGAAGACCTTATGGCCGTGGCAGAAGGGAAAATCGCTATTAAAGATGTATATTTTTCTTTTCTTAAGCCTTAACAGTAAAAAATAAAAAATATATATGCATGCCAAGTCCATAACCGTAAAAAAAATATATTCTAGGAGAGCGGTCGCTCTCTTAGATAAGACTTGATACTGCCTCTAATGCTAAAGGAGGGTTTTTTGATTGACCGTAACGTTTTTCGTATTATGTTTGCTGCTTTGAGATTTTGCCAGTGAACTAACATTTGGGCCCTAAGTTTGTGGTTAAAATTCCAAAGAGATCTAACTAATAGTTTGTTCTATAAAGAAAAAAGTAGTTAAGGGTGGTTTTAGAATCCATAAAATGAATCAGACATTTGGTGAAAAATACTATATTCTTCCATAGAGATAACATGGGATTTTTTTAAAAAATTACCTTAATTGGGATAGTGTATAAAAAAACTGTTCATTCGTTACGTTCGGGAACTATCTTAAATGAAAGATAACAGTCCATAGATGTGCCTTCCCTTAGTTTCATTATGAAAAATTAAGTTTAAATATTGATTTTTATCTTTAAAACACTTACTATGACTTACGTTGTTTTGGGTATTAAAGTTACAGTGTTTTAGCACTGTTAGAGACACGCATTTTAGCCCTAATTTTTTATATTGGATTTACGGCGTTTTTGTCGTGATTCACGCCGTTAGAGGGACTTAAGCTAGATAAACATGGCGTTTGAGTTTTCGGTTAAAACCAAAATTTTGGAAATGGAATTAAACTGGAGGCTTATTAGGTCTGATTTTTTACTATTTTCGTAAGAAAATGTCTTTATACACTATTAGAATACTAGAATTTCTTTCTAAGGTAAAAATAGTCAGTTACTAAGCAATTTCGCTAAGTCTTGGTCAAAATAGCGTTATGTCGATGTTATTATATGCAACATCATCTTCGGTTATTTGGGATAAAAGCCAGACATTACGTATACTTGCGGTAGGATCAAATAAATTATAAACAAATTAATTATTGCTCTTACTGGTAGATCTATTAATTACTACATTATTATCTAGAGATTAGTGATTTTAGTATAGTGATACCACTATATTGAATTATGCCGAAAACTAGATCCGGGGTTTCCGCTAATAATGGTGAAGGCGTTGAGTCCGGAGACCCGGCCTAGAAAATGAGCCAAATTATTAGTGATGCCTTGCCTCAATCCTTTCAAGGTTTTGTCTCAGGTAGTGGGGTAGCTAGTGCTGCAAATCCAACGCAAACACCTCAGGTAAGGTTGCGAGTAGACGCTCCAACCTATTTAGGACCCGCAGATGAGAAATCTCTGATGGATTTCCTCGAGGCTCTTCTGCGGTATCAATCAGCGACCGGCTATAATGATAAGGATATCCTTTTGCACGTGATCCCTTTGTCTTTACAAGGGCCGGCCGATCGTTGGTTTAAATTTGAGGGGGGTTCAGCCGCTTTCAAAAACCTTTCGGAATAACGAGAGTGTTTTAGAAAGGAGAATCAGGCTACTGATTACTCTAGGCGCATTCAAATTGAGTTGGATAACCGAGCTCAAGGAGTATTCTCACCGATTAGAAACACCGGAGTCTGAGTCGGTACAAATTCAGCGAGTCCTACGGCAGTGTCATCCGACATACCGTAGAATGCTAAAGGGGTAAGCTTTCGCTACCCTTGCTGAATTGGCTGAGGAGGCTAAGATTATTCAATATGATCTACTAGCCGAGGTAATGTACAGACCCCTACCGTCAATAGCGGAGTCATTAGAGCCTGGTATGGCATATGGGGTAGGTATTTCGATTGAGCAATCGCTTCAATCGGTTAATAATGCCGTTAGTATGTCAGTTTCCTCAAATGTAAACGCATTTTGGGAAAATCAGGTGGGAGTAGGTTTAGCAGCCTTAGATCCGTACTCTTATTTTAGAGTACAGAGACAGGCGTTGAGCGGAGTGAACACTCGCTCGGGTAAAAGGGCAGATTCTACTTTTAATGCACATTCCAATATCGGAAATCCAGTCCAAACGAAAGGTAACCGTAGTATGGGGCGCTGTTTTAAGTGCAACCACCTCGGACATTTCCAAAGGGATTGCAATAATCCGGGAAATGGGAAGCCGAGGCGCCTCAACCAAGATAAACAGAAATCCGAATTATTCTTGGGAGGGGCCTCGGTATGGTTTTAGAAATAAAATAACGAGGGCCAAAAGACAGGCAAGAAATTCGAAAAATCGAACTTTCGCGCCATCCGTTAATCGCTGTTCTGATTTTGGCAGGAAAACTCCCCCATTATTGAGATTTCAAGCTATGGGGCAATCGTTCCTTGGCTTGTTAGATAGCGGATCGTCAGTTTCTTTGTTGGGCAATGAATTCATACCTATTTTCGAAGAACGCAAAATGACGGTAAAAGCTAACAGCACAATGGCTAGATTCGGCCGCGGCACTTGCCGCGTAGCCGGAGTTATACGACTCCAGGTGTGTTGGCCCGGAGGGAAAAGAAGGCAGCGCTTTCTTATTGTGCGAGGTCTTACACCCTCAGTTATTTTTGGGAGAGATTTTCTTCGAGGAACGGGGATAGACATTAGGTTAAGTGATGGTGGGTGGTCAATCGGCCCCTTCCCTCAAAAAGTCATCCCGTTCGATACCGAAGAAATGGAAAAAGGGGCGTCTAATTGCTTTGGCGAAATCGTCATAAGCGAAAAAGACCCCTTAAATGTGTTAAAAGCTTTGGCGTCGAAATCGACCTGTAGCAAAGATGAAAGAGCTAGGTTGGTGGATATGCTCTCGGAATTCCGAAGTATATTCACAAAGAAACCTGGCGAAACCTCGCTAATTGAGCATTCTATAGAGACGGGTGACGCTAAGCCTACAGCGTGTCATCCCCGTTTGGTTAGCAATAAGAAGAGGGAGGAGATCGACAGGGCTTTTGATGAGTTGTTGGAACTGGGAGTTATACGACTCTCCAATAGTCCCTGGGCGTCCCCAATTGTACTTGTTGAAAAAGCTAACCCAAAGCCGGGTGAGATCAAACGGCTTTGTGTAGATGTGCGGAGGTTAAATGACGTGACTACCGCCGATAGATACCCAATGCCTTCGATACCAGATATCTTAGCGTATTTAGGGAAGGCGCGGTACTTTACGACTATAGATTTAACAAAGGGCTTCCTTCAAGTTAAGATGAAAAATAGCGATATACAAAAGACAGCTTTCGTGTGCCATAGCGGTCTTTATGAATTCGTAAAGATGGCCTTCGGACTTAAAAACGCGCCGGCAACTTTCATTCGATTAGTTGACCGTGTGTTAGGACCCTGTAAATGGAATTTCACTCTCGGTTTTTATGATGATATTACCATATATTCCGAGACGTTTGAGGATCATTTGATTCACATTCGAGAGATTCTAGGCCGCCTTAAAGATGCCGGATTAACTATTAATCCAATCAAGGTGCAACTTTGCACCAATACCGTTTATACCGAACTTTGCGGGAATAGCTCGTCCTTTTTATAACCTATTTAAGAAGGATTCCACGTAGCGTTGGGAAGAAACCCATACCAACGCTATGAGGAAGTTAGTGGAAAAGGTAAAGTGTACCTCGGAATTAGCTCTCCCGGATTTGAATAAGAAATTTCTTATTCAAACCGATGCTAGTAGTCATGACTTGGGTGCAGTGCAGTATTGGCACAAGAGACAGATAGAGGCTTAATGCCTATCTGGTTTATAAGTCGTGGGCTGACTCCAGCAGAGCGTAATTATTCCACTACTGAGTTAGAATGTCTTGCAGTAGTATTCGCTCTCAAGAAATTCAAAATGTATGTTGAAGGCACTGATGTTATAATCGAAACCGACCATCAGGCGCTTCAATGGCTTAAAAAGATGAAAGAGCCAGTTGGAAGATTATCTCGCTGGGCTCTAGGCCTCCAACCATTTAATTACGAGGTGCGATACCGCCCTGGTAAATTAAATTTGGTAGCCGATGCTCTAAGTCGGGCTCCAATCGAAACCGAATTGGCCGATGAAGAAGCCGTCATATTGGTTGCAACAGTAGTGGGGGGTAACACACCCAAGTTGGGTTTACCTTTTAATAGAGAGGCGATAATAAAATCCCAAGCTACTGATCCAGAGTTATCTCGTTTAATCGAGGAGTTAGAGCGTGTTAGAAGCTCTGTAGACCCGGAAACGGCAATAAAGACCGGGGCAGTATTGGATCAGTATGTAATGGATCAAGACGGTCTTCTATTAAGATACTTCGCACCATGGGACGAGGAGGATGAGGATGCCCTAGTCAAAGCTTGGAAGGTAGTTGTACCCAAAAGCTTGAGACTAGGTTTGATGAAATATTTTCATGACGAGCCCCTAGCTGGCCACCTTGGAGTTTGTAAGACGTATAAGCGCTTACAAACCCGAGTCACGTGGTCGGGTATGAAGCGCGACGTTTTGAAGTATGTTCGGGGCTGTGAGATGTGTCAAAAATCGAAGCCATCTACGCAATCCACCTTATTCCCTATCGCCGGAAGTTAGGCCGGTATCGTTCCTTTCAACCGAATTCCCAATGGACCGAAATCCCATTCGACCGAATATCCCGCAATGATTTTAGATTTCCAGCCCAATGGCTATATTCCCGATGGACCGAAATCCCAATCGTCCGAATATGCCCCTAAAAATACATGAATATAACTTGAAACACTGTAGCCGCCAGCGATTCGGTGGTGTAGTGGATACGATGTTGGACTGCGAAGCGATAGGTTGTTGGTTCGAATCTCCGAAAGGTATGTTAATAATATTAAAAGTAAATGTTTCGTGATACTAATTAAAACGCTCACTTTCATTCCTTTCAAGGCAAGAGATATATAGAATTAATAATCAAATTGTGCTTAAAATGAAGTACAGTCTTAATGGTAGTTCCATCAATGTCTTTAAATTAAAATTTTAATATTTTGGTTTCGGGTGGGTTAGGTTAGGTTAGGTTAGGTTAGGTTAGGTTAGGTTAGGTTAGGTTAGGTTAGGTTAGGTTAGGTTAGGTTAGGTTAGGTTAGGTTAGGTTAGGTTAGGTTAGGTTAGGTTAGGTTAGGTTAGGTTTGGTTAGGTTAGGTTAGGTTAGGTTAGCTTAGGTTAGCTTAGGTTAGGTTAGGTTAGGTTTGGTTTGGTTCCAATAATTCGTTGACACCTTTTCCAAAATATGCTCCTTTTAATTAGCTACCACCTTTTCCAAAATATTCTCCCTTTAAATAGCTACCACCTTTTCCAAAAATTTTCTCCTATTAATTAGCTCCCGCCTTTTCCAAAAGATTTTCCTATTAATTAGCTGCCACCTTTTTCAAAATATTCTCCTATTAATGAGCTGCAACCTTTTCCAAAACATTCTCCTACTAATTAGCTACCACCTTTTCCAAAACATTCTCCTATTAATTAGCTGCCACCTTTTCCAAAATATTCTCCTATTAATTAGCTGCAACCTTTTCCAAAACATTCTCCTACTAATTAGCTGCCACATTTTCCAAAATATTCTCCTTTTAATTAGCTACCACCTTTTCCAAAACATTCTCCTATTAATTAGCTGCCACCTTTTCCAAAATATTCTCCTATTAATTAGCTGCAACCTTTTCCAAAATATTCTCCAATTAATTATCTGACATCTTTTCCAAAATATTTCTATTATTGCTAATAAATTGTTCGTGGTAAGAGGCGGGCTTTTAATACTCATATAAATAATCTTTTTACCTCCAAACAAGGTTGGGTTGGGTTAGGTTAGGTTAGGTTACGTTGGGTTAGGTTAGGTTACGTTGGGTTAGGTTAGGTTAGGTTAGGTTACGTTGGGTTAGGTTAGGTTAGGTTAGGTTAGGTTAGGCTAGGGTAGGTGAGGTGAGGTTCGCCGTAATTAAAACGTAGTTAAAATAAGTGCAGTAATACATTTTCAACTCACATTTATTTTAACAATAATAAGTTGTGAAATTAAAAATATATTTAATGCAAAACCACACAGTATGTCTTCTTCCAGTTCAATAGAATTTCGGTCCAATGGGACTATAATAAAATCGCACCTTTGGCTACGTTTGGTCGAATGGGACCCCAAAAAAACTCCCCTTCTGTCGAATGGGAATTCGGTTCAATGGGACCAAAGCGTTAGGCCTATCTCGGGATTCGTGGGGAGCGAGTAACGGGAAAAAGCTTAAAAAAGTCGTCCGTCTTCTGCTACAAAAGCTTTTACTCGGGAAAGGCATTTTAAGCGGGTAAACGCTTTAAATATCAACTTTAATAGGTTTCTAACTAGTAATAATGACTAGATATAAGTCAGGTAAGTAAAAATTATTAATAAACCTTAAGAATAAGTTATATTTTATAACTGACATACCGATTTTAGTCCGATTTGGATGTTTCAAATGTTTGAGGGTGATTAACTGATGTCAGCCTCAGGTTGTTGAAACTTGTATTGTATAGAATAGTTTGAAAACATAAACAGTAAAAGGTATTTAATGATTTTAAAAATATTCAAAGGTATAGTGAATGAAAATATCGTATGAATATTTCTGCTTTTAGGTTCTGGGCCTAGACACAAAATATTCAAAATGCCTAAAGCTAAAGATAAAACGGCTACAGGGAAAAAAACGTTCCCAGAAAAAATGAAGAGGATGCCTTTGATAATCCAAGACCTTCAACGTCAAAGTCAAAAGATACAGATTCCGATAAACGTTCGTATTGCATTTGCCGAACGGCAAATGACCCAATGAAAATGATGATACAATGTGAAGTGTGCTCTGAATGGTATCATCCTATGTGCATTGGATTGGACGAAGAGAATGCTGAGAGAATGGATGATTTCGTGTGTGAGGCTTGTGCGGAAGTTCTTCGAATAAATCCTTCGTTATCTGAAAAAGGACTGATCCGCCTTCAAGGAAGGGTTTCTCCCAAAGAAGGCTGGTGTGACACAAATATGACAGATAATTCAATAAATGACTTCATTAAGTCAAAATCACACCAAAATCAAGGATGGGGTCTGTATCGCGAGGGAGCCATCATTCGTGTAGAAACAAATGAACAAGACAGTTTATCTTTTATTAGAGCGGTATGTGAACCATCTATGAGAAAAATGAACTACGTATTACATTTATGCTTCACGACTGATAGTTGCAAAATTAAATGGGCCACATGCTCGTGTCCTGTGGGAATTAATGGTCAGTGTAAACACACAGCTGCAGTTCTTTACGAAGTCCTAGATATGGTGCGGTTAGGAGCCGATACAATTCTCAAAGGCTCTTGCACAACCAAGCTACAATTGTGGCATGTAAAACGCCCTGAAACTGACGAACCATTGCTATTTAGCGATATACGCTTTGTCAAAAATGACCCAGAAAAGCCCCAGAAAGCTGATCTCGGTTGTGTCGTTAAAACACATGACCCAATGCCTGATTGGGCGCAACCAGTCACCAAAGAGAAGATTCAGCAGCTTGTTTATTTACTCAAAAAAATTGATAACTTGCCTGTTATCAATACAATTGAAAGTAACGGTTGTGTACCAGTTCTACCGCGAGTAACATGCCCTGTTACTTCAGATTTATACTCGAAACTTTGGCAGTCCATTGAGAATACTTTGGTAGAGCTCGGAATCGGATATCCATTATCGTTTGTTATTCACGTTTATGTCTACAAATTATTCGCGGTTAATTTACCCAGTTATAAAATATAGTAGCTTCTATTTTATAGGTTTGCCTATGCGGTTGTAGGTTGAAAAATGTACTGTATGCAAGCCCATATCAATCAACTGTATCCATTCGGATAAACGTTGAGTAAGTTACATTACGTACAGATAAGCTTACATATTTCGTAATAGGGTAATTTTTCTTACCTGAACATCAAAACTAGTTAATGTATAGCGTTCGTTTAAACTAAAACTCTGCGAAGCATTAATATAATTGAGATAAGTCTGTTTGCCTATTAAGCGATTATGAACCTGGTTTCAACATCTTATGTTAAATTAAAAATACAGTACAGTCATAAGTTTATGGCATTTGAACTTTGTGTCCTTGTTCATTGTTAGAATCTGAAGTTATAAAGGACGAGTAAAGTACTATTCTCAATCACAGTCGTACTTAAAAGTCATGTTATGATACTTGTACATGTGCCTCGAAGGCACAATTGTGCCGACAAGGCCTCGTTAGTTCCTTTTCTGGTTGCTCTTCATTGCTAATTAACAATGTAATTGCGCAAACATTCAGTGAATTTATACATATTTCAAAAAAGACAAAGTTGGTTGTTCACATTAGTAATGTATTATTAAAAATACTCCGTTTTCACCACTATTATATACAAGTGAAATATAAAATTCTGTCTAGTGTCATAGTAAAACTCTTCTTTTAAGTTCGATAAGTGTCACCACAAAAATGTCCCTCAAAAGCAACTGACGACCCTTTAGTGAAAAATTTTCTCTTGCCATTTTGCTAACTGTTTGGTATACTTCTGTATTCACCTGTAATGGTACAGCTTGTTATGATATTATTCCACGACAATACTAACCTTAAACAGGTTCCACCATTCGAGTTTGTCGGTGTGAGGAGGAAGCTGTTCATGCTTGTAGTACTTGAGAAGCACTGAGTCTTTGATTATCCTTCGAGATCTTTCGGATAGACGCTATACAAGTAGTCAATGCCGGTGAAAGCTCCGTGAATATCCATTGTCGACGCTTCACTGCAATCATAGTATCTGTTAAAATCGTTCAGAGTAGGAAATTTTGAAATTCTTAACTTAAGAGACAGGTGGCCAGCCTAATATCCCATTTGCTGAGCGCAATAAGGTTTCTAGCCCGAGTCCCACAGGGACCATTAGCGAACTGTTTCGTCTGTCTCTGGCCGTCCATATTATGCCAGAGCTGACTCATAATGACGGTAGACCTGCCATGCAGACTCCGTTTTGCGTACCCGTACGGGATGTGGACGAACTGCGCCTGTCCCAAGAACTTGGCCTCCGCCCCCCCTTTTAGCAAACCTCTCGGCTTGCTCATGGCCATGATAACCGCTGTGACCGGCACCCAGTACAGCTGAACCCTGTTGCGGGCTGCCAGTCGAGCAAGCAGATCAAGGCAGCTGCGCACCAGTTGAGAAGTGATCTGACACTGGTTCAGCGCTTCCAAGGCGGCCTGACTGTCAGAATAAATTCTTACAGTCCGTCCGGTATAAACTTTATTGACACAATAGTCCGCGCAATAACAGATCGTGGCAATCTACGCCTGGAACACACTTGCATAGGTGCCCAGACACTCAGAAAAACCAACCTTTGTGGTTTGGCAGTAGTAACCGGTACCAGAGCCGGAATCAGTCTTAGAACCTCGGTACCAAGAGGCAGCAAGTTAGTCCACTCGGCCCGGTTGGGAAAGTGGGTGCTGAAAGGCTTTATAAAATCAAAACTGGTAACGGGTTTGTCGCATCGTCAGCGACGGTTCAAGGGCGGCATGCTCCCAAAAGAGCTTGGTATGGCTGTGATCCCAAACTCTGGGTACCCAACAGCCATTATTGTAGAGCATGTAGGCCCCCATGACGGCCTCCTTCTCAACGATAAGTAAGTACCAGCATCTTATTTGTTGTATATTATGTGCAAAAATAGTAACTATTTCTTACGAAGGTGCGTCGTATACACAAGGATCCAAGACCAACTTAAGCAAGTTATTCTAGGTTGTCGTCTTTAGTGTAAAACGTAGAGCTAGTGCTTGGATTAAAATACTTAAAGATTACATATAGAGGCATAATCTACTCAGTCTCTTTTTAATATATTTTTTATACACGTCTTAAACGGTACCGGCTGGCCTGCATTGGGGCACGGGGGCCATGAGATCGACCCTGGAGATACTCATTGATAAGCTTCCTCTTCATCTCTTCGTTGAGAAGGAGGCCGTCATGGGGGCCTACAGGCTCTACAATAATGGCTGTTGGGTACCCAGAGTTTGGGATCACAGCCATACCAAGCTCTTTTGGGAGCATGCCGCCCTTGAACCGTCGCTGACGATGCGCTCTGACAAAACCGTTACCAGTTTTGATTTTATAAAGCCTTTCAGCACCCACTTTCCCAACCGGGCCGAGTGGACTAACTTGCTGCCTCTTGGTACCGAGGTTCTAAGACTGATTCCGGCTCTGGTGCCGGTTACTACTGCCAAACCACAAAGATTGGTTTTTCTGAGTGTCTGGGCACCTATGCAAGTGTGTTCCAGGCGGAGATTGCCACGATCTGTTATTGCGCGGACTATTGCGTCAATAAAGGTTATACCGGACGGACTGTAAGAATTTATTCTGACAGTCAGGCCGCCTTGGAAGCGCTGAACCAGTGTCAGATCACTTCTCAACTGGTGCGCAGCTGCCTTGATCTGCTTGCTCGACTGGCAGCCCGCAACAGGGTTCAGCTGTACTGGGTGCCGGTCACAGCGGTTATCATGGCCATGAGCAAGCCGAGAGGTTTGCTAAAAGGGGGGGGCGGAGGCCAAGTTCTTGGGACAGGCGCAGTTCGTCCACATCCCGTACGGGTACGCAAAACGGAGTCTGCATGGCAGGTCTACCGTCATTAAGAGTCAGCTCTGGCATAATATGGAGGGCCAGAGACAGACGAAACAGTTCGCTAATGGTCCCTGTAGGACTCGGGCTAGAAACCTTATTGCGCTCAGCAAATGGGATATTAGGCTGGTCACCTGTCTCTTAAGTTAAGAATTTCAAAATTTCCTACCCTGAACGATTTTAACAAATACTATGATTGCAGTGAAGCGTCGACAATGGATATTCACGGACCTTTCGCCGGCATTGACTACTTGTATAGCGTCTATCCGAAAGATCTCGAAGGATAATCAAAGACTCAGTGCTTCTCAAGTACCACAAGCATGAACAGCTTCCTCCTCACACCGACAAACTCGAATGGTGAAACCTGTTTAAGGTTATAGTCTGTCAAACGAAAGAAGAGCCCTGAGAAATTTGTCCAAATTGGTGTCGCCACCATCGACCCCATAGTACTTTATCAACTTGTTTTGTTTTGTCAATAGTCGTCTGTAATATAGTCTGCTATAAACAGATAGGCTTAATCGCAATAGAACCAATAAATTTTGCTATATATATTTAATATGTTTATGTTTCATGATTTTTTACGATCATCGAGTATTAAAGAATAAAAATCAAAATTAACGACAAGACACCAGTTTTATCTTTGTTGAACTAGCATTGCAATATATTTTAATGACATAAGTTAAAGTACTTGTCCATAAGTAGTTCAGCATCAAAGCGTCTTCAGTCCACGTTTTCATCAGAGTCTTCGCTGTCTTCTTGCATATTAATTTTAAGAGGTTCAATTGTGGTTTCGATGATGGGATCTTTTTCCCAATACTCATGCATTATATTCTCGACGTGCTCTATTGCCTTACGCCAATTCTCTGGTATCACACGTTCAATGGCCCTCAATGTTGCATCTTTGACCGTCGAGAGTTTGAAACCAGAATTCTGCTTCGCAACGTCGTTCTTCACTTGTGCCCATATTAGTTCAATCGGGTTAAACTGGCAATGGTACGGTGGAATCCTCACTACCGTGTGACCTCTACTTTTAGCAACCTCGTCAATTTCGTACTTCAGGGTTCTGGACTGGTATATTCCCATTGGACCGAATCCCATTCGACCGAAACCGCTTTTTGGTTTTTTATGGAGAATATATTTAAATTTCCAGCCCAATGGCGGGTTTCTGCTGAATGGGAATTTATTTGGAAGAATTAGTTAATTAAATGTCTGTGAGGATTTCAAATCACCGCAGCAGCATGGTAGAATATCAGGCTTTTAATTCAGAGGCTCGGGTTCAAACCACGAGAAGGAAATCGTAAGATTGGTTAGGTTAGGTTAGGTTAGGTTAGGTTAGTAATATTTTATAAATCATTTAACTATGGTACGCCTTTTCCAAAATATTGATGTTTAGTTTCATTGACTTCTCAAATAATATGCCTTTTCCAAAACATTACTGTTATGTTAGGTTAGGTTAGGTTTGGGTTGGTTAAGTTAGGTTAGTATTATTTTACAAATCATTTAACTATGGTACGCCTTTTCCAAAATATTCATGTTTAGCTTCATCGACTTCTCAAATAATATGCCTTTTCCAAAACATTACTGTTATGTTACGTTAGGTTTGGGTTGGTTAAGTTAGGTTAGTAATATTTTATAAATCATTTAACTATGGTACGCCTTTTCCAAAATATTCATGTTTAGCTTCATAGACTTCTCAAATAATATGCCTTTTCCAAAACATTACTGTTATGTTATGTTATGTTAGGTTTGGTTTGGTTAAGTTAGGTTAATAATATTTTATAAATCATTTAACTATGGTACGCCTTTTCCAAAACATTACTGTTATGTTATGTTAAGTTAGGTTAGGTTTGGTTTGGTTAAGTTAGGTTAATAATATTTTATAAATCATTTAACTATGGTACGCCTTTTCCGAAATATTGATGTTTAGCTTCATTGACTTCTCAAGTAATATGCCTTTTCCAAAACATTATTGTTATGTTAGGTAAAGTTTCGGTTAGTTAAGTTAGGTTAGTAATATTTTATAAATCATTTAACTATCGTACGCCTTTTCCAAAATATTCATGTTTAGCTTCATGAACTTCTCAAATAATATGCCTTTTCCAAAACATTACTGTTATGTTAGGTTAGGTTTGGGTTGGTTAAGTTAGGTTAGTAATATTTTATAAATCATTTAACTATGGTACGCCTTTTCCAAAATATTATTAATGTAAAGAAAGCCGCCTTTATTAGCAATTCTCTCCATTATCAATCACTCTAAAAATTAAATTTTGCATTTCAAACATCAATATATATATAGAACGAAAACTGTAGGGTAAAAAAATTCCTTACAATAAGTGAAAACGTTTGCTTTTTAAATTTTGATATATATTTTTCCAAAACCGCACATTTGGGCTGTTTTCGGTTGAATGGGAAACGCGTTCGGTCGAATGGGATTCGGTCGAATGGGACACAAGCTCTGGACTTGTGACGCTTTATTATTTCATAAAGTTCACGTCGAGAATATAATGCTTGAGTATTGGGAAAAAGATTCCATCATCGAAACCACAATTGAACCTCTTAAAATTAATATGCAAGAAGACAGCGAAGACTCTGATGAAGACGTGGACTGAAGACGCTTTGATGCTGAACTACTTAGACTTATGGACAAGTACTTTAACTTGTCATTAAAATATATTGCAATGCTAGTTCAACAAAGATAAAACTGGTGTCTTGTCGTTAATTTTGTTTTTTATTCTTTAATACTCGATGATCGTACAAAATCATGAAACATAAACATATTAAATATATATAGCAAAATTTATTGGTTTTATTGCGATTAAGCCTATCTGTTTATAGCAGACTATATTACAGACGACTATTGACAAAACAAAACAAGTTGATAAAGTACTATGGTGTCGATGGTGGCGACACCAATTTGGACAAATTTCTCAGGGCTCTTCTTTCGTTTGACAGACTATAGTATTGTCGTGGAATAATATCATAACAAGCTGTACCATTACAGGTGAATAAAGAAGTATACCAAACAGTTAGCAAAATGGCAAGATAAAATTTTTCACTAAAGGGTCGTCAGTTGCTTTTGAGGGACATTTTTCTGGTGACACTTATCGAACTTAAAAGAAGAGTTTCACTATGACACTAGACAGAATTTTATATTTCACTTGTATATAATAGTGGTGAAAACGGAGTATTTTTAATAATACATTACTAATGTGAACAACCAACTTTGTCTTTTTTGAAATATGTATAAATTCACTGAATGTTTGCGCAATTACATTGTTAATTAGCAATGAAGAGCAACCAGAAAAGGAACTAACGAGGCCTTGTCGGCACAATTGTGCCTTCGAGGCACATGTACAAGTATCATAAGATGACTTTTAAGTACGACTGTGATTGGGAATAGTACTTTACTCGTCCTTTATAACTTCAGATTCTAACCATGAACAAGGACACAAAGTTCAAATGCCATAAACTTATGACTGTACTGTATTTTTAATTTAACATAAGATGTTGAAACCAGGTTCATAATCGCTTAATAGGCAAACAGACTTATCTCAATTATATTAATGTTTCGCAGAGTTTTAGTTTAAACGAACGCTATACATTAACTAGTTTTGATGTTCAGGTAAGAAAAATTACCCTATTACGAAATATGTAAGCTTATCTGTACGTAATGTAACTTACTCAACGTTTATCCGAATGGATACAGTTGATTGATATGGGCTTGCATACAGTACATTTTTCAACCTACAACCGCATAGGCAAACCTATAAAATAGAAGCTACTATATTTTATAACTGGGTAAATTAACCGCGAATAATTTGTAGACATAAACGTGAATAACAAACGATAATGGATATCCGATTCCGAGCTCTACAAAGAGCTCAAGAAAAAGATTTCTACTTGTCTCTCAATGCAGAACGAAATCTATACGAAATAAAAGAAACCCACGACTATTATTACCAAATACAGGGGCAACTGCTAGTTGCTAATGTCGCAGAATGTTTTTTTGTTGTACACGTCCCACCATCTGATCTAGAGTATGCTATAGTTTAGAGAAATGACAACTTTGATGTACCCAAAACTTTGTACCACGTATTATGATTATTTGTTGCCATATTTTGCAGAAGAGTGGGCATCTGGTAACAAAAGGGGGAGGAATAAATAAGGAAAAGCCTGGTCACTAATGCGTAATATTAATTTATTTGAAAAAAATAGGCTTCATTCTCGGATTAAAGGTCCACAGAAATTTGATAAATGACAAAAAATCATGTAAATTTTATCAAGAACAGGACACAAAGTAATAGGAATCACACCCTGTAGTATTTGAAACTCTTTCACCTTCCTTATACCTCGTTCAATATGTATCCTATTTTTTAGCAATATCCCTGCTTTTGGTCACCTCTTTTTCCGTAAACTGATCACGATGAGCTAGATAGATAGATATTAATTTATTTGAAAAAAATAGGCTTCATTCTCGGATTAAAGGTCCACAGAAATTTGATAAATGACAAAAAATCATGTAAATTTTATCAAGAACAGGACACAAAGTAATAGGAATCACACCCTGTAGTATTTGAAACTCTTTCACCTTCCTTATACCTCGTTCAATATGTATCCTATTTTTTAGCAATATCCCTGCTTTTGGTCACCTCTTTTTCCGTAAACTGATCACGATGACCTAGATAGTCTGGAATGCTTAGATTAATTTTTCTAGCCTCCAATTCCTTCCTGATATCAAAACCCCGATCGGCCATTACTAGATCCCCTTCTTCGAGTTGGTCAATTAAATGACAATGGTTGACCAGTTTCTTATCGGAGGTTCGCCCAGCATAGATATTTGAAAAATAAGTTATATGTCCATTTGGGACTGGTGAAATGGCAAATAAACCTTTATGTTTGTACGAACTAAAAGTTTTGCGTTGAGCATTAGTCGCTGATGGCATGTTGATGTAAAATTCGCTACAATCTAGAATAACCCTCAAATTTCGAAAATGTCTCTTTAAATCATCTGGAGTTCTTAAGTTTACTTCCTTTGCTGTGGGCCAAATGGGCAAACATTGCAATTTCTTGGCAAAAATAAAATCCAGGTGTTCAGTATTTTGGATATATAACTTTGAGAAACATTATACAAGTCCCCCAATACTTTTTCGGGTAAATTTTTCCTCAGACGAACAAGTACTATAAAAAATTCTTCGATTGGACTTAGTTTTCTGCGGCGACCAGGTTTTCGCAACGCTGACTCATAAAGGTTTACGTCGTCATCACCAATTTCTGGATTATTTGGGTGTTTACCAACATACTTTAGTCCATTGGCTTCGGGTAGCAAAAATTGATAAAATCTCCACAAATGGGTATAGGACGGAAACCCTGTATAATATTTGATGTCGGCAGCGCTAAGAAATCTTAGTATTGAGAATTTTTCTTGTACTAATTGTTTAAGCAGGTCTAAATTTTAACTTTCAATTCTTCTTTGCTTGGACTGCACACACAGATGATAATGATAGTGGTGTAATAGAGGTTCCTGCACTCTCTGATGCTGCTGGCTAGGTAACGAAGACCCAGGACTATCCAATGCTTGTGTTGTTTGGCGTTGTTTAAGTATAGTTTTCACCGCCGTTTGGCCTTGATCATCCGTTTCAGGTTGTTGGATGGTTTCGCTAGAAGCAAATAAAAATTAGATGATAGGATATTAGGGGCGAATATCGTTCTAACCAGCAATTACTAAGTTTCTGCTACTTGGAATTTTTTATATATCATTTACCCCATAATAATTTCTCACTGACTTTAAAGGGATCCACCAGCCCTGGTCTAACTACTGTTAAGCAGAATGCCTACCCGCCCGCCGCGACAGCAGCACCATTCCTCAAGGCCAAAGAGCTGGGTGTTTTCCCCTGGGAACTATAGTCAAACAAGCGAGAGAATAGCGCTGAGCCCCATAGGCTAACATTTATTTCAACGCTATTCTCTCGCTGGTTTGACTATAAAAGAGGACATAAACCCAAAAAGTTCTGGCAAGCCAGACTTAAAGGTTTCCAAACAGTGACGTTGTTCTTAGTTGATTAATTGGCTTGTTCAATGTGTGCGGGTGTGCGCAACGTTTGTAGCGAAAGATTCCTTGTTAGCAGAAACATTTTCCAGATTAAACTCACTTGGTGTGATAGCTATGATATTCTTTCAAGTAATGCAGCGCTCTATATTTTGCTTCCTGATCTGACAATTTTTCAGCCAAAGTGTGGTTTCCAGCCTCACTGTTGCTTAGTGCGCTCAGTTCTTCTATGGTTAATCCCTCGGTGACTAACGAGGTCAAACTTTTTGGTTCAATAGCTGCATCACATTCTTCATTTGCATTCAAGATAGGAACAGCAAAAACATATTGCGGATCTTGAGACCAAGGAAACTCAAAAAAAATACCGCTTTTTGCCTTTTCTTTCTTTATACTGCTCCTCCTTGAAATGCAACGAACATATAACGGTTCCCTTCTTAATGCGTGCAATATCAATCTGAGCAACATTCGCCCATTCAATTTTCCTCAGTTCATTTTGTGGGAACTCGTGAAATGATATATTGTCTGGATGTTTTGAGCTTTTACTTTTGCAACCAGCAACAGCACACATGTGAACCATCTTTTATACAACTTTCTAAGTTTCTACACTATCTATATCGAAGAGCACCGTTTGAATATATAACATGGACTACCAACTGCATGTATCAGCAAAAACAACAGTTTGTCAATATACAATGTTTGCTTACACATTTTCAAAATTTAACTTAATATATTTTACATACTTCTGAAAAAAGGACGCATATTCTATGCCGAAACTAAATAACAAAATATTTCATCCACCGAAAGCGATTCAACGTTCCGAACCTAAAAGCAGCAATATTCATACGATATTTTCATTCACTATACCTTTGAATATTTTTAAAATCATTAAATACCTTTTACTGTTTATGTTTTCAAACTATTCTATACAATACAAGCTTCAACAACCTGAGGCTGACATCAGTTAATCACCCTGAAACATCCAAATCGGACTAAAATCGGTATGTCAGTTATAAAATATAACTTGTTCTTAAGGTTTATTAATACTTTTTACTTACTTGACTTATATCTAGTCATTATTACTAGTTAAAAACCTATTAAAGTTGATATTTAAACCGTTTACCCGCTTAAAAACGCCTTTCCCGAGTAAAAGCTATTGCAGCAGACGACGGACGACTTTTTTGAGCTTTTTCCCATTACTCGCTCCCCACGAATCCCGAGATAGGCCTAACTTCCGGCGATATGGAAAAAGGTGGATTAAGGCTCTTCTTCCCTCAAAACAACGTTTTTGAGCACTGATTATATCAACGTAGTTCATTTATTATTACAGTTATAAATTTTAGGGTTTCAAATATAATAGAGAAATGTCTGCTTAATGTACTGGTGCTAGATTTGTCCATCTCAAATATCGGAATCATTAGTTATAACTATTTAAAGTCAATTAAGTTTTGCCCTTACATGTCTCCTTTTCATCCTACCGTTTTGTAGAAATAGCAAACCAATTGGGTTGCGAAATATGGCATTTGGTTCAAAACATTTGAATGTATGATTTCAGTACTTTTTGATTCCTATATCTTTTTAATTTTAAATGATAAGTGGGTTGTAAGTCAAACTTTAACTTTTCCAAAAATAAAAGGCCAGGTTATTGGCCTGAAGTTTCAGTTCTGAATATGGTATCATTATAAAATTACTCTCAAATCATAGATCAAAGTCTCACCTTTTTTATAAGGTATTAATAAAATGATATGCTTCTTTAGTTTTAAATAACCGTAGGATGAAATACATCCTTATAATTTATCCATTGCATTAACACAGAGCCCTTGTTCCGAAGGAAAACCGCCACGGGTAGGTGGTGTTTCCAAAACAGAGAAATTGCTTCTCTCCCGCTCAGAAAGGGGCAGTCGAAAGGGAAGGGGGTCTAGTTGGGGTTATAAAGGACATTCCGAAGCCAAAGTTTTTGACAATACTTACAATGGGAAAAGGGGGAGGTGGAATAGGGGTTGAGAGAGAACACTGGACTATAGAAAAAGGCTAGGAGCACGCTTGGCTTAGACTTCTGCATTTTTCAGTAGAAAACCCCACATTCTGTTGGGGGGGGGGGGAATATTGAAGAAAGTGTTTGGTTACTTGGTATTTTACAAATATGTTTCTAGTTTAGTTTATGTGCTCGGTTATAACAACTGGTTCGGACTGTGAATATAGTTTTAGCTTCTTTATAATTTTTGTGCTAGGAAACATTTTTACTATTTGAATAGGAAGTTATTAAAAACCATGGGTAGTAAGCAAAGATATAAAACTGCGAAAAGAAACAAAACTGCAAAATCAGCGAAATTGCGACATCAAACTGTCAAAGAGGATTTGCAATAAAAGGAGCACCCCGAAGTCGATATAAATCAAGAGTTAGGTGAAGTATCCACTAATTACGAAAAGTGTGAAGAAACGATGGAGCAAAATGATACGAATAGTACTCCGAAAGGACCTAAGAAACCGGAACGTTTGAGCACTCCGAAACGATCAAGAATTGAAGCGCGTTCTTGCACTCCGGTCAGCTGTCGCAATCGTAATCGTTTTGATTTAGGGCAACTAGAATTTAGGTAATTATATGAAATTGTTTTACATTAGAGAGATTGACAAATCTAATGAAAAACGTGTATTTGTACGCGTGATAGAACAAATCTCGCCACGTAACCACGCGTTCACGCGTACAGGATTTTTCATTTTAGATATCCCTAACATTATGTTTATTTAATTTCAACCGTTTGTTTCTCGGTTTAGGCGTATATTGGCCGACAATGCTCTATATCTGGCTAAAAAAAATCAACAAAATGAAAACGCTATACTCCCTTCAAACCTCACTGGCTATCGAATCGTAGAAATTCAACATGTCTTTGAATGGAGTATGAAGTTGCAAGCAGAACACGCCAAAATATGTACAGCGGGAAACCTAAAATGGGTGAAGGAAATTCACGAGGGCCTCAAGAGCAACTTTGTTTTCGAATGTTCATCTTGCAAAAGAACTGAAACGAGAACATCTGAAAACTCCAAACCAGGTGTCAACGAGAATGCTGTTTGAGGGGCTGTTACATCCGGAAGTGGACACACCCAAATTTCAAAGTGTCTTGGCAGTATTGAATATACACCCAATAAGCTATAAAAGGTATCAAAGAATCGAGACCGAATTGGAATACGTTTAGAGCTCCCATCTGACTGACGAAATGAAGAAAGCTGGGGAGGAAGAACGAAGGTTGGCCGTCGAAGCCGGAGATGTAGACAAGGATGGTGTTCCGTACATTACAGTTATTTGTGATGGTGGTTGGAGTCAACGATCTTACGGTCACAACTACAACGCTCCTTCGGGAGTAGCCGCGATTATTGGCTATCGAACGAAGAAGCTGGTTTTTGTAGGAATACGCAACAAATTCTGCTACAAATGCGTACTTGATAGCAAGAAGACTGAAGCACAGCGGATTGATCACCAGTGCTACCAAAACTGGGATGGCTCATCTTCGGCAATGGAGGCCGATATAATTGTTGAAGGCTTCAAATGCAGCGAGACAATGCACGGACTACGATACAACCGGTTCATTGCGGATGGTGATTGAAACGTGCATTCCAAGATCATGGAAAAAGTACCTTATGGATTTAAAGTAACGAAATTTGAATGCGCTAATCACTGTGTTAAATGCTATACTGGATCTTTACACAAAATCACATTGGATACAAAGTATTCTTACGACGCAAGGGTTCGTATTTTGAAACTGCAAATAAAGAGATTGACAATTGCGGCGAGAAGCACCATTGGAACAAATGGCAACGCCGAAGACCTACGACGAGACTTAGCAAACGGACCTCTTCATGTATTTGGACAACATGACAACTGTAGGGAGTATTTCTGTAAATATCGACGAGGGGAGAAGATTCAAACGGAAGAAGAGAAGGAAAAAAGCAAGGCGAAATTTGTGAAATAATGTAGTTTAAGTCAGTCACATATATACTCTTTTTGTTCATTTTCCACTACACTCCTCTTGGAAGAAAGATACTCCTTGGGGAGCATAGAAAACCAGTTTTTGGGTAGGAGAGATAGAGGAGTAAAGAATGATAAATATGTCGCGTTTTGTATCGTACGAGGTATACATGTATTTTTAAGGTGTCGGGAATAAAATTTGTAATGAACTTATTGAACTGAGCTTAATTAGATGATACGTATATCTGGAACATAACATGGTGTCAGAGTTTTTCGCGATCGTTCACCCCGCTTTCCGTTTTTTCGGTCTCCTCCCGCGTTCCTCGTTCTCCCTCGGTTCTTCCTAGGGCGTGGTTTTTTTCTCCGCCGTTTTTTTCCGGGAAGGAAGATGGTTACCCCAGCCGCTCCCGTGACGGTTTCGTCGGCATCATTTCACGTTGTCCCGCCAGAGCCTTTGGATTTTTCTATACCTGGCGAGTGGCTTAGCTGGAAGCGACGCTTTGACCGTTTCCGACTTGCGTCAGGCTTAAAAGATAAGACATCTGAGGAGCAGGTTAACATGTTAATCTATTTAATGGGTCCCAAAGCTGAAGACATTTTCCAGTCTCTAACGCTTACGGCAGCCGAACAGAAAGATTATGCAAAGGTGCTATCAGCGTTCGATGCTCACTTTGTTGTTCGTCGGAATGTCATTTACGAGTGTGCACGGTTTAACACTCGTGTTCAACAGGACGGAGAATTAGCAGAGACTTTCATCACTGCTTTATATACATTATCCAAATATTGTGATTACGGGACAATGCGCGATCGGATGATCATGGATAGACTCGTTGTTGGCATCCGTGATAAACAATTATCTGAACGTCTACAGTTGGATTCAAATCTTACATTAGAGTCAGCGATCAGAGCGGTTAGACAGCAGGAAGAAATAAAACGTCAACAAATTGCATTGCATGATCAGCAAAAGCCTAATAATACAGATGTCAACGTAGATAGAATAAGCAGCAACCTTAAGAAGTTCACAATAAGTCCCAAAGCACAACAGCAAACCCTTCGTCCACAACAGAAACAACGCGTTCCTGATAACAGTGAACAAATTCGGTTCAATAACAAGCAAAAACAAGCGTATACATGTATGAGATGTGGTAAGCCAGAACAGCACAGCAGAACGGAATGTTCAGCCATAAGAGCGAAGTGTCTTAAATGTGGGAAGATGGGCCATTATTCAAGAGTATGTCTAGGACGAAAATCAACTATCCGAGTTGTCTCTGAAGAAGCCTATCTAGGCGCCATATCAAGTGACAATGAGTCAGCACGCTATTGCTACAAGGCGCAGGTCCGTGTAAACGATGTACCCCTACAATTTAAAATTGATACAGGAGCTGAAGTAACTGCTATACCACTGTCCGCCTACAATGCTAATCGTCACATGGGACCTTTAGTTGAGCAAGACAGATGTGTTCGAGGCCCCGATAATAACCGACTCCAATGTGTTGGCATGGTATGCTAAACTCTAAGTCAAAGATGTCGTTATAAAGCGAAAAATATACGTAGTACGAGAATTGGATGGTCCCTTGCTTAGCATAGATGCAAGTGAAGATCTTGGATTGTGGGTGAGATTACAAGAAGTAACCACCTCTGTGCACCCTGAACAAGAAAACCCAGCGCCATTTCAAGGCTTGGGGAAGTTGGATGGCACCTACAAAATCAAGTTGTAAGGAGATGCCCAACCCTTTGCGTTATATACCCCACGGCGAGTACCAATTCCGCTAATGGACAAAGTTAAACGTGAACTCGATGACATGGTTTTCCGAGGAGTCATAACACCTGTAGGGGAGGCTACCGCATGGTGCGCTCCTATGGTGGTCGTTGCCAAACCCTCAGGGCAGATTAGAATTTGCATCGATTTCACAGAATTAAACAAGTGCATACAGAGAGAATATTTCCAACTACCTTCTGTAGATCATATACTAGGGCAATTGACAGGAGCCAAAGTTTTCTCGCTACTTGATTGTAACAGTGGATATTGGCAGGTGCCTCTCGACCCATCTTCGCTCGCTCTAACTACATTCATAACGCCCTTTGGACGATACAGTTTCAATCGTTTACCCTTCGGACTCAGTTCTGCTTCAGAACATTATCAACGTCGCATTCGCCTATATATCGAAGGAATTCCCAACTGTGTAAATCTACAAGATGATATTTTGATCTGGGGTAATACAGTTGAAGAACATGATAAAAACTTACGTTTAGTCCTTGCGTCTCTCGAGCGTCATGGCGTAACGTTGAATAAGCAAAAATGTAAATTTGGCGTAACCTCTATAAAATTTTTGGGCCATCGAATCGATGGCATAGGGATACATCCTGACGAGGATAAAGTGAAAGCTATCCGAAGTTTACCACCTCCTAATAATGTTACGGAACTACGGAGAGTTATAGGAATGGCCAGTTATTTGAGCAAGTTTATACCTAATATGTCAGAGACGTTACAACCCTTATATGGCCTGTTAAGTAAGAAAACTGACTGGTTCTGGGGTTCCGCTCAGCAAGCCGCTTTTTACAATCTGAAGCGCATATTGACGGCTCCAACAATACTTGGTCTTTATGATCCAAAGAAACAAACATTTATCTCAGCGGACGCTTCTTCTTATGGTATCGGAGCCGTATTGCGTCAGGAAGACGAGAAAGGCATTCGGAAAATCATTGCATACGCATCAAAAACCCTATCTTAAGCCGAACGTCGCTATGCTCAGATAGAGAAAGAAGCGTTAGCCCTAACTTGGGCATGTGAACGGTTTTCTGATTTCATCACGGGTATAAACGTCACCATCGAAACTGATCATAAGCCGTTGGTGCAAATACTGCATTCAAAACAATTAGACGATTTGTCACCCAGGTTACAACGCCTACGGATCCGCATGATGCGGTATTCTTACAAGATTACGTTCATCCCTGGCAAAGCGTTGGTGGCCGCCGACACGCTGTCTCGCAGCCCCCTAACCGACGTTTGACAAAACCTAATACCCCAATTGCTAATATAGCATAGATTATCCCTAAAGTCCCAAAAGGTTCTTTTTTTCCTGTTTGGTGACTAATGATATGAGAGATTCTTCCAAATCCAGGTAGGATAAGAATATAAACTTCTGGGTGTCCAAAAAATCAAAATAAATGCTGGTAAAGAATAGGGTCTCCCCCTCCTGCGGGATCGAAGAAGGATGTATTAAAATTCCGATCTGTAAGAAGTATCGTGATAGCACCTGCTAAAACAGTCAAAGATAGATGAAGTAAAATAGCTGTAATTTTTACTGATCAAACAAAAAGAGGTATTCGTTCTATAATTATTCCTTGTGTTCGTATATTGATAATTGTAGTAATAAAATTGATAGCACCTAAAATTGAGGATACACCTGCTAAGTGTAATGAAAAAATGGTTAAATCGACAGATGCTCCTGTATGAGCAATATTTCTTGATAAAGGGGGGTATACTGTTCATCCTGTTCCTGCCCCGTTTTCTACTATTGTTGATGATAGTAATAGTAAAAAAGAAGGGGGAAGCAATCAAAATCTTATATTATTAAGTCGGGGGAAGGCTATATCAGGGGCTTCTAATATTAATGGGACTAATCAGTTGCCAAATCCCCCAATTATAATAGGTATTACTATAAAGAAAATTATAACAAAGGCATGGGCAGTTACAATAACATTATAAATTTGATCATCATTTATTATTGACCCAGGTTGTCCCAACTCAGCTCGGATTAGTATACTAAGGGCTGTCCCAATTATTGCAGCCCATATCCCAAAAATTATGTATATTGTACCAATATCTTTGTGGTTAGTAGAAAATATTCATCGCGATATATTATTTTCATCTGAAAAATAAGAGATAAATTGTAAATTTATTTATGGCTTTAAAAGCCTTTTACTAAAAGTTTTGGCTTTATATTTTATTTAGAATTTAAAATTGCAAATTTTAAGGAGAGTTTTCTAAAGCTTAAAAAAATTTATTTTAAACTTTGAAGGTTTATAGTTTAGTTTAACTTAAAGCTTTAGTAAAATATGTTGATTACTGGCCCTCTTAATAAAATAATAATAAAATAAGGGGAGTATCTTGAGGAAATTTGAAAAATATTTTTTTTTGAGAAAGAATTTAGTATTAGGGCTACATAGCTCAAGCGAATGTAGAAGAATAAATTTATTATAGCTCTTATGATAAGAATTATACTTAGGATTATTTAATTTGATTAATATTGATAGGACTATTAGCTTGGGGTAAAACCCTAGTAAGGGGGGTATCCCCCCTATATTCAATATTAGAGTATAAATTAAGATTTTATTTTTTGTGTTGTAAATAAAGTAGTATGGATTGAGTTTATTTTTAAGGACCTTATGGTTATAGAAGCAAAGATTAAGGATAAAGAATAAATTAAGAAATATATTATAACTATATTAGTTCTACATATTGTAGCACTAATTAGTCATCCTATATGTGCAATTGAAGAGAAAGCTAATATCTTCTTTGTTCTTGTTTGAAACAGCCCACCCAATGACCCTCAAATAGTAGAGCTAATTAAAGTTAAGATAATTAGGCTGGATATTTTATTATGAATATTAAGAATTATTAAGGGTGCAAACTTTTGCCATGTTAAAAGTAATGTTATTATGTTCCAAGAAATATTTTCAGTGATAGAGGGCACTCAAAAATGAAAAGGTGCTGCCCCTAGATTAGTTAAAAGAGCAATTGTGATAATATCTGTTCTTAGTATAAAAAAATTGTTTTGAATTGAAAATAAAAGTAGAGCAGAAGAACTAATTGATTGAATAGTAAAATACTTTAGTGCTCTTTCTGATGTTAAAATATTTTTTTTGTTAATAATTAAAGGAATGAACCCAATGATATTTATTTCTATCCCCAACCAAATTGGAAACCATGAGGTAGCTCTAATTGAAATTAGAGTACCTAATAATATTATTATAATAAAAGATAAAGATGAAAGTTTTAACATTTAAAAAAGGAGGTGTTCTCATCTTTAGGGTATGGGCCTAAAAGCTTTAATTAGCTTACTTTTTTAGTTTAGACTATTTATAAGTTTTAAGTTATTAGGTTAATATATTTTTAGTCATAACGTGTTTTATTTTTTAGTCCTAAACAGTTTAATTTAGGCTTATAGTCTTATTAGTATTTTAAAGTTTTATCTAAAGTTTAGAGATAGTAAATTAATGAGGCCTTGGTTTTATATATTAAATGAATTATATGTAGATTAAATAATTAAATACCGGCGAAAAACGTGCCAGCCGCCGCGGTTAGACGAGAGGTGTAAAATAAGATTATTTTTGAGGTAAGAAATTTTATGTGTTTTAGTAAATATTATTTTTATTTAGGTAAAATTTATAATTGTTTTATTTTACTAAAAAGTTTCTTAAAAGATTAGGTTTAAAAACTAGGATTAGATACCCTATTATTCTAATTTATTAAATCCCTTAAAGGATTAAACTAGGTAAATAAAATTAAAAATTTTGGCGGTGTTTTAACCAAGCAGAGGAACTTGCCCTTTAATTGATACCCCCCAAAAAATCTTATTTTAGCTAATGTTCATATACCGTTGTTGTCAGTTTACTTTTTAAGAAAAATTGAGTTTTCAAAATAATTATTTAATTATAACTTCAAATCAAGGTGTGGTAAATGCTAAAAGTTGAGGTGAGTTACATTAATTAAACTTTTGGATTAATTTTAATGAAATTAAATTATAAAAGTGGATTTGCTAGTAAATTAAGAATAACATGCTTATTTGAAATAGGCTATAAAACATGTACATATCGCCCGTCACTCTGGTTCTTAAAGCTAGATAAGTCGTAACAAAGTAAGTTTAAGGGAACTTGAATCTAGATTAGCAAAATGAAGCTTTTATAGCAATTTATTTACACTAAGGAGATCTTCTTATTGAGAGGCATTTTGATTAGGTTAGTTTATTAAGTTTTGTAATTTTATTATTAAAAATATTTATTTTAAATACTTATTATTATTAAAGAAAAATTTTATTTGCTTGTTCCGTGAGGGAAAATAATTTTATGGTTATAGAATAAATTAAATGTAGTACCTTTTGTATCAGGGAATTTTAATATTTAAAATGTTTTTTTCCCCTGAAAAAAATAAGAGTTATAAAAATTTTATTAAAAAGTTAACTGTAACAAAAGTTAATTAGATTTTTATATAGTAGTGAGATGTTATCCGTTTTTTTTTGATATCTGGTTTCTTTAAAAATTATTTTAGATAGGTGTTTAGATTTTGTTATTTTTAAATATTTAATTTATTAGGGCTAAGCTTAGTATTTTAATAATTATATAACAATATTAATTATGGATATGTAGGCTTTAAAGTGGCTATTTGTTTAATAACATATGTTTATTAAATTTATATTAATTAAATAAAAAGAAGGTTAAAAATTTAAAATTTTTTTTATAATGAGATTATTAGTAGAAAAATATTTAAGGGATTTTTAATAAGTTTAAAAGGTACCTTTTAAATAAAATTATATTTTTTTAAGGAACTTGGCAAAATATTTTTTCGACTGTTTATCAAAAATATTTTTTTAAGGTATTAAATTAAAATAAGCCCTGCTCTATGATATTATTATTTATTAAATAGCCGCAGTATACTGACTGTGCAAAGGAAGCATAATCATTTGGTCCTTAATTGGGATCTTGTATGAAGGGGTTAACGAAAATTAGCTGTCTTAAAAAAATATTTTGAATTTTAATTTTTTGTAATAATGCAAAAATTTATTTAAGGGACGATAAGACCCTATAAAGCTTTATTTTAAGTAAAATCTAGTTTTAGGCATATTGTTTTTTACTAAAAATTTTACTGGGGTGGTATGTTAAAGTTAAAAACTAATATATTTAAAATTTTTGATCCAATTTTATTGAGAAGAAGATTAAGTTACTTTAGGGATAACAGCATAATCCATTTAGGGAGTTCAAATCGAAGAATGGGATTATGACCTCGATGTTGAATTAAAATTTCTTTAGGGTGCAGGAGCTTTAAAAGATAGTCTGTTCGACTAGTAATATTTTACATGATTTGAGTTCAAACCGGTGTAAGCCAGGTTGGTTTCTATCTTTAGTTAATTATTCATGGATTAAATTAGTACGAAAGGATTTTTTAATCAAAATTATTTTAAAAAATTTTTATAGTAAAAAAAGTACCTTATAAAAATAAAGGGTGGCTATGATAAAGCTAACAAAGTTTTACTCTTTTTTAGTCTCCATTTTGTCAGATTGATTGAGTTAAATTTAGAATTTAATTAGGGGTGAAATTTATAAAGCCCAAATGGGATCCTTGAAAAATGTTATCTTTGATAGTATACATTTTATTGTAAATAAAACTTATTTAAAATAGACTTTAATGTTTTTTAAGTATACCATGTTAACATGAAAATTAAATAAGTTCCTTAGATAAAATATAAATTAACCCAAAAATTAAAAGCAGACATTCTGACATTTCTAAAAATTGTCCTGAGGCTCCCCTTATTATAAATAAACACATTGTCATATTTAATACTAATTTAAAAGTTTACGTTATGACATTAAAATATTATTTATGTCTTTTACACCCTTAATTTTTAAGGGTTTTAAAAAAAAAATTAAGGGTGTAAAAACTTCTTTTATTTTTAAACTATCTATTTATCTTTTATATTAAAGTGTATTAATAACGTGTGTTTATTAATTTGTAAAAATTATCATTGTAAAAAATAAGGGGTATATATAATAAATAAAGTTATTAAAATAAAATTTAAGAGATATAAGGGCTTTTAGGGCTAGGCCCTAAGTTTTGGTGTTTTAGCACGTTATTTTTTGAAAGTAAAAGAAATAAATATACTATTAGACTTAGTAGAAATTGAATAATGAATACTTTAATTAATGTGGCAGATTAAGTGCGATGAATTTAAGCTTCATAAATAGAAGATTTTTCTCTTTAATAATAGTATTATTGAGTTATGTGTTTTTATTAGTTTGTATATTAATTAGAGTAGCTTTTTATACTTTATTAGAGCGAAAAATTTTAGGGTATATTCAAATTCGAAAAGGTCCAAATAAAGTAGGGTTTATAGGGTTATTACAGCCTTTTGCTGATGGTTTAAAGTTAATAGTTAAGGAGCAGGTATGACCTTATTTAAGACCTATTTTAGGTTTATTTTTGGCTTTTATTTATTATAGTTTATTTTTATTTATTTGGGAAGGTTTTAACCTAGTTTGGGGAGTGGTCTTATTTTTAGTTATTTCTAGTCTAGGGGTTTATCCTTTATTAGGTTGTGGTTGGAGAAGTAATTCAGCCTATGCTATGTTAGGTTGTTATCGTGCTGTCGCCCAGACAGTTTCTTATGAAGTTAGACTAGCTTTAATTTTATTGTCTTTAGTAATTTTACCTGGGGATTATAATCTTTTTACTTTTGATTCTTTTGGTGCCACTAAGTTTGTATTATATTTTTATTATTATTCATCTGAGTAATTTCTTGTTTAGCTGAGACTAACCGTAGCCCCTTTGATTTTGCTGAAGGGGAATCAGAGCTTGTATCTGGTTTTAATATTGAATATGGAGCAGGAGGCTTTGCTTTAATTTTTATTGCAGAGTATTCTAATATTATTTTTATGTGTATTTTTACTCTTTATTTATTTTTTGTTTTAAATTTAAGTTTTTCTTTATTAGTCTTACTTTTAATATTTGTTTTTTTATGAGTGCGTGGTTCTTTCCCTCGTTTCCGTTATGATAAGTTGATGATGCTAGCATGAAGGAGATTTTTACCCTTAGTTTTAGGTTTTTTCTTATTTGTATTTGGGGTAGTATTAATCTAGTTTCAAATTTTGAAAATAGTTAGGTGTAAACCTATAGAATGCTTTCAAAACAAATGCTTAAAATTAGCTAAACGATTAAATTTTTTTGATTAGGTTGTCTTGCATTAAAGTAAGCAAAGGGTTAGTAATAAAATAAGAAAAATATAATACAGTAAGAACTTGCCCTATTATTAGGTACGGATCTTTAACAGGGGAAGCTCCAATTCTGGTTAATAAAATTAGGATGTTAACTCATGACCAAAATAGAATTTGGTTTAGAGGGTAAAACTGAAGTGTTTGAAAATTTCTTTTTATTAAAGGTATAACCATTAGGATAGCAATAGATAATACCAAGGCTAAGACACCCCCAAGTTTATAAGGAATTGATCGTAAGATTGCGTAGGCGAATAAGAAGTATCATTCAGGTTGGATATGTAAAGGGGTTACTAAGCTATTTGCAGGGTTAAAATTTTCAGGATCCCCTAGAAGGTTGGGAGAAATTAAAATTAGGGCAATGAATAAAGTTAGTACGATTGAATACCCTAAAACATCTTTAATAGTAAAGTAAGGGTGGAAAGGGATTTTATCAATATTTCTTTTTAAACCTAAGGGATTATTAGATCCTTTCTGGTGAAGAAAAACAATATGAATAAAGATTATTGCTGCTAGGATAAAAGGAAGTATAAAATGTAGAGTAAAGAATCGTGTCAGAGTGGGGTTATCAACTGAGAAACCCCCTCATAATCATGTAACTAAGCTTCTTCCAATATAAGGAATGGCAAAGAATAGGTTAGTAATGACTGTGGCCCCCCAAAAAGATATTTGTCCTCAAGGTAGTACATAACCTAGGAGTGCTGTAGCCATTAAAATGAATAAGATGATAATTCCTGTTATTCAAACAGTAGAAGACTTATAAGACCCATAATATAATCCTCGCCCAATGTGTAAATAGATGCAGATAAAGAATAATCTAGCCCCATTTGCATATGCAAACCGGAATTTCCAACCTATATTTACATCCCGTATAATATGGGATAATGAATTAAAAGCTAAGTTTACATCAGCGGTATAGTGTATAGCTAAGAAAATTCCTTTTATAATTTGAAGAATCAAGCTTAAAATTAGAAGGGACCCAAAATTTCATCAATAAGAAATATTAGAAGGTGCTGGGAGATCAATTAGGACAGAATTAATTACTTTAATTAATGGGTGTGTTCGAATTGGTGTTGTCATTTAATTAAAATTGTGATCGTAAAGGTCCTGTTTTAATTTTTGTGATTTGCACTACAGCAATTAAGGTAATAAATAAATATGTGGCGCTTAATGTAATTAGAGTAGGGTTTCTCATTAGTATAATAATTTCATTGGGTTTATTAGAACTCAGTGGGTAAAATTCTTCAAATTTTTTTATTATTATTGTGATTAAAATTGAAATTAGAATTAGTAGTTTAAGATGCTTGGTGCAGATAGGCTTATTTGGGGCAATTGAAGCTATATAAATAAATAGGATAATTAATCCCCCTAAAAGTATTAAAATAATTATTTACCCAAATAGTGAAATTTTTGTGGCTATAAAGGTTATAACTGAAATAATAATAACTGATCTAATCAATCTTAAGATGATAACTAGGGGGTGAATTGTATATATACTAAGTAATATCAATAAGGTTAAGATGAAAAGTAAAATTTTTAAGAGATAGTTATAAGTTATGATATTAATTTTGGGAATTACTATGTAGTTCTCTTAAAGCTTTAAGAACTAGTTCTATTTTGGTTTACAAAACCAAGGTTTTATTATAAACTATTAAAGCTCTTTAATGGTTATATTAAATTTTTATGTTTTTTGTTTATTTTTTGGGGGACTAATATGTGTAGTGTTAAGACGTTATCATTTGTTAGTAGTAATTTTGAGATTAGAATTTTTAATATTATCTGTTTTTTGTTGTTAGTATTCTCATTATCCGGTGGGGTAAATAATAATGTTCTATCTTTTTGTTAGTGAAGGAAGTTTAGGTCTGGGAATTTTAGTGAGATTAGTAAAGGGATATGGTGGAGAACTTTGTAGCTCTTTAAATTTACTTCAATGTTAGCTTTTATTTTTTTTGATTTTCTTTAATAGTTCTAAGAATAAAATTACCTTATTATATTTTGTTAACTTTATTAGGTCTACCTTGTTTAGATTGAGTAATAGTTTACCCTCTAGAAGGGGTTTCTCAAATTTCTATAATTTTTGGGTGTGATTTGTTAAGTTATTCTTTAGTTTTTCTAACTCTTTGAATTTTATATTTAGGTTTATTAGCCAGAGGGGGAATTAAAAGGGAAAATTTTAATTTTTTATTATACAAAGTTTTATGTGTATTTATGTTATTAACTTTAGTTCTCACTTTTCTAGCTATAGATTTATTATATTTTTATTTTTCTTTTGAAGCTTCTTTAGTTCCCCTTTTATTATTAATTGTGGGGTATGGTTTTCAACCAGAAAAGCTAAAGGCTGGGGTTTATATATTATTTTATCCTATATTTGGTTCTTTACCTTTCTTATTAGGATTGTTATGGATAGGGAGGGATTTAGGTACTATAAATTTTTTTACTATAGCCTGAGTAGTCTAAGAAGTTCTTCCTATTTATTTTTTTTATTTATTTAGCTTTCTTAATTAAGTTACCTGGGTATATAGTGCATTTATGATTACCAAAGGCTCATGTAGAAGCACCTGTTTTTGGTTCAATGATTTTGGCTGGTGTAATGCTAAAATAGGGGGGTATGGTGTGCTACGGTTAATTCCGTTATATTTAGGATTTTTAGTTGAGTATGGGGATATTAATTTATCTTTTTTTAGGGGGAGGGGTAATTATAAGATTTGTGTGTTTGTCCCAAAGAGATATAAAGGGGTTAGTTGCTTATTCTTCGGTGGGGCATATAAGTATGTTTCTTGGGGGTGTTTTTAGACTATCAGTTTATGGTTATCTTGGCTCAGTTATTATGATACTTTCCCACGGGTTTACTTCTTCTGGGTTGTTTGCTATTGTAAATATGATTTATGAGCGCTTGCATACACGAAGACTTCTTCTTCTTCGTGGATTAATCTTAGTTTTACCAAGTTTTTCATTTTTGTGATTTATTTTAAGTGTAAGAAATATGGCTGCTCCCCCTTTCTTAAATTTAGTAGGGGAATTGTTTCTTTCATTTGGGATAGTTGAAGTTAGATGTTGATTAATATTTCCTTTGGGATTCATGTTTTTTTTTTGGCTGGGTGTTATTCTTTATATTTATATTCTGTGAGCCAACATGGTCGATTTTGAACTTTTAGAAGATTTTATCCTAGAAGTTTAAAGGAGAATTTGGTTTTATGAGGGCATATTTATCCCTAGTTATTATTAGTTTTAAATCTGGGTCTTATTATTTACTTAAGTAGTTTAATAAAAAAATTTAATTTGTGGAATTAAAGATAGGGTTTCCTCTTAAGTAAATGTCAAACTTTTTTATGAGCTGGGTTTTTACTACTAATTTTTTTTATGGCTTTGTATTTATTAAAAACAGGGCAAGTATTTTTGTATGAGTATGAGTTGTTTAGTATTTCTAGGGGTAGAGGTTTTATTTTATTGTTTGATTGATTAGTGGCTGTATTTTTATCTGTTGTTCTTTTAATTTCTTTTTTTGTATTTGTTTACAGTCACTCTTATATAGGGGGTGATAATAGAGAGGTTCGTTTTTTTTCTTTAGTTTTATTATTTATTCTTTCAATAGCTTTATTAGTCTTGAGTCCTAATTTAATAAGTTTATTGTTAGGTTGGGATGGCTTAGGGTTAATTTCTTATGCCTTGGTAATTTATTATCAAAATATTCGTTCTTTTAATGCAGGTATATTAACAGTTTTGAGAAATCGGGTAGGTGATGTGGGGATTCTTTTGGGTATTGTTGCGATTTTAAATCTAGGAGGTTGGTATTTTATTTTTTTAATAGTTTAAACTTGGATTTTTTATCTGTTTGGCTATTTAGTTGTATTTTTTTAGCAGCTATAACTAAAAGAGCCCAAATTCCTTTTTCTTCTTGGCTCCCAGCAGCTATAGCTGCCCCCACCCCTGTTTCTTCTTTAGTTCATTCTTCTACTTTAGTTACAGCTGGTGTATTTTTACCTCTCCGTGTGACGTAGTCCAGGAGAGGTTCTGTAACGGCCGTGTCTGTCTTTACCTCTCCGTGTGACGTAGTCCAGGAGAGGTTCTGTAACGGCCTTGTCTGTCTGTGTGTCTGTGTGTGTGTCTGTCTGTCTGTCTGTCCGTTGTTACACCCACGTGACCGCGTTCGCAGTTTGCGTATCGGAGCAAACGTGTTCGCCATTTCCGAACTGCTTTCACAGTCACGGAAATGGCTCCTCTACTTGAGTTCTCACACCACCAATCTTCTGGTCTTTGTCCATACCACACGGACACTAGTCTGTTCTTACTGGCTGCTAATCACCACCATCTTCTGGTCTTCGTCCATTCCACGTGGACACCAGTCTGTACATACTGGCTTCTAATCACCACCATCTTCTGTTCTTTGTCAATCCCACATTGACACCCGTCTGCACTTACACTGCCTTCTAACACCACCATCCACTGGTCTTTCGTCTATTCCACATAGACACCAATCTGTATCATCGGCTTCTACTCCATTATCATCGTTTGGTTTTAGGATATACGCGGCGATCAGCTAGGGTTACGAGAAACGTCTAGCCTCCCTAAGGTAGGATCGCTACCAAAGGTTTTCGCATTTGCGGTTTTTCCTTACTATTATAATGGAAACGAATCGTATATATACCCCAAAATTTGAAGAAAGCGGGAAGAGGGGTACCCTTCACTTTAAACGTCAATATTAGCAAAGTTTGAGAAGATAATAAGTATAACTTTATTTTAAACGATTTAACTATTATTAATGTTAATTATTGAAGATTAAAATAATTAAAAATAATTATATTTATTTAAATATTAAAGATAAACCTCTCGTGCAAAGAGAGAGATTATCATTGCCTCCTATATCTACCAAGGCCCGTGCATGCGATATATTTCCTTCATTGCCTCCTATATCTATCAAGGCCCGTGCATTGTGATATATTTCATTCATTGCATAAACATAAGCGAGATTGTTTTGGGAAAAAAATACTGCTTCCACTAATGCGTTTATACTCCTTGTTACTGTTGTATAGAGTAATCATGATAAAAGCTTAAAAAATTACGAGAGGACAGACCTTTTTTATCCTCATTCAAAAATATTTTTTGGTGCTAAGACTGCTTTAAAAAATCCAAACGGTTAGGCATTGGTAAAAAAGACAAATGATATTTTTCAAATCTTATGAGATAACGCCCACCTAGTTGAAAATTGCCGTTTTTTATCCGCGGGAGCCATTCCTTATGAGAATTTCGATGCTAGTAGGTTGTCAATTAAACTACCGGTATATTATTGTTGTTGGAAATTGGATATTAAGTCAAATTAAGTGGTTGTAAAGAGCCAGCAGGTTTTTGCCACTTCTTTTTGTGAGTATTTGATTTTTATATGTAAAATGGAGGAAGATAATGTTGAGAGTAAGGATGAAATGCGGAAGCGCAAAGCGCGGGAAAGGATGAGGGCAAAAGGTCGACGTTTTCATTGGATACTTAAGGTTATATAATCTTCTCGACACGGAGAGGTAATATTTTGGTTTTCCCGACTTGTTATTAATTCGTTTTCATGATCTTTTTTTATTCAGAGATTATGGGAGAGTTATAATATACATTATTGACTTTATTAATATCCGGGGTGGGGGCATGTATAGAAATATATTTTAAAAGGGTCATTGCTTTATCAACTTTAAGCCAGTTAGCCCTAATAATGTTTAGTTTATCTTTAGGTCTTTGGGAGTGAGCTTATTTTCACACATTGACTCATGCAATTTTTAAAGCTTTATTATTTTTATATGCTGGTTCAATGATCCGTGGGGGTAATGGTTTACAAGATATTCGGATATTAGAGGGTTTGTTAAATTTTTCCCCTATGTTAGGTTATGGGATATTATTACGTTTTTTAAGATTAGGGGTAATCCCCTTTAGTTGTGGGTTTTATTCAAAGGATTTAAGCATTGAGCTATTTTTAATAGAGGGGTGCGGTTTATTATATATTTTTATTTTTTTTAGGGGTTTTTTCTACAATTGTTTATAGTTCACGTTTAATTTATAATTTGTTATTAAATGGTTATATAGGGGTAAATGTTTTTAATTATTCTGAAAGAAAAGAGATAAATTTTTCTGTTTTTTTCCTTTCAGTATTAGGGGTAATTTTTGGTGGTTTGATGAGTTGGCTATTAATTGATTATAGAGTTTTAGTCGTTTTGTCTCTTGGTGAGAAAATATTTACTTTAATTTGTGTTTTTTTAATTTTTTGGTTTTGATTACCTATTATAGAATTGTTTATAAATCTTTATAGTAGTATTATTTTTTATTACTTTATTTCTATATGGTTTTTATTAAGCCTGGCTTCATTTTTTTAAGTAATTTTTTAAGGTTAAGAGAGTTTCTTTTGTAAAGGGGGATTTAGGTTGGGGTGAAATTCTTGGCGGATTAGGAGTGGAAAAAATTTTATGCTTATGAGGGGGTGCTTTTCAACGGATATATTATAATACCTTATTTGTCCAAATTCTTTTACTTTTATTAGGTCTAATTTTTTAATTAAGTTTTTATTTAAGTAGTTAAATTTATAATATGATTTTGAAGCAGTCAAGATAGAAGGGATTCTCTTAAATTTTTGTATTTCTAACTTTATAAAGTATTTTGATTATGAAAAAATCAGGTGTTTTAATAACACTATAGAAAAATTCGAAGTTACACTATAGAAAAATTAGAAGTTATGTTTTGATAGATAAACAGAGTTAAAGTTAGCGGCTTCTTTAGAAGGACTTTATTAGTCTATATTCTTATTAACATTAAGATACCTCAATATTGGTTTCTTCTAAAATAAGTATGTTAGTTCAAATTTTCAGGTCGAAACTCAATGTGATATAATTTCACTTTTATTAAAAGGCTAGGTGGGGCACAATTTCTAAGTGCAAATTAGATTTTATAGATTTTAAATACTAACCTAAACTCAATTTAATCTTCCTTCTTTTCATTCATGAAGTAACCCCAGGGTAACAATAATAATTAATCTAAACACTGAGATTCTTATAATATAAGATTTAAATAGGAATAAAGGTGAGGGTATAATAAGGATAATTTCGACATCAAAAATAATAAAGATTAAAGCAATTAAGAAGAACTGTAAAGAGAAAGGTACTCGAGTTTTATAAGTAGGGTTAAATCCGCATTCGAATGGAGAATTTTTTTCTAGGGAAGGGTTTTGTATTTTGGCTAGATTTGAGGATAGTAGTATTACTATTATTCTTAGAATAAAAGCTGTTGTGATTGTTTGAATGTGGTACTTAATATAAGCAACACCAGGGGGAAGCACTTTACATGGCCTTAAGCCAAAGCTCACTGTTTATAACTCTATTTTGTATTTGTAGTAGTCTGTCTTCGTGTAATCATTAAAGTGTGTTGATTTTCTGTTACGCAGTTCTCAGTTCGTGTCATTATATTGTTTATTCCACTACTACGCCATAAAACAATAGGTTATGGGCCCAGCACGCTTCCACTGCGGTTTTAGTTATAGTCAATAGTATGTTTATTTCTTTATCAACTACGCGGTATTATTAATATTGAATATATTCGCCAAGGCTTAAAAACTGTCACGTTATTGCATCATTCTGAAGGGTGTGGTCTAAACATTAAACTTAAAGAGTTGAGTTAAATTAGTTAAGACTATCATGGCAGCAGTATTAAAGATTGCACCGCTTGGTAAGGACAATTTTGACGCATGGAAAATCCAAGCTAAAGCGCTATTTGTGAAAAATGGTTCGTGGATCTACGTTAATGGCATGAAAACTCAACCTGTGGCTGGAGCAGCAGCGGATTATATTGCAGCATGGATAACTGCAGATTCAAATGCTATGTCGGATATCATTCTATGGATGAGCCCAGGAGAACTTAAGCAAATTAAATATTGTGATACATCTAACGAGATCTGGAAAAAACTGCATGAAGTTTACGAGTCAAAAGGTCCCGCTAAGAAGGCTTCGCTTTTGAAAACACTTATTCTCAATAAGTTAAATGAGGGAGAAGACGTTAGGGAACACACGAGACAATTCTTTGATGCCGTGGATCGACTTAAGGAGATGGGACTCGACATCAATGATGAAGTTTTGATTATTCTACTATTGTATTCCCTACCTAGCAGTTATGAAATCTTTAGATGCGCCATTGAGACTCGTGACGACTTGCCTAAGTCAGATATCTTACGAATTAAGATCATTGAAGAGGCTGATGCGCGTAAAAGTCAGAATGGAGCTGCTAATGCACTATTTGTCAAGAAGATACACAAAAAGGGCAAAAAGACTGAGCAGTCTGAGAAGATAGCGAAAAACGCAAAAGAAAAACCAAAAGAAGCTTATGGAGGTGTTTGCTACGTTTGTGGTAAAAAGGACCATAAGGCATACACATGTCCAAGTAGAAAAACCGGAACTACAACTAGTTCCAAATCCTCAAACATGGCTGCTTCAACCATGTTTGTCGCGGAAGTAAGCGCTGAAGCTACAGCACTGTTTCACAACTGTCCCAAGATAAATGGTGTGTTGACAGCGGCTGCACGTCCCATATGTGCTCAAGAACTGATGACTTTGAGCAACTGAGTCCACGATCTGATGTAAGGTTACACCTCGCCGATAACAATTCTACCACTACAGTAGAAGCAACTGGTCGCGCAAAGATTATCGTAAATGATGGTACAAACAAGCGTGCCATCAAATTGGAAAACACACTCCATGTTCCCAACTTACGAGCAAATCTACTATCCATTAGGAACATGACCGAAAGAGATTATACAGTTGTATTCCAAAAGGACAATGCATACGTGATGGATAGCAACAAGACGGTCGTTTTGCTCGCTGATAAACAAGATGGACTTTACTTTGTACGGAAATCATTAGAAGAAAGTAGAGAAGAAGCTAAAGCAGTAGCAAATATTCCCAAAACAAGGTTAAAAAATTGGCATGAAAAATTTGGACACCTACACGAAGCTGCTCTACGAGACGTGTTGCAAGTTAATGGGATCAAAATTTCTCCTAATGAACACCTTCCACCGTGTGACATTTGTATGGCTGGAAAGATGACGCAAGCACCTTTTCCAAAGGCACTTGACCAACGTAGCACAGAACCACTCGAGATCGTGCATACTGATATATGTGGGCCTATGCGTACAAGATCTTTGGCTGGATCATTGTATTTCGCCACCTTCATCGATCACAATACTCGTTGGTGTGAAGTACGCTTTTTAAAGTCAAAGAACGAACTTTTCCAGAACTTCAAAGAAGTAAAGGCTTTGATGGAAAATCGAACTGGATACAAGATGAAGAATTTGCAGTCCGATAATGGAGGAGAGTACTGTAACAATGAAATGAAGCAGTACTTGGCAAGCAACGGAATCGCACATCGAACTACGGTGCCTAATACACCACAGCAGAATGGTATCGCTTAACGCAAGAACCGGACTCTTGTAGAAATGGCGCGCTGCATGATATTATGTCAGGGGTACCTGCATCATATTGGGCCGAAGCAATTAATACCGCAAATTATGTCAGAAACCGCTGCCCCTCTAAGAGTATAAAAGGACAATTGCCTGTCCAAGTCTGGCCTGGAAAGGAAAAGGCCAACGCAAATCACTTTCGCACATTTGGCATAAAGGGTTTTATGCTAGACAAATCTCCTACAAAAGGAAAATTTGACGTTAGAGGAAAACCCTGTACGTTTGTTGGATATTGCGACGTCCAGAAAGCTCACAGAGTAATTCTTCACGGGGATCGTCATGTAACAGTCACAAGAGACCTCAAATGTATTGACCACTTTGACCAGACATCTACCTTCGAAGACTTCATTGACAGTAGGGTCATGTCAAAACAAACAGTCCCTAGAGAGACGGAGATGGCTGATGGAGAAGACGATAGTCCAATGCGAGTGTCTATACCAACAACTTTACAAGAGGTCACCGAACCGCTAGTTGTTGAGCCGATAGATGAGGATAATCCCGTCGATAATCAAGCAGACATTCCTGAACGGCGTGCTCGAGGCAGACCGAAATTAATTCGTACAGAAATGAGGGGGAGACCAAGAAAACAATATCCAGTGGTTCAGGTTCCTGTTCCTTCATCTGAAGAGGAACAAGATGATGATAGCAACTCTCAAGTGGAAGAAGCCAACATTGCCGAGGTTCCACTAAAAGATGCAATGGAGAGCAATGAGGCTCCATAATGGCATGTTGCTATAAAAGAAGAATTCCTCTCGATGCTCGAAAACAAGTCTTGGGAAGTTGTCGAAAGACCCCCCGACCGACAGATTGTTGGAAGTCGGCTGATCTTGAGAAATAAATTCAAAGCTGATGGTACTTTGGACAGACACAAGGCAAGCCTCGTCGCAAAAGGCTTTACGCAGAAGTGCGGAATCGACTATCAAGAAACATTTGCACCTGTTGCTCGCTTGAGCTCCATCCGTACAATGAAGGCTCTCGCTGTCGAAAAAGAACTGACGGTTCACCAATTGGATATTACCACAGCATTCCTTAATGGAGAGTTAGACACAGATGTGTACATGGAGACTCCTGAATTGCTGCAAGGTATTCTCGTTGAAATCATTGAGGAACGACTCGTCAGTCAAGAGGTATTGCGAATCGCAGAAGAATGGTTGCATCAGTTAACGCATGGCACAAGCTGTGTCTGCAAGCTGAAGAAGGCCCTTTACGGTCTCATACAGGCAGGAAGACAATGGTATCATAAACTGGATAAATGTCTCCGTTCACTCGGAATGAAACCATTAGAAGCGGATCCCTGTATCTATACAGGCACAGAGCAGGATGGTACAGTTAAACTCATTGCCATTTATGTAGACGATACGTTTGTTGCCTCAAACGACATGGAATGGATAACATCCATTAAGCAAGAACCGGCTGTCCATTTTCGACTGAGAGACATGGGTCCCATACATTACTGCCTAGGCATAGAATTTGAACAATCAAATGAAAAGAAGCGCATTACTATGACACAACAACGCTACATTTTGGAACTTCTGGAGCGGTTCGGAATGGAGGACGCTAAACCTATAGCCACACCAATGGATGCGAATGCAAAGCTGAACAAGCCAGAGACGGCAAACGTCATTAAAATGAGTCAATATCCATACCAAGCCTTGATTGGATCATTGTTATATTTGGCTGTAAGTACTCGACCCGACATCGCATACACCGTTAGCAATCTAAGTCAGTACAACACTTGCTACAACGAAGTTAATTGGAAAGCTGCCAAAAGAGTATTACGCTACCTCAAAGGAACCCAGACTCACAGTCTAACTTTCCAGAAAACGAATAAAGCACTAGAAGGATTCGTAGATGCAGATGCCTGCCCGATTGATCGGCACTCCTACACTGGATATTTTTTTCGTTTGGGCGGTGCTGCCATTAGCTGGGAATCACGAAAACAAAGGACTGTAGCGCTTAGTAGCACCGAGGCAGAATATATGAGTCTAACAGAGGCTGCTAAGGAAGCAATACACCTCAGACGATTCTTGCGGGAAATTGACCAAGTATTTGACAAGGAAGTTGACATTTACAACAGCTCGTCACAAACCCTGTATTCCATTCAAGAACTAAACACATAGACATACGTCACCATTTTGTACGACAAGCGTACACAGAAGGTTTTGTCAGCATTAAGTACTTGGGGACAGAAAACATGTCTGCGGACGTCCTCACAAAGAGTCTTTTCGCACCAAAACACCATTTCTGTTCGATGGAAATGGGTGTCGCGCTCATACATCCTGAAGACCCCGAAAAGTGAAGGGGAGTGTTGGAATGGTGTACTTAATATAAGCAACACCAAGGGGAAGCACTTTACGTGGCCTTAATCCAAAGCTCACTGTTTATAACTCTATTTTGTATTTGTAGTAGTCTGTCTTCGTGTAATCATTAAAGTGTGTTGATTTTCTGTTACGCAGTTCTCAGTTCTTGTCATTATATTGTTTATTCCACTACTACGCCATAAAACAATGTAATCACTAATATAAATATTATTTATTTTTAAATAAAACTTTTTAGTTGGAAGCTAAATGTACTTTTTTATACAAAATAAATACCCTCCTCATCAATAGATTAAAGAGTATAATAATAGTCATACTACATCAACAAAATGTCAGTATCATGCTGCTGCTTCAAACCCAAAATGGTGAGTTTTAGATAAGTGGAGGTTAGCTAATCGGATTATTGTAATTGGACGAAAGGTGGTACCAATTAATACATGTAAGTAGTAGGGACTATACAAATACGCATGAATCCAACATGGCTGCCATCCCCTCATCCAGCAAACTCAAACCAAACTTTTCATACAAATCTGGACTAGCCCGAGCTCCTGCCTGTTAGTTTTAACCCCCATGACATCATCTTCTTAACTTAAACCAAAACTAAAAGCTATATTCAACCTTGACGTCACCTTTTAACCAGGTCGAACCAACTCTCTGTAGGCCTAAAGTTAATAAAACACAGATTTTAAGCCATCAGATATTTACTTTTTATAAGATGTACAGATATGCGTAATAAATAAATACAATATATATATTACAAAATAATCAACAACCAGCAAGGATAAGCAAACATGTTTTAAAGAGTTCATTTTTTCACGTTGACCCCGTATCGTTATTTGACTCGGAAGTGCGATCAGTAGAGGGACGTCGGGGTTTATTTTCCAATTGTTTTCTGCTTCGCCGCTCAATTTCGTAAAGAGTTAACAAAACGTTGACTATTAACCCGTAAACAAAACAAGTTGGGAAACCAAAATATTACCTCTCCGAGTAGGGGAAAAGACTAGTATACGACTCAATATCGAAATACTAGAGCAACATTTTTTCGCTTTGTTTTGTCTAACGAGGCTTAAATCATTGAATAGTTTTCTCTACATTGTCAAAATATATAATCATCCGCTAATCCTAGGTTTCAAATCATTATTTACAAATAATATAAGTACTATGTTAAATTTTATTCTCTGATGCACACCACTAACCCGATAACGATTAGCCCTTTCACTGATCTAATTGCTACCATGATGCTTTCTTCTATTATAAAATCTAAATCTGATTATTTAAACGTGTATTTAACTTTCGGCTCACTCTGAACCGTTAATGTCCCTTCATTACAGACACGATAATCAAAACCCAAAGTTTACTCCACCTCAGGTCTCAATTATTTACTCTTTGGTTCACTAAGCTTATTGCGGATCAAACTTGATTTACCCGATAGAATCCAGGCCTTGGCTTTCTTCTTCAAATAACTAAACCAAGGATTATTCTATATACAGATTAGTATAGCTTAAGTAATATATAAAAAGCCATTTCAAATAATAATATTAAAAAACATCCTTGGAATATCAAAATGAAACAGAGCTTTAAAGCTACAAAAGTACTAAATGCATCGTAATTACGAAAAAGATTTTCACATATTCACTTTATACAGGGTGATTCTAAAATGGTGGTATAACCGAACTACTGCGGGTTCTATGAGCGATTTTAAGTCGAAAATGTTCTATGGCATTTTGTCATCCAGGCCACCGTTTAAAAGTTATGATAAGAATAATTTACGGATGACCCCTTAAAATTAATTAAATTAATCGAAAGCCCAGCGGGTTGAATACATTTTTAAGGGGACTCACGTGTTTAGTAATCGCGCGCGCGATTTACTTCCCCGTGAACTCCATAAAGAAATCCTCCACCAATGCAAGCTTGAAAATGGGTTCAAATGGGAAGATTCATGCCGAATTGAGAAAAACCTAACCCAATGGGGAAATGCATTGAAAATTTAATAAAAAAGGACCAAATGGAAAGATTCTTGCCGGATTGAGAAAAAACTAACAAACAATCAACAAAGGTTTAATGTTTTATTTCCACTCTCTTCTGAGAATCGCAAAAAGAAGTGAAGCTTTTCAAGCAAAATTACACGTATTTTTGTTTAAAGCGGATCAAAACTTAATTTTAACAATTTGATCGTCAATGGAGTAAGAAGTTACGGAACACATGGGCTCTACTGCAATGTAACGTAAAAATTGTAAAGTCAGAAGCCAAATTAAGAAATCAACTAAATGTCAGTTTTTGGCGGTGTACCGTGTTTTGCCTCATGAAATGAGAGTCTGACTAGATGTTCTCACATTCGATTCTCAAAACTTGATGAATCGCTGGCTTTTGTTTGCTGTCGTGACTGTAAAGTCAGTTGGAATTTGGAAGGGTATTAAAGCTGCAAAACGCGCAAGAGTTCAAATTGTAGTGGTTTTCTTTCATCTTTGGCGGTAATTTGGAAATGTTTATGAATTTGGAAAGTTTATGAAGAGTGGACGTAATAACCCGCCAATGCTTTTCTGTGGTGAATCCAAGAGTAAAAGTAGCATCGCAACGACCTTGACGACAAGTGGCCATTATCAGTTTAGTTTTTGATTAAGCGCTGGTGGAGGGCCATACCAGAGCCCTCGAATCGCTTTTTACTCTCTCTCCATCGGGCGCAATACAGCAGTCTCATATGGTTCCAGTAATGTAACCTCGGCAATCAGAAGTAATGCAGGAAGCTAGGAATGAACCAAAGCATTTCCCAGGCGAGGGCGAAGTGGTCGAGCATACCTATCGTTCTAAGCTCAAAAAGCGGTTTTCTAAAACTTGGTTTCGTTCACTGTCTGCACTGTTTAAAATCAAATTTGAAATAGGCTTAAGAATTGTTGGGAAGATCGTAGTCACGAGACTTTAGCACAGTAAAAGGCTGCACGTGCCATTACAAAATTTTTAAACGTTGGCGCGCGAATCAGTTTTAAATTTCAAGAAAACCAAGGCTTTCTAAACACGTGAGTCCCCTTAAAAAATGTATTCAACCCGCTGGGCTTTCGATTAATTTAATTAATTTTAAGGGGTCATCCGTAAATGATTCTTATCATAACTTTTAAACCGTGGCCTGGATGACAAAATGCCATAGAACATTTTCGACTTAAAATCGCTCATAGAACCCGCAGTAGTTCGGTTATACCACCAGTTTAGAATCACCCTGTATTATGGATAAAGTGAATATTAAGGTTCTGTAGGATTTCTTAACACATCAAAACAACGCGAACTGCTAACTCGGCGCACTAGTGTGACAACGGACAGACACACACAGACAAAAAAAAATAGACTACTTTTAAACTCTTTCCGTATTAATTTTGAATTGAGAAAAGAGATTATCTTAAATATTAAAATAAATATAATTAATATTTAATATTTTCTTCGTTAGTTGTTGGCCTTATTGAGCGTTACATCGTTTTGATAAAGAACAATTAAACATTCTTCAGAGACTTGACTAATATTGGCGTTTGAAATGAAGCATACGCCGGTTGCTTCGCCTTACAAAAATAGGTAGTATATAAGGGTGTCGAACTACAGCTAAAAGCAAGAACAACCGCAATTGCGTGAACCTTGGAGGAAGACCCCTCCAATGGAAGGCTAGACGTTTCTCGTAACCCTAGCCGATCGCCGCGTATGTCTTAACCTTAAGGATGATGGTGGTGTTAGAAGCCAGGTGTACAGACTGGTGTCCATGTGGGATGGACAAAAACAAAGACCAGAAGATGGTGGTGTTAGAAGCCAGGTGTACAGACTGGTGTCCATGTGGGATGGACAAAAACAAAGACCAGAAGATGGTGGTGTTAGAAGCCAGGTGTACAGACTGGTGTCCATGTGGAATGGACAAAAACAAAGACCAGAAGATGGTGGTGTTAGAAGCCAGGTGTACAGACTGGTGTCCATGTGGGATGGACAAAAACAAAGACCAGAAGATGGTGGTGTTAGAAGCCAGGTGTACAGACTGGTGGTGTCCATGTGGAATGGACAAAGACGAGAAGGTGGTGGTGTTTAGAAGCCAGTAAGTACAGACTGGTGTCCATGTGGAATGGGCGAAAGACTAGAAGATGGTGGTGTTTAGAAGCCAGTAAGTTGAGACTGGTGTCCATGTGGGGTGGACAAATGAACAGAGTTGTTAGACAGGCAATGGAGTAATAGCCTGTAAGTGGAATACAATTTCCGGGACTGTATATGCGGTCTGGAAATTGAATACACGTTTGCTCCGATTTGCAAACTGCGAACGCGGTCACGTGGGTGTAACAACGGACAGACAGACAGACAGACACACAGACACGTCGAAATTAGAATCTCTCCGAGACATACGTCACTCGGAGAGGTAAAAGAAAATGAGGCACAGCATATTGGACGGGGTACGATAGCAAATGATATTTAAATAGCTAGTACGTGCTATATGTAACATACTAGCGAGTTAAGCGGCAGTTCTAATTGGTTCCTACTTGTCTTATTAGGCAGCGAGTAAGTAAAGAGATAATTTCATTGGATAGCCTAATTAGGGCGGAGTTAGAAAATAAGCCTATAATTATAAGTCTGAAAAGAATAACAAATATACGAATAAAGTTTTTTAATAACATATGATATATACAATAAAATATAAAATAACAAATACTTATACATAAAAAAAAACCCCACCACCATTAAAAAAAGACTAAACACCGGTCGAACCGAACCCCCCACCGCCACGTGACGTCGCGGTCAGAGCCTAGAAACAACATAAAAAATGTGTTACATATTGAACCCTAAATTTAAAAACTTAAAAAATATTTACCGCCGTTTCCACCGGTCTTAACAATAGCACCGGCGTAACAATCAATTGGGCGACTCTATCCCCCCTCCGAACAGAGTAGGGAGTCCCCCCGACATTGGCTATGACCACTTTTAGGGGTCCCCGATAGTCGGCGTCCATTATTGTTAAGAAATATTATACTTTTGTTATAATAAAATAAATAATAAACATACCTATCGTCCCCTCGGCAACAAACAGCCCTTGGGCTGTTAAGCTGCTACGGCCAACAATGCGGCCGTAGCTGTCCGCCGGCAGCATAACGCCTAACCCAGTCGATACAATTTTGATACCGTGAGGTTCAATCACGGTGTCGACTGGACAATATAAGTCCAATCTAGCCGACTGGGAAGTGGCACGACGGGGAATAAGCGCTGCCGGATGAATTTTGATGACTGGCAGGCAGGGCAAACGAGAGGCGTTAGAAAAAGATATCTTGAAGTGGGTGGGACTGGTGTTTCAGAAACAAGTTAAACAACTGATAACTTTCATTTTGAAATGCTGAGTTTATATACTAAATTATCGAGGTCAAATCTAATAGTGTCTAGCCAATACTTTCAAGATTCTAAAATTCAATAAATAGCAAAAAGTTAGTTAGGCATAAAATTAGAAATCTCTCCAAGTCCAAAGGTCTAAGTTTTTTTCGTATGCAAAAAAGTTGTCTAGTCATGTTTTAAATAATTCAAAGAGATCGTGTTATATAAAAAAAAACCCTTTAACGAAGGTTAAAAAGGAGTTACTTTGATAGAAGCCCGAGGGGACAAATATTATTCGTATGCAAATGCTTGTTTGGGTGTGTTCGGATGATTAAATTTGAATAATTCGTATGCAAATGCTTGTTTGGGTGTGTTTCGAATAATTAAATTTGAATAACTCGCATGAGATCGTTTTATATAAAAAAAAACTATTTATTAGTGAAGGTTAAAAGTAATTACTTTGGGTGGGACGGAAATTGTTTTTTAACATGAACTAAATCTAAATAAATGTATATTAATATTAAACTATAGAGGTTATTTTTTATAAAGATAGGTATACTAATGTCCTTTATAATTTTTAGTATCAACTCCACAATAAAAATGTATTTTAGGTTAAATTAAAAAATAGCGTATCAGACATAATTATATTTTTTCCTACAATAAAAAAACCATGTCTGGGCCTGTATTTTTAAAAAAATGGCCCTGAGATTTTGGTATAAAAGCTCGAGCATGGGCATTGGACTATCACAATCTAACTTGCCACCATGAGTAAATATCTCCAAGAATCTCAAAGTCTTCTCAATTCAACGCCGTCGTCGCAAGAAGATTTTGCAGCCCCTACTACCAGTAAGGGAAAAAAAACCATCACCCCTTTCCTTAAGCCCGAACCCGTTGAAATACTGCTAGACTCGGACGACGATACTTTCGTCCAGGAAGTGCTGCAAAAGCACGTCGTCGGCTTAGAGGGCTCGTATCGCTTGCGCAGCGACGGCCAGTACTTTGAAACAAAAGTACCGGCGCGTAAGGGTGACTTCTACGTAGACATCAGTGTCTACAAATTCAAAGATATCAAAGACTCCCAGGCTGACAAGCTCTGGGAGTGCAGCCACAAGCGGCTGAAGAGGGTTCTTGACGCCAAGAGCAGGGACGGTGTTAAGCTCTTGAACGCATTCCACAGGTTGGTGGAGGACGTAAAAAACGACGCAGACGCCACACAGAAGCCGCCCAGCAAAGTAAGTATCTTATTAACAATAAATTTACAAACCAAATTTTTTTTCTCTAATTTTTTTAATTTATGGTAGAAATTCAAAAAATGAGTTCGAGCAGCAGCAGTGGCAGCGACTCGGAGGGTAGTGAGAGGGAGGAACACGCGCAGGTAAACCGTTTCTACACAATTGAGCGGCAGATTGACAAAACGAGTCGCAAGTGGCACTGTAAACAAATCGATTTGCGTATAGCTTTCAAAAATCTGGAAGACATTCCAACGAGAGATTTTTTTCGAATTTTTCGAAAAATTCTCGACGAAGTTATACGCAAATTAGTAACCGAGAACCCCGGGTATAATCGAGTTCGATTTGTTTTAAGCTCCCCCGGATTGACGACCCCCGTAAATATTAAATTTATAAAAATTGACAAATTCACCAGTAAGCGAATTATGCGCACAATCTATAGAGTGACGCAATCTAGTCGGGACTTTGTCTTTAATGGCGAAGATTTTCAGTTTGACATTATTTTTCTAAACCTGGACGCAAATATAGGAGTTTATTATAAGTCCATAAAAAATAGAACTTTGGTTAATTTGGATTATTTCGTAAAACAAAATAACCAATTTATTTTTATGGAAAACAATGATAACCTCTGTTTTGCTCGGAGTTTAGTTCTGGGTAAAGAGCTGGCCGATCGCAATTTTTATCGACAAGAAAAGCAAGGTCCGCCCTTTAACCGGAACAATTTTGACAAACTGAGACGCAATAGCGACCTACAAGGTAATATTGCGAAAATCTTGCACAGAAAAGCCGGCGTCCCCGAAGGTTTCGTTACTCTAGAAGATATTCGAAAATCTCAAAATTATTTAGCTCCCCATTATAGGATCGTGATAGTTGATGCTGCGAATAATTTTACCATATTTTTCAAAGGACCCCAAGCTCCTAAATTTATCTATCTATTAAAAATTGGCGACCATATCCACCCCGCGAAAACTTGGCACGGCATGATGGGCGGTTGTATTTCTTGCGATTTATGCTTGAAATCTTTTTACAAATACGAATTGTTAAAAGAGCATAAATGCCCCGAGGATACAAAACCCTATATATGTTTTCGGTGCCAAGGAGAAGCTTTTCATTTAACCAACGAGGACGTTTTAAAACGTTGCGACGAATGCCACCGCTACTTTTTCCCTGGCCCCTGCTTCGAAACTCATTTACTTAATGGCACCTGCGCGAGTCAAAAACGATGTTTAGAATGCGGGCGGCTTATGGGTGACGATCACGACTGCAATCCCGAATGCTCTCAATGTAAAATAGTCCATCCGCCAGGTGAACATTTTGTTATGCCTTTGGAAACCAAAATGAAAGCCTCGCGGTTTATTTATTACGACATTGAGACTATTCTCAGAAATAATATCCACGTCCCCATTTTACTAGTTTGCGACGTAGAAACTGAAGCTGGCTTTGAAACCAAAATTTACGGCGCCAATTTTAAATTATGCAAACAAATGCGGAAATAGTATGAATCAGATTCTCTGACTGAAATGTATCATCTTAAGTGGGTATGAATTTTGTACAGCATAAGGCTAGGTTGAATAGCTTCTTTGCAGTGTAAGCTACATTTGAACAAAATGGACAGTAAAATATTTTCTCACGGTAGCTCTTGGCGTTCGAGGATAGGGTAAGATACCCTATAAAAAAACTTTGGTTTTTCAATTTCCTTCGTGAATTTTATTTTTGTGATTAGACTGATTTCGTAATTTAATTACGGATCTCTTGTTTATGGTACGGATTACGTGATTAGACTGATTTCGTAATTTAATTACGGATCTCTTGTTTATGGTACGGATTACGTGATTAGACTGATTTCGTAATTTAATTACGGATCTCTTGTTTATGGTACGGATTACGTGATTAGACTGATTTCGTAATTTAATTACGGATCTCTTGTTTATGGTACGGATTACGTGACTTTTCATTTTATCAATGATTTCGTATGAGTTAACTAGTTTCCAGTGGTAATTGTCAAAAATGTGATTTCGCTAGAAGCGTTCGGCATATGCATATCGTTGAAATTGATAAGGGATGAAATTAATGCATTCCTTCGATCTAAAATCACTACGCTACATAATTTTCCCCATGTTAAGCAATCATTTCTAAAGTATAACACTTTGTAATTGTAATTTGTAATTGAATGATTCGAAATCTGTAATTGTAATTTATAATTGAATGATTCCGAATTTTTAATTGAATTTATTACTTATAATTGAATGATTCCGAATTTGTAATTGTAATTTGTAATTTAAGTTTCATGTAATTTGGCCAACCCTGCAAATCACAACGAGAGACGGGACCACTAACCAAGACTGAGACAACCAGAGTGCTCAATCACTGGATAAGAGTTACCCAACTCAATGCCTTCGATGAAGAAGTTCAATGCTTAAATGGATTGAAACCTCTGCCTTCAACTAGTATATTTCTACCACTCACGCCATTTCTAGATGACACTGGAATTATGAGAGTTGGAGGGCGAATTCAGAACGCAAGAGTATCGATTGACCAGATTCACCCTGTCATTCTTCCCCGAAAAAGTCAACTCACCGATTTGGTTATCACCAACGAACACGTCAAGACACTACATGGAGGCCCGCAATTAACCATGGCTTCAATACAGTCAAAATTCTGGATTCTGGGCCTTCGAGATGCTGTCCGGTTCCACGTCAGACGCTGTCTCAGGTGTGTAAGACAGCAAGCAAAAACCGTCAGCCAACTCATGGGAAGTTTACCAGCTACAAGAGTAAACCCTGGAAGACCATTTCTGAACTGCGGAGTCGACTATGCCGGTCCATTTACCCATAGAGTCATGAAGGGTCGTGGTTGCAAGACGTTCAAGGGCTACATCGCCGTTTTTGCCTGCTTTGCCACTAGCGCCCTACACCTCGAGTTAGTCAGCGATATGACTACCGATGCTTTCATTGCCGCATTGAAGCGCTTCATCTCTCGGCGGGGGATCTGTTCCAATATTCACAGCGACTGTGGGTCAAACTTTATTGGAGCGAGTAGAGCACTTAAGGAGTTCATTAATGACGTATCAGCAAGTACAAAAAACGAAACTACTGCACGATGGTTGACAGATCAAGGGATCACTTGGCATTTCAACCCACCCATGGCTCCTCATTTGGGCGGACTTTGGGAGGCCGGAGTGAAGTCGATAAAGTATCATTTAAAGCGAGTCATTGGAGAAACACGATTAACATTCGAAGAAATGCAGACCATACTTTGTCAAATTGAAGCTTGCCTCAACTCAAGGCCGTTAACACAGATGTCATCAGACCCCAACCGACCTTTACGTACTCACGCCTGGCGATTTCCTGATCGGAGCCGCTTTAAACGCAATACCTGAACCAGACGTTACTACAGTCAAGATAAATCGATTGCCCAGATGGCAATTAAGTCAACAGATGGTGCAACATTTTTGGCGACGATGGCAATCAGAATATATATCTAAGTAAATCTAAGCTTGGTCTAGGAAGGGATGTCCACACTAAGTCAACTCGCGACTTATTTACAGGTGGGCCCCTTTACAATGCATAGAGGGGTGGTGGCTAGCCCCTATGCCACAGCTAACCTACAGCGCCCTATACTAACTATTACCGTTAACCTCAGCAAGTTTTTGATGGAAAGGAGAAACCGGGTTAGACCGCGGAGGAAAACTCCTTTTAACAAGTGGGGAGAGAACTTGCAAACTCTACGCAGAAGGATTTGTTCCCAGATTTTCACCCGGTGCCACAGTCCGGGATCGAACCCGGGATCCTCTTGCTGCGAGGCGAAAGCGCTAACCGCTACGCCACCCCACTTATCCAGACAACGACCGAAATGGACCAAGCGCAACCGGAATTAGAAGTCAGAGACCTGGTGCTATTGAAGGAAGAGCTTCCACCAACCAAGTGGAAAATGGCGAGAATAATTAATGTTAATCCGGGAATTGATCAACTAGTCAGAGTTGTGACCGTCAAGACAGCAGATTCAGAACTTAAACGCCCAGTAACGAAATTATGTCCTCTGCCTTTGGATTCTTGAACATATACACTTAGTGTAACTTTTAAGATATATATTTTAAGGTGGCCGGATTGTTTGGGAGCTTAACTAGAAAAAACTACTAATTTTTAAACAAGGTTTTTTACGCCGATTTAAGTGTAGATATAAATTGAACAAACCCATTTTTTACCCAGCAACATGTTTTTTAAACTACTATATAACGCAATTGAAATGTATCACGAATAGTCAGTTATTGTTATGATGTAATAATGTTCAGTTAAATCGTTTGACGCTGTTTTTAATAAATACTCAGTTTGATTTTTACTCGGTTGTTATTAAGTTTACGTTAACTGTCGCGAACAGGTAGGAGTTACGATAGCAACATGCGTGCCATCAATAGCTCCAATTACTCCAGGGAAGTTCTTCCTTTCCATAAACCTAAGATTTCGGCTTGTTAATGATCTTGTCCCTTTGGGTTTCAAACTGTTTACATACTCTCTTTTAACCTTCGCTTGCTCTTCCAAAGTGCAAGGAAATTTAATCCAGTCGTCAAAGTGTTCGTCGACTAGTGCCTCACTAACATCCCTAACAACTCTGCTAACAGTGGGTTGACTAACGATCAGTAGTAGTTCTTGGCCTACTCCAGTTTGGTAAGAGCTAGTTGCGTAGAAACGCAATGCAATCAAGATCTAAAAAAGTTCCCTTGTTAGTTCCTGATTTTAAAGGGAGTTGTAAGGGATCAAATTTATAGAAGCAGAGCTAGAGAAAGCAGTGTGAATTAATAATTTACAAGTGTCTCGAAGTTGCAGTTATGCTTCTACGGAGATGGTCACTCGTACACTGAACATAATATTTTTATTGAAATGGCTCTGCTTTTTTGGATACGTTGCATAGGGCATGACATGCTACGTATTTAATTTAGAGAAAGTAAATATTGCTTTTAGATGCTTGCCATAGAGTCAACAGATAACACACTAGAACGAATGGTATGGTCCCATTTCTTCCAATTCTGTGTTTCCCAAAACACATTTCTATCCCAAACTTCCCGATTCCCAGTTCTCCCAATCTTACATTTCCCAGTCGGAATTTTTATCCCAAACTATTCAATTCTCATTTCTCCCAATCGAATGGTTTCGTCTAATATTTTATGCTGCAAAGGGTAGCTTTCAAAACGACTTCGATTATTTTTAATGCGCATAGGCAAATTATTACAGTATTTTTTCGAGACTTTTCCTACCAATTAATGTGAAGTGTTATTCTAAATGTATTATATTTTTCCGCTAGATCCACGAAGAAGTTCGTGTTTTATAAATCATTTAACTATGGTACGCCTTTTCCAAAATATTAATGTTTAGCTTCATTGACTTCTCAAATAATATGCCTTTTCCAAAACATTACTGTTATGTTATGTTAGGTTAGGTTTGGTTAATAATATTTTATAAATCATTTAACTATGGTAGGCCTTTTCTAAAATATTGATTTTTAGCTTCTTTGACTTCTCAAATAATATTCCATTTCCAAAATATTACTGTTATGATAGGTTAGGTTTGGTTTGGTTAAGTTAGGTTAGTAATATTTTATAAATCATTTAACAATGTTACGCCTTTTCCAAAATATTGACGTTTAGCTTCATTGACTTCTCAAATAATATGCCTTTTCCTTTTGGTTTGGTTAGGAGGACGTCTCTTCCTCTTTGGAGTGGTTATACACTTCAAGTAAGTGTATCACTTATGAAATGAAAAAATAAATAAATAAAACCATCAAATTCTACTCTATATGAGTCTTTTTGGGTATGCAATATTGGGTTAGTTGGAATAGGAGAACTGGGAATTGGGTTGAATGAGGTTTGGGTAAATGCGAATTCGGTGTTTTAAATTGGGTGAAATGGGGGGTAACCTGTTCGACCACCAACCAGAAAATACAAGATTCAGGAGGAAAAAATAAAACAACTAAAAAGGGAAGTGGATGCGGGGAGAAAAACTCCATTTGAATATCTAGAATTCATAAAATGGAAATTCAAACTAAACTGAATATGTAAAACATATCATTGTTAATAAAACAAAAAATTTCTCTTTGAACTTATTAACATATGTTTTATGCTGAATTGGGACCAAAGAAATTGGGGGAAAAGACATAGTGTTGGGTCAAATGGGATTGGGAGATACGGGAATTGGGAGAAACGGTTTGGGTTAAATGGGAGTAAATCGTAATTGAACTGAAGCAATTCAAAGGCTTTACTGGGATCGCGTAAAAAGCTTTCCCTTCGCCATGCCCGCATATTTTGCTCATCTTGACGACGCTAAAGCTCTAAATACATCAAAATGTTGCCTGCCATTTTGAGAAAAAAAGTACCAAACTCAAAAGCTTAAGTTTAGCCTAGAAGTGAAGAGAAACATAAACAAAACCCGACACTCCCATCTACCGGTTAATTTTGAGCGCGAAATTCAAATATTTTTCTTCACAATTTCATGTTTCCTGTGTAAAATCGTAAATTTCGGAAGGTCTCCATGAAAAAATTTGGTTTTTATCGTTCGATAAACGACAGCAAAAACCCTGTCGTTAAGTTATCACAAGATTCGTTCGATAATTTTAGGTTTCAAGTTAGAGAATACCAATTTTTGAAAAGTTACCACTTTCGTGATAAATTCGAATTATCGCACGTGATAACTCGATAAATCTGTTAGAGAATTTCCCCTCATTGTCTTTTTAATGGTTTATAATATATTTTTTTTTCATGTGGATTAACAAGTATTATTTCCTCTGGAATTTAAACTTAACGAAATAATAGCGGATTATGTCTAGAGTGCTAAATAAAATCCTTCATTTATATTTTTCGTGTTTTATTGGCTTTTTACTATTTTCAAATTTGAGTACAACATTTCTACTAAATTCCGTAGTTTAATTTCTTTATTTGTTATTTAAATAAAATGAAAATAATCCCTCAGTTGATTTAATCTCATTTGGATGTTGTTTAGACAAATTGAAAAAAAAACCGTCAATATATTTTATGAATAATTTTAGTTTTTTTACTGTTTATTAAAATGCACCCTAACCAGAATTGATCACCTCCTAAGGTTAATGACTCCAATTTCTTCGCTGCATTGACCACAAATTCATGAGAAATAATTAAAAAATCAGTAATCAAATATATTTGTTATAATATTTTTTAATCAAGAAATTTAATTGTTAGGGAACATTATCAAACGTTCGACATTATATTGATCAATATCAGGGTTATCATAAATGTGCCCTAATTATCATGAAGTTTGAGACGTTTATTTGCTTGTTGGATCCAATCGCCTTGGTTTCTTAAGCTACCTTCGCAAAGAGGCGGATAAAGCGAGGGAAGCTGAAAGATGAAGCTGAAACAGGTCTTGAAGGCAGGCTTTTTTTGTAGGAAACCAGCTTTGAGTTTCAGAAATCACTTTCAGATTCGCGCCGAACCTTTCGCAAGTGAGATGGTTTTAGAATAGAGTTTAATGTTTCAACGTCAGATGGCAGCAGAATATCGTGTGATTAAAAACCACAAATCGCTCAAAGTAATATGGCGTCGTTAAACAAGGAAGTCGTGTTACTATTGCTCTTGAGAAGGAAATTGTTGCTGCTAAAAAAGAAGAGAAGAAGAACCGAATATAGACGAAAAAAGGCCCGTTGGTGGGTACATCCGATATGGTCAAACCGAAAGAAGGAAGGAGATTTTCACACACTGGTACTTATTACATTGAACTTGAGTAGAGTATGAAATGTAATACTATTATTGTTTTAATAGTTAAAGGCGATGAGAATCCATGATCATGTATATTTTAGAAATTATACACGCATGTCACCCGCGCATTATGATAAACTTTTAGGATTATTAAGTAATTCTTTGAAAAGGTATCCGGTGTCTAGAGAAGCTATTTCTCCGGCACACCGACTGGCAGTAACGCTTAGGTAAGCACATTAAATAAATAATAACTTAATATATCATGTATTTAACATTGATTCTTTGAAATATGCTAATGTCTAAACTAAACGTTATCGCTGAGTCATAAAGGTATTTGGCTACGGGAAATATCTTGATATCAATAGCCTATGCGTTCAGATTGGGTCTTTCTACCACCCACTACATGGTACTCGAAACATGTCAAGCCATTTGGGATGTTTTAATGCCAATCTACTTAAAAGTAAACGAATAACTACGTCAAAGATTGTACCCTTTACAAGTAAATATAACATTTCAGAGCCCCACTGAAAGGATATGGAAGGATGCAGCAGCAAATTATTATGCTACCTGGCAGTTTCCAAACTGTAATGGCGCTGTAGATGGTAAAAATGTACTGAATCAGCAGCCCAAAAATAAGGTTCAATGTACTATAATTATAAAGTAGGTAGACGTTTAGATAGGTGTGTTATTTGGAACGAAAACCAAACAATCCGTACTTATTGTAGGGTACCAATTCAATAAACCTGATGGCTGTGGTGAATGCCGACTATACATTTTTAGCCGTTGATATTGGGGCCTACGGTTCGAATTCCGATGGTGGGGTACTGAAAGCTTCTGCCATTGGAAGAGCTTTAGAAAATAACAAGTTGAACATACCGGGACCGTCTATTCTACCAGAAACTAATATCATAGTGCCACATGTTATGGTTGGAGATGATGCGTTTCAGTTGCGCCCTGAGTTTTTAAAACCCTACAACAGAGCAAACTTAGATGACAAAAAAAGAGTTTTTAACTATCGCCTGAGCCGAGCAAGGTAATCAAATGTGCCTAGCACTACTAGTGCCATAGCGATAGATACTGTTGGGTATGCTTATAAGTGTCTCGTTGAAAGGAGATGCAGTGAAAATGCCTTCGGTATTTTGGGAGCTCGATGGCGTATCTTTCGAAGGGCAATTATCCTGTCTCCAGAGAATGTTGATGCGGTAACCAAAGCGGCTGTGGTGTTACACAATTACATAATGACTGAAGAAGCAGCTGTAGCAGGACCACAAAAGGTATATTGCCCCCCTGGCTATGTGGAAAACGAGGCATGGAGATCTGAGGCGGCCAACGCATTTGCAAACATACCTCCAACAAGGGCAAGAAATTTTGTCCGCGATGCCGCCGCAGTTCGCGATGTGTATGCTGATTATTTCTTTTCTGAAAATGGACAAGTAGCGTGGCAGTGGGATATACCAGGTGTACGAAAGCCACATAATCTAACCAGACTTGCATAACAAATATAGTGTATAGAGAACTTAAACAACACAAAATTTAAAACAATTTACTATTCATATCAAACGTTTATTGAAAAATGTAAATTACTCTGAATCAGAGTCAGAAATAAAGGAAAATGCTGATTGAATCAAAGTCAGCTCAAATTTCTTTTGTTTTTTTGGTTTCACTCTTCTGAGAATGTCGGCTATGTACTTTCCGAACCTATCTGCAGCATCCTCTGACGACGATCGGTTTTCTGCACTTGCAACTAATTTCTCCGCTAGTCTGTATCAAAACAAAATGGAAAGTTAGCTTATGACATTGCACTAAGAGCACTGCTAAACTCCATTTCGACGTATTTTTTATTCCTCATTTAGAAAGCCTTGGGTATATGTTACATACTTATCAATTTTATCGATCTCCTGATCAATGTCATCTTCATTTGGTGCTGTGCTTCTGTTTTGTCCTTTTCTTCGTTTTTGATGTGTGGTATTTGCGGAGGAACATGACGGAAAACTTGATGAAGCAGAGCTCTGTGGTCTTGAAGAGGTCGAGGGCATATCGGCCGTTGAAGAGGTCGAGGGCATATCGGCCGTTGAAGAGGTCGAGGGCGTTTCGGCGGTTGAAGAGCCGATATCAATAGCAGGGGTTTCTGACCTTTGCTCTCTTTCATCATCCATGTCCTCCCCACCAACAGCAAGACTTGAAAGTATCTGTCAAGGAGCATTATTAAAAATGGACTTTCTCTTTGGGTTTTCAATCTTTTCAACTCACTCTATGCGCTTCATCGCCATTCTTTGCTTGGCTATCAACATCCTCATTATTTTCTTTAATGTTGCATGAAGTGCTGCATAATAATAATTTAACAATGTTAGCTCTTTTCCGCAATCTATTAACTTCGTATACATACTCTCTTTTGGCAATGATATCCTTCAAGAACAACATTTGTCGAAAATAGGGCCATTTCACTTTATCAAAGTCCTTTTCTGGATCATAGCCATCCCCTGATTTTTTAACTTTTACTAAAGTTAGGTTATTGCGGAACTGGTCACGCAAATACTTCCATTCTTTTTTGCCCGAGCTTCTATTAGATATTTTAAACATATGCATAATTTGTTCTTAAATTATTATTATTATTATTGATGAAACCTTTCGCACTTACTGACAAATCCGGTACTTTGGCATACATTGTCCCATGCTGCGTCCACAGCAACGTTGTCTTTATGCTCTTGCAAACATTTATTCCAAATTATTTCATTTCTTTGAACAGCACTGATTGTCAACTCTCTCCTCTCCGTGATTAACTTTTTTTTATCCTCGCTATCTTTTTTCAATAAATCTTTCGCGGTTGACATGGTTTTTGACAATAAATGTAGAAAAAAACGCGACTACTCTAAATCTTGTCTCAACACGAAATGCTCACTGGAGCCAAAAAAAAAGGTTTCCCTTAAGTTTTACTTCCCTTTACCTCCCTCCTTATTGGCTAGTGAAATGCACGTGGGTCGCGGCTGAAGCTCAAAGATCAACACGAATTTGATCTTTGCGCTCGGTCGAAAAAGACCTGCTTTGGTCGTCTGCTTTTGAAATCAGCTTTATAACATCAGTTTCCGCCCCAATGCGAAAGGTGTCGCCGAAACTGATGTTGCTCGCCAGCTTCGACTTTCAGCTTTAGGTTTCAGCTTTGCGCCTCTTTGCGAAGGTAGCTTTAAGGATGATAGCATTGAGCACATAATGGTCGTGGCACCGGAACTGGAAATATTTCGCTTCATTCATACTCAAATCCGCTCAAGATATATATTATCAATAATATATTTTTCCTTTAAATTTGATTAAATTACCGTAAGTACCCTTACAAAAAATATCTTAAGAGTCCGTAAGAATTTTTTTAAGTGAAATCTTTTAGAAAGTCTTAAGAGATTTTTTTGGGAAAAATTAGGAAATTTGGCACTTTTTTCCCAAACACATTCCTTAGGTTTTCTTAAGAAAATCCCAAAATGTTTTCCAACACATTCTGTAAGTATTTCCAACGGATTTGAAAGCAACTCTCCCTAAGATTTCCAAAAGGTCTCTTTAAGATTTTCCCAAGGTCTCTTTAAGATTTTCCCAAGGTCTCTTTAAGATTTTCCCAAGATCTTTTTAAGATTTTCCCAAGATCTTTTTAAGATTTTCCCAAGATCTTTTTAAGATTTTCCCAAGATCTCTTTAAGACTTTCCCAAGATCTCTTTAAGACTTTCCCAAGATCTCTTTAAGATGTTCCCAAGGTTTCTTTAAGATTTTCCCAAGATCTCTTTAAGATGTTCCCAAGGTTTCTTTAAGATTTTCCCAAGATCTCTTTAAGATGTTCCCAAGGTTTGTTTAAGATTTTCCCAAGATCTCTTTAAGACTTTCCCAATATCTCTTTAAGATGTTCCCAAGGTTTCTTTAAGATTTTCCCAAGATCTCTTTAAGATGTTCCCAAGGTTTCTTTAAGATTTTCCCAAGATCTCTTTAAGATGTTCCCAAGGTTTCTTTAAGATTTTCCCAAGGTTTCTTTAAGACTTTCCCAAGATCTCTTTAAGATGTTCCCAAGATCTCTTTAAGACTTTCCCAAGATCTCTTTAAGATGTTCCCAAGGTTTCTTTAAGACTTTCCCAAGGTCTCTTTAAGATGTTCTCAAGGTTTCTTTAAGATTTTCCCAAGATCTCTTTAAGATGTTCTCAAGGTTTCTTTAAGATTTTCCCAAGATCTCTTTAAGATGTTCCCAAGATCTCTTTAAGATGTTCCCAAGATCTCTCTAAGATTTCCCACGGTTTCCCTACAACTCTCCAAAGATTTCCAAAGCGCTTCCCAACAACTATCCCAAGATTCAAATAAGAATGTCCCAAAAACCACAGCCCCACCCCTCCAATGAATTCCTTCTTGGACATGTTTCCTTGAAACACTCGGAAAAATATGGGCAGAGTAATTTTACAAAAAAAAATTTATTTCAACCTCTTTGGTTTTCTGTTTGCGGTAGCTTTTCGATTTGGTTTCATTCCGCATTTTCATTTTCAATATTTAAACCCATTTCAAGATCGATACTAGATTGAATATTAGTTGTATTACAATCTCTTGATTTCTTTTGATTTGCATAATTTGTTTCTTTAATTTTATCCTGTATGGTTCTCTTAATTTTTTCGACTGGAACATCATGCTTACTCTTGACGAAGTCTATAAAAGTTCACGTTAGTATCAACACTTCACAATGATTGCACATATTATGACTAAGAAATACTTAAATCATTTAAAGTTGCATTTCGACTATTATTTACATTTATATCAAAGGTAGAATAAATATCGGTCGTATGTTTAAGTATTTGCATAGTCACGTATCAGTTTAAAGTGCACTTACTTAGAATTGCATTGATTTTTACGGGGTCGAGTTGCTTTTTAGCAGGAATATTTTAAAATGCATTTGATTGCTTCCCAGTAAGCGAAGTGTTTACCAACTCATGTTCAGAAAAAACACATGAAAGAAGATTCCTCGCCAGAAATCTTGGATTTCCACTTGATGAAAATTCCGCTCTTGTCAAATCGGACTTCTTGAGCTGAACGCCGTTTCCAATATCGACCTAATTATGATTAATAGCATTAAATTAAAATTATTCATATTCATAAATGTAACATTGCCAACAACTTTTAAACATGTATTTTTTAACAAACAATTTTTTATATTATTATATATTATATATATTTATTTATATTTACATTTATTGGTATTTATATTTGTTTGTATAAATATTTATATATATATATATTTATTTATATAGATATATATTTATAAATTTATTTATATAGATATATATTTATATATTTATTTATATAGATATATTTATATATATATATATATATATATATTTATATATTTATTTATTTATATATATATATATATTTATATATTTATATATATATTTATATAGTATATATTAATTACATTGATAACCCATTTATTATATATTTATTTTATTATATTGGGAAGGTTTTTATATACCTCTGACGACACTAAAGTTTACCCTTATTATTCATAAGTTTATACATTTGTCTTACCATTTCTTCTTGGTCCGATTCCTTTTCTCTATGAATACCACCTTCCTCACAATTTTTAATCACCTTTTTGAGTTTGCTGACCAAATGATCCAGTTCTCAAGGAAATTAAATTTTAGTATATTCATTGTAAAAATTTAAAATTTTGAAGATGGCTAATGTTAATTCTATTCCATTTTCTACCTGCTATTTTTTGCAGTTTATCATTTTCTTGTCGAAAAACTTCATTTTTCCTTTTCAATTTTTCTATTTTTTTTAAAGCTTCTCTTCTCTGGTATTTGAAGAAACCTCTGCTTCTTTTTCAATGGCATTGGAATTGTTTATATCAGATTGACTTTCAATATGACCGTTTATTTCAGTCAATAAAGATTGGTTTTGCTATAAAAATTGGAAAATACTACGGTCACTATTTTGTTATCAGTCTTCACTCGCCTTTTAAGGAACATTGGCGAAAAGCAGCAGCTACATGTTATAATTTAAGATTATTAGAAAATCCCTTTCTTAATAATCCCATATACCATGATTCGTATAAAACTATGCAATTTTCGTAAAATGCAGTATGGCATAATTGAGTGGTAGGAAAAATATGGTTATAACTGTGAGATTGTAAAATGTACGAATTTTTTGTTTTATGGAACTTTACCATTTTATAATTAGAGCTTACTTGGTTAATAGCTTGATCACGGCTTTTTTGATCCGAAATTAGTTGGGAAGCAATTCGATTTCGACTTTTCTCTAATTCCTCATTAGTTCCTGAAACATAAAAGGCCCAAAAATTTCATTACTAAATTTAACTTCAAGCTAAACCACTTTATACAAGTCTTCATTATGTAGAGCTTATGTGAAGGACAAGAGCTTAATGCCAATCTTACCGGAACGGCATAAATGTACAGGGTTTAAACCTTCGCCCGCAACCAATTTTGGTACTTGTCTAGGTACCTTTGTATATATCTTCAATTTGGTGACGAAGATTACCGCCCTGTGTTTCAAAAAGGGTAGTTGTATCGAGAAAATTTGGGTTCTCTGGGCGATTTTAAGCCGAAAATGTTCTATGCCATTTTGCCCTCGGGGCCAGTACCATTAAATAAACGAGGAATAAACTTAGTTGAACACTGAGTGCGGTAAAACTTAAGCAAGCCAGGAACCACCAAACCCTCGAATTTTCTTAGTGGTCCCGTGGACCACTGACCTCCCCTCCGATTTAATTTTTAAACTGGACCAGGCAATTTTTAAACTGGTCATTTGCCCTGTGCCACCGCCTTATTTCCCACGCTGATTGAGGGTGGAGACAAAATATAAGCAGACTAATTTTATAAATAAAGTATGCGAGGATGGTACTAAAGGGTAAAGCTATGTTCCGACGTTCTTCCTACATTAATCCGTTTTTGTTTACACAAGTAGGCCAGGCTACCTGGCGGACAAAATAGTCTACAAGTTTGTCCGTCAGGTAGCTTTGCTTCCTTGTGTAAATGGTATGAATCCTCTACGTGTGTAAACCATCTAAATAGTAATAGCACCTTCCTGCCTTTGACCGCATTAAGCTCTATGGGTAGTTAACATCGAGGGGCTTACCACTGGGATAAGAATTGTACACCAGATTACAGACTACGCCTTACTTCCCCGAATTTTTCCAGACTACGCGTAATTTCCGCGACTTCACCCATAATTTGTAGACTTCGCCCACATTTACGAGACTACGAAAAAATTCGGGACTACACCACAAACATTTGGGACTACACCTCAAACATTCGGGACTACACCTCAAACATTCGGGACTAAATCTCAAAAATTCGGGACTACACCTCAAAAATTCGGGACTACACCTCAAAAATTCGGGACTACACCTCAAAAATTCGGGATTACACTTCAAACATTCGGGACTACGCAAGAAAAGTCGGGACTGCGATTGAAATACGGGACTGAGGCTTGAAATACGGGACTGAGGCTTGAAATACGGGACTGAGGCTTGAAATACGGGACTGAGGCTTGAAATACGGGACTGAGGCTTGAAATACGGGACTGAGGCTTGAAATACGAGACTGAGGCATGAAATACGGGACTGAGGCATGAAAAACGGGACTGAGGCATGAAATACGGGACTGAGGCATGAAAAACGGGACTGAGGCATGAAATACAGGACTGAGGCATGAAATACGGGACTGAGGCATGAAAAATCGGGACTGCGCATGAACAATTAGCGACTTCATAAAATTTTGTGTATATTTTACAGACATTAAAGATTCCGTGCAGTTTGTTGTAAAAAAAATCAGAGATTTATTCGGTTGCAATCTTTGTAGGGCTCTATATATTTATTGAAAGTTTGTAGTTGGCAAGACTGAATATAAAAATTGTGGGCATACAATAAATTTATTTAGCTTACTTTACTTCTTGGCTTGCTTAGGTCTTCCTCGAAGTTTTAATGGCGTTCAAAGTAGTTGGGGGCAACCACAGTCTGTTTTTTGATAACTCGGGGCGTTGAATTGTAAAAACGTAATATTCAATATTGTAGAATCCATGCGCTAACATTTCTGCTGATTCTAACAGGCCATCATTATCGTAATCGAACCAGTTGCACAAAATCCCCAAACCATTAGCATTTTTGTAGGGGCTTTTATCAGGTGCACTGACTTTTGAGTACTCTCGATCTTTGCCACTTCCATTAAGATAGATAAATCCCAGAGTTAACCAGATTAACAACCCAGAACCATCACTCTTTCGAAAGACAACCCATTCGCCTATAGAAATGTCGTTTTTCGGACTTGGGTTAGTGTTCGCTTTTGGAAGTGACGGAATTTGTTTTTGGCATAGTGTTTTTGAAACACGTTGTAGCCGATCACTACTCAACTGATTATCAGTTGCGCGCAAGAGCCACCACAGAGATGTCTTACGAGCAACAATAAGTCTTCCAGTGTTACTTTTTAAAGGGACCAACCTACCTTCCTTCGGAAGCTAAAAGGCATTAAATTCACTGGAGTAGTCCTTTAAATTCGAGCCGCATGACACAAATATTTATTTTAAACTTCATATTTAAGTTAAATTTGCTACTGCACTCGCTATGAGACGATTGCTTTGTGAAAGAAAAACTAGAGTAGATAACGAAAAAGCGTGAAAGAGTGAAAGCAAATTTCCATGGAAAACTCAAATACTCTTTATTTTCTTAACAAAAGACGCATGGCCTTGAAAACGTTGGTATTTTTCCCTAAAATGCGAGATGCCCTAAAATGAGCTAAACCTCTAAAGGTTTCAGAAATCGACAAAGACTTCTTGGGACTTCACTAAGAATACACAAGACTACGCGAAAATATTTAAGACTCTCAATTATTTTAAGACCGCTTGGGGACTTCTTGAATTTTAAAGGGATTTCAGGGACTTCACCGGAATTTCGCGTAGTCTTACGAGAGTTTCGGGGCTTTAAAAGGGAGTACATAATTTCATAAGACTTCGCGAAATAAGTGAGATTTCAAAAGACTGCGCCGGATTTCACGTAGCATTTTTTGGACTACATTCGGGACTTCAGGAATTTTGTACACCAGATTTCGCAAGTGGATAGCCCCTCGGTTTACACTTACACTAAGCGGTTATCGTAGTCCTTGGAAAATATTTTAGGATTATTTAAAGGGATATAAGGGTTATTTCAAATACTATATACGTTTTAAATACGTCTTGAGATAGAGGATAAACTCCAATAATGAAATAGATAGACAGCTTGCCGTTAGTCTGCGTTCACTTACGTTTTTCGTGAGTAACGTTTGCCATACACTGTCTACAATGTGTTCCTTGTAAAACAGCTAGTGGTCGTCATACCAAAATTAATTTAGCAGCAACTTTTAAAACTGATAGTTCTCAAAACATACGATATTACATCAAAGGGTTTTTTATGTATTTTATTAAAATTTTAATTATCGATTTATTAATCATTTTGGGCCGTCGATAGAAAAACTGGGAACCAATGGAACGATGGTCGCGTAGTAAGTGTAGACGCAGAACTGAGAATCATGATGAAAGATTTAGTTTCATCCTTCATTTTCAAAATCAAAAAGTGGTAAAAAATTAGTACCATAATTACCCTTTTATGGTACTTAATGTTAATACTCAGTCTTTGCACGTGCTCTTTCGACCATAATTCAAAATTTCATGATAAAATATTTTGGGCAAATGGAATTTTGGTTAAAAAAACGAAGATAAGTATTTTTTTAAATAATTGATGTTTTATAATCATGTCATTAAACTTAAAAATTTTAATATCTGGTACTTCGGTCATTCCATTTTCTTCTCTTATCGTTTACTTTTTTTAGTCTTTGTCCACTAAGACAGTTTTTATTAATATCTGTTCCTTCAGTCTTCATTTTTATTTAAGTTTGTTGAGAATGTGTTAAGTTGAAAAAATCTCCACATAGCAAAAGCAAAGAAAAAGCAAAGAAAAAGGAGAGAGTAACGGTAGGCCAATCTGACATTTATTTTTAAAGCAATGATACTTTGAAACAAAAACGATCTTTATAAGTTTGTAGCGAACAAGAAAAAGACACTTGTGTATTTAGCTAGAACTTAAAGACACTTTAATTTGTAACATCTATATCATTAATTAGGGAATCCAATTGAAATTGAATGATTGTAGGAGACAACGTATTTTTCATCCTTTGTTTTTATAATACGTGAACCAAAAAAAAGAGAATGTTGAAACTGAAACATATCTAATTAGAATAGAGCAGCTTTAGTTTAAAGCTCTCCTTAAAAATCCGCAAAGAATGTCAATTTTAATATATGTTTGGTAATAATGACTTTAGGTTTTGATGTTTAGCTCAAAAAACTCCTAAACCCAATTAGAGTCAGAGCTTCCTATCCATTTAAAAATGTAATTTGGTCTAAAAGCTGATTATAGCTATTGTCCCCGTCGTGAGTTCCCAAAGTTTCCTGTTATTCTGTCAAAATTACCGCTATATATTATAGACTTATTTATTTAGTTAAGTCTCAAAGCAAGTTATAGCTTTTTATTCTCCGTCGCGAGTTCCCATTACGATCCCCCCTGTTATTCTGCCAAATTGACGCTTGTTAAATAAAAACAACTAATTTAGTTAAAATAAAAACAACTAATTTTGTTAAAATAGAAGAATTATATTCTTCCGATAATATCGATTAAATGATTATCATTTTCTCAATAAACTTGCGTTAATCATTTCCTTCCTAACATAATTAATTTTTCTCACATTGAAAAGCAAATATCTGGTGGGGATTAGTTTAAACAAGCCCCATAGTTTAAACCACCCATAGTCTAGGGGTGGAGTTTACTAACCGCTAACCTCAGCAAATGAAAAAACTGTATTTCTGCAAAACAATAAATTTACAACATACTTAGAAACATTGTTTTTTAAATTGAGTTATGGACATGCAAATAATTCATTTACTATTTAATTTTAAAGTAATAACAATGTTGGGCATTAAATGCTGATTCAAACATCATATGATTGGATGTTCTAAAAACTGTTGTTTACGTTAACGGAGAAATTTCTCCCCCAAACTGATGCAAGTATTTTATTTTGAAGTAATAGAGAAATACTTGCAGCATTCTAGGAAATTATTTACTATTTTTGATTTACTCACAATAGTCTATTTAGTTAGAAACCATTTTTTGTTGGTTGGCTCGCGTTAAGTGGCATCGTACCAAACTTAGCTTCATCCATCAAGCGTTACATTCATATAACCACAACTTGATACTAATATAACTTGTTAAAAGTGTGTCAATTATAGGCCTTTGAGTTAAAATTATAATGAATGTGGACTATAAAATAAGTTCATTACCTTCCTTGGAAAATCACCGTTAAAAGCAGTGCAATTTCTTGGGTTTAATAGTTTACAAGGTAAAAGAGATGTTGCGTTGGTGAGGAATATGTGAATATCTTCCTTAGTAAGCGTGGTCTTTCACAAAGAATTTACCTAATTTAAAATTTCAATCATTTGGGTAGAAATGTAATTTTTTAATTAGTGCAATGGAGAGATCGAAATAGCGGTAACGGATAAAAGCACACTACTACATTGTAAAAACTGTAACTTTAAGTGACAGTGTTATTCTCTATTACTATATTTACCCTGATTTGAGTAAATTTGATAACAGTATCCTTAATTGGCTAGCGCTACTGTTACCTATGATTACGAGACCAATAAGGTAGCATAAAATCATAGCATAATGCAAAGCAGACTTCGAAAACAGAGGATATGAGCAAGGAGGATGGCAACCAGGATGGGAAATTATATTTACCAACGATAATTTCAGAAATTTTTACTTCTTTCAATAGACTTAGTAGCAAAACCACTGCAACACTGAACAGTGTGTTACATATTTAACATTAACCAAAATTAATAAAATATAATTTAATTAATCAAAAGAGTGTTACTAACTTCTTTAAAAAACGCAACCTAAAACCACAAGAGCTACGTTCGTATGTCAAAAATGCGAATGCATGTTAAAGATCGAATAATCACCAATCGTTTTCACCTTTAATACAGAATTTGAATTTAAATAATATAAATGTAAAAACTTGTTAAATGAAAGAATCTGTACAGTTCTGTTCGTCATTACTTCCCTTGAAAGTTATCACTAACGTTTAATGAACGGAGGTTTCATCATTAAGCTTGGTTCTAATCAAGACATTTTTGATTATTAATATCTCGCAGCTCTCACAGATAACAATGTAGTAATTGATTAATAATTAATTCGTTTATAATTTATTTGAACCTACCGACAGTATTCTTTTATCCCAAATAACCGAAGTTGATGACGAGAAGACAAATTAGACAAGTAGAAAATCAACACTACATAACGCTACCTTGACCGAGGCTTAGCGAAATTGTTTTATTTGTTTAATAATAAAATATTCTGTTGACTTTTAAATTTAAAATTAATTTTAGTAAATTTCAAGGACGTTTTTTGTTATGAAAATAATTAAAATCATACCTAATTAGCCACGACCTAATTCTAATTCCAAAATTTTCGTTTCAACGGAGCGAGCTCAAACGCCATGTTTATCTAGCTAAAGTCCCTCTTACGGGAAGTTACGTCGTGAATAACGACAAAAACGTCGTTAGTCTAATATATAAAAATGAGGGCTAAAATGCGTGACTCTAACAGTGGTAAAACACCGTAACTCCAAAACCCAAAACAACGTAAGTCATAGTAAGTGTTTTTAATGATAAAAATCAATACTTAAACTTAAATTTTCATAATGAAACTAAGGTAAGGCACATCTATGGAGTGTTATCTTTCATTTAAGATGGTTCTCAAACGTAAAGAATGAATAGTTTTCTTTATACACTATCCCAATTAAGGTCATTTTTCCAAAAAATCCCATGTTATCTCTATGGAAGAATATAGTATTTTTCACCAAATGTCTGATTAATTTTATGGATTCTAAAACCACCCTTAACAACTTTTTTCTTATAGGATTAACTATAACTTGGATCTCTTTGAAATTTTAACCACAAAATTAGGGCCCGAATGTTAGTTCACTGGCAAAATGTCAAAGCAGCAAACACAATACGAAAAAAGTTATGGTCAATCAAAAAACCCTCTTTAGCATTAGAGGCAGTATCAAGTAAGAGAGCGACCGCTCTCCTTGATTTTCTCCAGGGCTTGATAACATATTTAGATATAAAAGCTGCAAAGTTTTCTACAACGCTTCGCAGGTATCCTTTACCATGTTACTAACGTCTGTTTTAGATATTCTGTATGCAAAACTGAAAGATGTTTGCATATCACCAGACGCTAAAAATCTTAAATTAAAGGTTTAATTAATAACAAATAATAGTGGAATAACAAGATGGCCCAAGAGCAGGGCCTTAATACTAATTTAACACGGCTCACGTAACCCCCCGTATAGCCGATCTCCAATAAATCGAACAACTAAAAAGATTTCTGAAACACAATCGTGTATCCCCTTAATTTCTAATATTAATGAAAGTAAATTGTGCACCCCACTAAAGTATAATTTTTAAAAACCATACGAATCAAATAATGTATCTAAAACAAAATCCTGGATCCCCTAAATCAGAAATCACTATGACCGTAAACCGTGTCCTCTATTTTACGAAACCTAACCTAACCATCCAGCATAATCTGATGTATCACGCGCACAAATTGCAGTAGTGCACGAAATTATCATCTTGCGAGATTTAAACTACCTTCCTTTCCTCTCCGAGCGTGATGCCCCCTCTCCCTCTTACTCCTCTCACTAATATACCAGGCAGGCAGTTCTCTCTCTATGCGGAGCTTCGTTTCCCTCCGATCCTAAGAATTATATACGAGGCATGTAGTTCTGGGTTCCCTCTCTCTTCGTATCCCCATCGCGTACGCTAGCGATCTCTCTCCCCCGCACATTTTCGTTTTCCCTCTCTCTCTCTCATCGTTCGCGGACGCGTCCGGCACAGGGACAGGGGTTTGGTGCCCTTTCTTAACACCGGCATAAAATTCCGTGTAAAATTAAAAATAACATACCTTAGAGTTAGAGAGAATCTTTCAGCGGCAGGAATAGCATCCCGAAACTGTGTATTTTTTTAAATGAGAGGCTCGACGCTGGTCAAAGAGTTCTTTTGACATGCGAAAGTACCTGCGATTTTAGTACAAAAATACAAATCGAGATTAATGCAAATAGAAAATGTATTGCAAAAAATAGGAAATTACTACTTACCTAAAATGGTTCATTTCGTCGTCATCACGCATTTCTTTCACTAGGTTCTCCTCATAACCAAGTTTGCGTCTTTTTTAAATATACTTCTAACCCAAAACGATCTCTCATAACCCATGCAGCGTTGCACTCGATAATTCATATACAACAGTATGAAATTAACTGTGCTTGCATGCGAATCTAAAATCAAATCTGTTTCGTCGTCCATTTTAATTTACCCTCGGGCCTCATCAGAAACTCTGGAAAGTACGGAATGAGAAATCAACCAGCCCATTATACGCAAGCGCGAGAGAGGGATGCGATTTCCATACGTACTTTGGCTTCACGAATACTATGCAGGAGCTACGCTAAGTGAAAACACTTCAACGCTGGATGACGATGTAAAAAACAAATTTGACGTTTGACGTCCAGCAGGAAAGTGGTTTTTTCGGTCAACTGAAAATTCTGCTTTACGCAGATCGCTTGGACCTTTTATTCTTGGCTAACGGAATACGGACGAAGACGAAAGCAAGAAACGTGCGATGTTCCTCACGGCCATAGGGGGTCCCACATACAGTCTGTTACAGGGCTTAATATCGCCAGCCAAACCAACAGAAAAAACCACGGCGGAACTAATGGCGATCCTTCAAGCCCACAACCATCAGAGGTTATGGAATCGTACAAGTTCGTAAATCGGAACTGATTACCGGGGAATCAGCCGCTTCGTATCTCTCAGAACTCCGTAAGATGGCCGAACATTGCAACTATGGAAACTTTTTGAATCGAATGCTACGAGACAGATTCATCTACCGAATCCAGAATGAGACCATCCAGGGACCCGATTCTCTAAGCTTCGAAATGGAAATTTCGATCGAAAACATTTCAATTTCGATACAAAATTTCGAAAGTGGCAAAATGGTATTCTGTAAGGTCGTTTTCGAAAAATGTCTGTCGATTCGAAATCGAAATCCGAGATGGATATCGAATTCTATTTCGTCAGGGTCGTAGCGGTCGAAACCCTCTTCGTTATCGTTTCCTTTTGACCACGATCGCGCATCGTGACAATGCACGAAAGACAACACTAAGGATAATAGAAATTGCCGTGATAAACATAGCTCGCTTGGAATTATTTAAGCTCGCGTTAGAAATAGATGGAAGGGGAGATTAGCTTCGACAGCGAGTAAATAGAGATAAATCCAATGCCTTTGAACTTTAAATTTTCGACGTTTATATCGTCTTGAAAAAATATTAAACGCAGTTTTGCAGTTAAGCTTGCTTTTCAATTAGCTCCTCTATTAAGTTTACAGTTTAGGTTAGGTTAGGAGGATTCATACCATTTCCACAATAAGGCCTGGCTTTAGACTCACCAAGTGAGTCAGGCCTCCTTGTGTAACAGCAGAAGCCTGCCCTCACTGTTTAAATGGTATGAATCCTCCTAGTCAGTAAACTTTGGATATAACAACAAATTTCAACATTTCTATTTTATTGCTTTCTTTTCCATTCGGTATACAAAAATTTTGCTGATGATCCATTTCCTTCAAGTGATTGGCTATATTTTTTGTGTTGTTTTGACACAAAACTGAGTTTGCATAGTTTTGCTAGGGCCCGTTCCCTCACAGTTTAGGGTGTCCGCTAATTGTTGCCATAGGTTTTCAAAATCTTCGATTGTGAGATTACCACAAAATTTTTGCGTCTTAAACTTCTCATGAATTTTTAAATAATTAGTAATAGTCCCTTGTTGGTTTCTAGACAGGGATGCCCATTACACGCGAAGAAATTGAAAATGCTTAACAAGTAGCTCCAAAATAGTATAGTACTTCTTCTTCTACTTTATTTATTATAAAGCTGCAAAGCAGGAATGCCTCTCACTCTAACACTTTGGAAATCCCGCAATTCTTTCAATCCTGTCATTGGTAGCTTAGATCACTTGACTACCCATATGTTTTTTGACACACCCCAAAATACCAGAAATACGTCATACGATCGAGTTGCAGCCACATATCGAATATCAAAAATTCAAAATCTCCCATAGCGATTATCGAAATATTCTGTTACAGAATTCGTATTTACGGATTCGATCGTTACCAGGTAGTTAGAAATCGTTATCGATTCGAAATCGAAATTTTTATTTCGAAGCTTACAGAATCTTGTCCCAGAATAGGCTGCTAGCCGAGAAAGACATAACGTTAGTGTAAAGGCCCGTTTTCAGTCAAGCTTTTGCTTGAAAAATCACAGCCAAACGCAAAAGCAAATTACACCCGAAGCGGGATGTGTTATTTTAAACCCTTTCATCTAAAACTCAATGGTCTAATAAGGAGGACTACATACTGGGCACCTCTACGAAAACGTAACTGAAATCCTGCAGAAAGTCGATGTCTCGAGCCGCTAATTAGATGTTAAGATGGATCTGTCCTGGAACGCCTAAGACCGGCTGCTTCCACTCGAGTGTGTCCCTGTTCCGGCCGGGAGGATCTCTTGGGTAGCATGTCGAGCTCTGAAAGCGTTTCTAGTTCATCAGACAGATCTATTTGTGGACACATTTAGAAAAGCTAACGAAATGGGCTCCTGGCGTGTTCACGCGCTGGCTGCTTGATCGTTGGAGCAAGATCAACACCAAATCGAGTAGGTTCAATTTTTACCCCCTAAAAGGATATTACCTGTTAACCGTCATGAGAGCGAACAGACACGCGATCGGAATATGAATGACACGAAGCGAAAGAGACCAAAGCGGAGTGATGCTCTTAGAGCACAATACAAGAGATACCAGGAGGTATTTAAGACCAATCGTAAGAAGCTGTCGTCTGAAAACTTCTCTAATTTCGATGATTTCCAGGTTAAACCCACCCTGGAAGATATCAACGCAACAATTACAGACCTTTCTCTAAACCATCGAAAGTCGATAACGCTGGCGTTAAGCCGCGGGACAGACGTTGCAATACGTACTATCCGATTTCTGTCGAAACACTTAAAACAGCCTTGCGATTATGCAGTTCCTCGTCTCCGGGTCCTGATAGCATGTCCCTTCTTGATCTGATGCCTCTCTGTTGGCCCTCATACATAACGTATTCCTTTTCAGACAAGACTTACCATCTTGTATGACGGAGTCTCGTACAGTCCTCTTACCAAAAAAAGGGTGACTTTCAAAAGCAACGAATTGGAGACTAATAACTATCGCACCCATCCTGATCAGGTTCTCACGGCATCCTGAGTCGACTTTCCCCCATTTCACACAAAAACAGTTTCCCTAATTCCCATTTCTCCCAACTCATTTGTCCCAAATAACCTGCGCACATTGCGCGCGGACAAATCTTAATGGTTAAAAACCGCGATAAAGATTGCACGTACTGGCGATGTCCGGTCGGTGAATGTACAGTTACGGCAGCCACTGTTGGTAAATCGATCATATACGTTAAAAAGGAGCACAACCATCCTCTTGATCGATCCGCGGTAAACGAGTAATAGGGGTCATGAAAGAGCGAGTGGTTGCGAGGCCTTTGGATTCTGTTGGTAAAGTGAGTACGCAGGACATAACTAGGTTGGGTTGGGTTATGTTGTAAACGGGAAACCTACAATCGAATGTTTGATGGAATTATAAAAATTGCCAGTAATCGTGGTTTAACCTTTAACCCTCCAGAAATCATAATTAACTATGAACAAGGAATGGTCGCTTCAATTGAGGGCAGGTTTACGCAATCCCGCGTACGAGGATACTTCTTTCGTTACGCTCAATATATCTGGCGTCAAGTGCAGACACGAAGTTATGCTGGAATCTACAGCAATAACGTGGAATGCGAGAAATCCATTCGAAGAATGATCGCTCTGGCGATGGTTTCGGAAAATTGATGAATCGTGGCTTTACATTACAAGCCAAGCACCTGAAATTCATAGATACAAGACTACTTCGTCGAAACTTGGTTATCGGAACGTTCATCTCGTTTTCGGAGGTCTATGTGAAACCACGGTGATAATATGGATGCTCGCACAAATAATAATATGGATGCTCGCACAAATAATAATACGGAAGGCACTCACAACAAGTGGAATAGGATCCTGAAAGCTCCGCATTCTAACCAGTTAGCACAAAAATAGAGGAGAGCCGGAGAGACCAAATTCTCCGTCAGCCCCCCCTTTCAAAAACGTTACCAGTGCCACTGGCTCTCTAGGAGCGTGGCGCACATGCGCAATCGGCGCAAGCGAGAGAGAAAAAAATCAGAGAAGTTTGTTTACGTTATTACGGCCGAGGCTTAAGTTTTACGGCGATACTCCGATACTCGGTGCCGCTTCGTGAATCGCGCGTGCCGCGTGCGTGCTTACAGAGCCTCGGCGACGGTTATTATCAAATTTGTTTCATGTTTTTAATCTACTGTTCCTTTCCAGTGTTTTATTTTTAACCTCTTAATATTCACAGAAAAATAATAAATATGGTTATAATACAAGGTTGCGACGGAATTTTCAGAACCAAATTCCCTGACTTTTCCAGGTTTTGCCTGATCTTTTTCTGAGATTTTCCCTGACCTTTTTGGGCCGAAAGTGTAAATGTTTACAGCATGTTTTAAGTGCTTATAATTAAATAAACTCCGTCTACATTAAGTTTTCCAATGTAATTGTTTCACCAAAATTATTAAGAAACATTTTAACTATAAATAACAGTCCGAGAGATTTTTGAAGGCATTTACTTTATAGAAACAATTCTAGACATTTTTAAGGATTGCTCTAGAGTTTTCTGTGTTAAGAGAGGATGAGGCGAAAACTTTCATTACTCTTCCAATAAAGACTTATCCCCAGAAATTTTACCCACTAAAATCAAATTCCCCCCCTCTCTCTCTCTAACCGTATTTTCGGGTATACCCTTTTTGAATTTCCCTCTCAAAGGATCACGTGTGCGCGAGGTAGGTGCGCGTGAGATCCATGGTGCCCGGCCGTTTTAAAGTACCTTCCCCCTTCTAACTTTGACTCTCGTTTGGATTTGTGCTCCCTGTTCTAACATATTTGTACTCATTGATTTCATGAAGGACGAAAAAGAGAAGCTAGAAATTGACATCGACTCGATGGGCCGACTTCATCCTTCGTGACAATTCGCAAAAAATATCAAATTTTGTAGAAGAAGCGTATCGAATTACGCTCTCAGCTTGATAAGCGATTAAAACGCCAGAGCAATTTCTTGAGAGTATAAAATGGGAATTTCAAATATAACTTTCGGGGTAAAAAATTCAAAAAAATTTACTTTAAGCTTAATCCACTCTCCCGAACCACGCTCGAATTAAGATTAAAACGTCAGAAGTTCTTCGTACTGCCACAGATGTTTCCTATTTCACTTTCAAATAAATTTAAATGATAATTTAAATACATCAAAAGCGTATACATTAAAATTTTAGGGTAATTGCAATTAAAGTTAATATTTTATTGAAATTTGTATTTCAAACTAAATCCACACTAGATAAACAAGATAAATTAAACTTAATCGAGTATAATTAATGTAAAATTAAAACCAAACCAGAATGTTTTGGGTAAATTCATGGATACCTTATAGTTAAACTAACAAATTATATTAAAACTACACTTATCTTTCACCCAGCCTCCATTTTACTGTTTAATTCATACGATTAATTAAATTGTCATTGAAAAGCATTCTTTCCCCATTTTGAAAAGAGAGCCATTGAAAACGAGCGTTATTTAAAGGTTTTGTTGCAAAATAGTGATTGTTCCGCAAGAGTCAACAAGTCACTCCTCTATAGTTTGCAGTTAAGGAGAATTTCTTGTTCAGTGCAAGAAACAAATACTTTTCTTCCATATTTCAAACATCGTCGTTTTTAAACTTCTTTCATAAATGAAGTACAACATTATAAGTAACATAATAAATTATGTTACTTATGATTATATGCTTATCGAAATCAATGTTATTGGATATAAGTTAAATGTAATTAAGTACTTCTTTAAGCAATTAGAAATAGATCAACCCCAAATGTATGACGGTAAAGCAAAAGTAAAATTATTCAAATTTTAATTACATTAAGACTGAAGTGACAGATATTATAAAAAACGTCTTGGTTTGGACCAAGGCCGAAAAAACAAACGATAAGTGTGAGGTTTACCATTTGACTGAAGTTCAGATATTGCAATTGTTTTAGTTACATTTATCCATTAATACTTAATCGATATTAATTTCAATCAACTGATTTTACTGTTAATCGATCCAATCCCTCTAAATTAATTGAAAAATTACATATCTACGCTTTTTCAAGAACAATTACATTTTCCGAAAACATTTTATCATGAAATTAATTATTTTGAAGGGATTTCTTCTCGATGCTTACTAACTTGTAAGCACCTTAACGGACATAGTTTTAATTGTCGCTGGCTTGACAAATTGTCAAGTTTGTTCCAAAAAAGTTTAAATATGTAGTGCGTTTCTAAGAAGACTGATGTTCAAGAAAATATGATAAATAACTTATTTTCCTCAAACTATTTTATAAACTAATGTCGTCTTCTTAAGACAAAGCAACATCGTTTATCCTTTGTGGTTTCTTTTAGTAGGTGGATCTCTGTAGCACAGAAAAAATATGATATCGGTATAAATTAACCAGAAATGGATAAAGGACTAGAATTAAAGTGCTCTAGCACTGGTAATAGATCCTAGCACTATTGAACAAATTTTAGGATTTTATGCCGCTTCTATCGGCTAGTGAAGAATTTGGTTACCTCGATACTTCTAGTCCCGTATCTTACTTTTGATATAAATAAAAGTAAGGGTAAAGATTACGTAAAAAGAGATACTTTTCAGTACCAATGACTTGTTATATTCATTTCCTGCAGAACTAGTATGGGTATACACATCATTCATTACCAGTTATGCAAAGAAGGTCACACTCAACTCCGACCCCCCTTCCTCTATTTTAGCAGTATATAAAATTTTAAAAACAGCAGTGGTTCCAGTGTATGGGTCATCTGAGCCGTCGCAACAAACTCAGCCAATATTAACCATATAGTTCAAAAAGTATTGACAACGGTGCATGGCTCTCCGGACTTGCCCGCCAACCTTAACCCAACACTATAAAACATTCTTGTACATGAATGATTATGGTTATGGCTTGACACTCTCTAGCGCCTTAAGGACCGATCACTGTGTAATTGGTGTACAACTAATTTGTAAGTGAGTAGTCAATTTTGGAAATTACATACAGAGAAACTGAAACACAACTTGGTGTGAGGGAGAATACCCCAATGGTGGCCTCACCCCTGTATGTTTTCCGAAATGGTCTTTAAGCGTGCTAAAATTATTACGCGTAATACGTAATCAGTGTACAAGTAGCGCCAACAATGTAGAAAGGGTGGTGACGTTTCAAATGAAGACTGAATTATGACCAAGGAATTCTAAATCACAGAGAGGGAAATGGCAGTGCAAGCTTTTCTTCATAGAGGAGACAATAGAAATGTGGCATTTCGATTAACGGAATTAAATGTACAAATTCGCGCAACACCCTTGTTTGGCATCAACTATTAAATATTTACATTTTCCTTTCAATTTATGTCGAAATTCACTTGCTCTTTTCAGATAGTCAGTAGAATATTTCAAATATTCAATACTGAGTGCTCAACACGTACTCCCTTCAAAATAATTCATTTCATGAAAAAATGTTTTCGGAAAATGTAGTTGTTCTTTAAAAAGCGTAGATATGTAATTTTTTCAATTAATTTAGAGGGAATGGATCGATTAACAATAAAATCAGTTGATTGAATTTAATATTGATTAAGGATTAAATGGATAAAAATAACTAATACAATTGCAATATCTGAATTTCAGTCAAATAATAAACCTCACACATATAGTTTGTTTTTTCAACCTCTTTCTCATCAAACCGAGGTTATTTTTCAACTCGATTAATTTTTCGGACTTTTTCGCTCCCTCCGAGTACTTGTCGTAATTCTAAAACCACCCGAACTCTTGCAACCTTAAATCTTCCAAGCTACGGGGTCTGTTGGGATACTTCTCGTCCACAAACCCTTCTTGGCGAACGTCTTCGCTTTCAAGATCAATTTCCCTGAAGCGCGCAATATCCTTGTGACATTTCAAGATTTAGATCGGTTTTCTTTCACGTTAGTGTTAATAAACCTGGTGCTCTCAGACTTTTGAAACAATTTCTGACGCAACATCATGTCCAAAGCTTCGTAAATTCCGACCGACTTATTTGTGAAAGATTTCAGTGCATATGCGAACAGTCTTTTTGACAAGCTTTCGTGTCCCAATTCGCGAAACCCTGATCCATTTCAGTCCGATCCCCCTTTGTCACGTACGAGGTGACGTATATCGCCACTTGCTCCGAGGAATCGGCCACAAACTGCAAATCCATATTGGTTTTCAAAGCCAAAAGTAATGCCGATTGTAGTCATTGATAAAAGTTTCGCTTTCATTTCTGGGGAATTCGTACAGACGTTTTTAGCCTTGTTTCATTTTACGATGACGCGTAACTGATTCAACCGACTTCAAAGTAGCAGCGTTTGTTACGTTTTGAGGAAAACTGCAGGGACACACCTTCAGCTCCTTATTTCCTCTCTTAGCCTTTCGGTAGCAACTGCTGCAACATTTTTGTGTTTGAAATTTTTTTACTAGCCGATTTTATGACCCAATTTTGGACCAAGAACCTAGTTGGCGTCGAAGTAGAAAAAGCGGAAAAAACCTGAAACATTTGGTCACGTTTAAAAATTTTAGTGTATTTTTAAATTCTACGCCCCTAATTTTAACCCTCCATGTTGTCAACCCCCAATTTGAATGTACCCCTTTTCTTAGCATAATGGGATAGGTCTTCCCTGAAAGGAGCGTGAAATTCCAATTTTGTTTTTCTTACTATCCCACTGTGACCCTATAGGTTAAAGGACGAAATCTACTAAGTAGTTAAGCTGACGCCAAAAAAATGTCACATATGTGCATTAGATAAAGTTTTTGTTAAAATGGACACGATAACCTGATTTCAGTTGGAAAACTTTGGAGACCTACAAAAAGGGAAAACCCAACTTTTCATTTTATTTCAAGTACCCTTCCCTCTTTCTCTCGCTCTCTCGAGCGCGCACTTATTCGTTTTCGTATCGGTGTGTGCATTATAAATGGAAGGAATTTTAGAAATGCCTCTTGTTTTATCGGTAACACCGTGCAATTGTAGGAATTCTTTCTCCAGATCAATTTCCGAAATTTACGTAATTTTGAGAGTACAAGACGCGGGTGCTCCTGTAGTGCTAGAGGCATCAAATGTCTCCCAACATGTGGTAGCGCACCTGGAAAGGTGCCATGTTCCAATATGCTGGAGAATGTAAGTAAAAACAATTGAAAAGGTCTATAGAGTAATTACGGTGGAGCGGGAGTGGACTATGTATCCCCAAATTTGGGGCCAACTTTGTAATAGAGAATACCTTTTGCCCCCGAAAGGGAGATATCACTAAGGTAAGGGAGAGAGGGTTATGACGTTGCCATAAATGGGCAAGAAATTACTCTATGAAATCCGTACCATTGACAGTAATAAAATGATTACGCGTAATTAGTTTAGCTGTACGTACCCCTCCCCAAAAAAATACACCAAAAGAGGTCTAATTGGAACTTGGCAATTCCAGGTTAACTCCGCCTCCAGCACTATTATGGTATATTTTTTAACAGAATGAAAGCTATATAAGCCCCTCCTCCTATTAATGTTTTTTAGCACTAGTGGAAGGTAGAGTGACGTAGTACTGCCAAGTCCCTATACAGTTCCTAAAGCATTCCTCAAGATCTCTTCAGGTGTGTTTTTCTTCGAGGGGGTTTATATGACCATGGTTAGCCCTCGGTTGAACCACTTTGATTACTAATACGGCTTTAAGGAACATTGCCTTTGTTTGAAAATCATGCTGTATGTTTGCCCAGTTTGGCATTTTTCCCTCAGTCATCTGTTGTCCGAGGGGCCAGTCACTCATCCTAGTCTTTGTATGCATGCGCGTGATTAATTTTTATCACGCTATATGATAGGCAACTCTCTATCTCCGACGGCAGCTTATTCTGTATATACTCTGTTTTAGCTTCGTTTGTCAGCATGCGCAAACCTAGGTCTCTATGAACGAAAAACTTGTCAGTACGAACAAGCCTACGTATAGCTCATAAAAACTAGTCAAAACAAACATTACTGACCGACCGCAAGTATTTTTAAAACATTTTTCAAAATTTGAAAAAAGAGTAATGGAAACGTCATACCAAATGTGGATGAGAGGGAAAGTATCCAAGTGGCCATAGAGCCAATGTTAAAAAACTGCGAGCCTGAAAACCACGGAAAAGATGATATGGTGTATAGTCCTTGTTGTGGACTATCAAATTGTCGTTAGTAAAAGTAGTACATTTTGAGAAAGAGAGAGAGAGAGTTGGCAACACTGAGAGGAAAGAGAGACTGACAGATAGATAGAACAAGATGGCCCAAGGGAGACTGGGCCTTAATAGTAATTTTACACGGCTCACGTGACCCCCGTATAGTTGATCTCCAATAAATTGTACAACTAAAAACATTTCTGAAACACAATCGTGTATCCCTTTAATTTCTAATAACGTCACATTTCAAATAATATGAATGAAACTAAATTGTGCACCCCACTAAAGTATAATTTTTAAAAACCATACGAATCAAATAATGTATCTAAAACAAAATCCTGGATCCCCTAAACCAGAAATCACTATTGCCAGGGGTGGATTAGGGGAAGTTACGAATGAGCCTTAGGCCTTACTGTGGGAGCATTTCATTTACGAAAGAGAGAGAGGAAAGACTGGGTGGGTTAACATTTTCCGACCCCCTTTCAACTGAGTAAGATTGAGGTCTCTACCTGGTGGTCGATAAGAGAAACACAGGCAAAATGGCAGCTGATATAAACGCAGAAGCTTCTTCACGACCAATTACGTTAACTAACAGTTTAAAATGCGATAAAGATGCATCTACTAAATGTAATTTCTATTTACTGATGAAACAAAATATGAGAAATAAGGCTGTAGCTTGCAACATTGATAAAAAACCAACAAAAAATAACGAGAAAGTGGAAGAAAAACCTAAGCCTTTGCCAATTTTTAAATCGGTTTCAACACAGTGCTTAACTTTAGTAAATCCCGTGGTTATACCGCCAAAAAAATCGGATATTAAACTGAAACCTACATCAACCGCTGACAAATCTACTAATGTTGACAAAAAAATCTGCAAGGATGTATCCACTGACACAGGATCATTGTTAGTTGGGACATTGCTTTTGGATATTTCCAAGCTCATCAATTTTAATTATCATGAAGAGTTAAACTACGAAGTAAGTTAATTGTTCTTTGTTTTTGGGGTTTGCCACTAATTAAAGTCCTTCTGGTGATGTTACAAATTCTTATGATTGGTATCTTAGGTTAAATGTGACAACCGGTCCCAACCAAGTTTAAGAGTCACGAGAAGAGATGCAATTGGATTGATTAATCGGGAAAATAAAATAGAACCAGTGGAATTGGTGATTTCAGAAGCAGGACAATGTTATTTTTATATCCTATTTAAAACGGTACAGAAATTCGACCTCAAAGCGGAGAACCAGGATTTAGACACTGAAAAATTACAAAATTTACTCGACACTATATCAGGTCGATTAGGCCATGCATTTTGCCCTGGGGTAAACGAAGAGAAAGTTTGCGATGAAAGTTTTACTAAACCCAAAAGCTTAATGGCCTTCAATTACCCTTTCATTAGATACCAGTCAAATAGGTGTCAAGTTTTTTACCAGTACTACTTGAAAACAATTCCCAAGCGCCCTAAAAGCAAGCAGTGCCAATTTTGTGCTACAGTTACAAATCAGATTTTTGGGGCTCGAAAACGGAAGGCCAGTGAAACTCCAACTCGAAAGTACAAAAGGCAAAGAATTAGCAGTAATTATCCCATTAAGTTCTTAACACCTACGAGCAAAGCACCTCGGCTTGCAAGAATTGGAAAAGGAAGATTTCAACTGAAACGAAAGATATCTTGTCTCAACCAGGAATTGAAAATTCGACAATTAGAATTGTCTGGTACACATTCTCAAGAAATGTCACAGATTGTTGAAAAAATAAACCAGGAATTCAAAGAAGATTTGGACAAGACCCTAGATTCAACGGATGGGTTTACTAAACGCCTTTTAAAGGAATCATGGGAACGTGATTCTTCTTTGAAACATCTGTCGGACCAGAAGAACTTTACATTGGATCAGGCCAATTCTTTAAGTACAAGGAAAAAAAGGAATGGAGTGCCATTACATTAAGAATTGCGCTTGCGGTGTATTGCCGTAGTCCGGCAGCTTACAAGGCTTTGCGGGGTTTTCAGATTTTGAGTCTTCCTTGTGAGTCAACTCTCAAAGAAAAAACTAAAAAACTAAACCATAAACCTGGAGTTCAAGAACACTTTTTAGCCGAGGAACAAGAGAAATATTCTCATTTCAAAGACGAAAAAATAAAAAGGGGTGAACCAGTAGCAATGTCTGAAGGTATTTTGGTGATGGATGAAGTGAAAGTAACTAACAAAGTAATGTGGAACTCGAAAAGTCACGAGTTTGTGGGTTTCGCAATGAATGAAGACGACTTCAGCGACCTCACTGATATATATAAAGCAGTATCTCCAGTAACCCCTTCACCTACCCAGTATGTTCTTCAGTTTTTGTGGCGTGACTTAACCTCCGGATACGACATAATAGGCCCCTATTTTACTTCAGCGTACCCGTTTCAACAAAAAACATTAGTCACTTGTTTATATCAAACCATACAAGCGTTTCACATCTACGGATTCAAGACAATGGCTATCATATGCGATGGAGCCAGTGAAAACTTGGCTTTAATGAAGCTAACGATGGGTGCTCATGGAGCCTTCGGATTTGAACTCAAAGATGGAAAATATAACTTCGAAATTGATCCAAGCTTTGAAAATCCATTTTCCGAGGAGCCTAGAAAAATTCACTGGATTATTTGCCCTTCCCACCAGTTGAAAAATGTCATTGGTCAGTTGTTTGCGTCGAGAGCTGATGGGCCTAAAGACTTTTCTCGTAATAATATTCACTTTGGGTGGCGCCAATTAGAAAATGTAAGAGAGAGAGACAAGGAGCGAACTAAAGCTGGACAATTACGACGAGCTCGTCGTTTGATTGATAGTTACCTAGAAAGAGACGCTTGGACCAAGCTAAATGTGGAGCCATCTAAAGTTATGCAACAGGAAGATGTTTTAAGCGAATTGTTTGAACACGCAATAGGTGATAAAGGAACAGTAAAAAGTAGGCAGAGCTCAATGGAAACGTACAAATTCTTGCGGGCATGCAATCAGCTTTTTGAAAACGGTTTTTTGACTGGAAAACGTGTAGACTGTGTTGACTCCCCAGTTATGGAATCCATATCTCAAGGCTACAAATATTTTGAAGACTGGATTTTAGAAATTTTGCATGAAGATCCAATTTATAATTTCAATAGTCCCAGGCAAGAAAAATTTATTTCTTGGCAAACTTGGGATTTACTAAGAGTGGTTGTTTTTGGATTTAAAAATTTGGTGAAAGATTTTTTGAACGTCTTCCTGGATATTTTTTATCACCTGTTTGGATAAATGGCAGCTCAATAGAAAGCCTTTTTTCCCAGATTAAATATGCGACGGGAGGTAAAATTACTTCTTTGAACTATGTATCTGGACTTAAAGCGACTTTAACTCGTCGGAATGTTCATGGTAGCCACCGTGGGAATAAAAATTACCGCGATCAAATGCTCTATGTAAGAGAATGTGATCTCTAAATTGATTTGGAAAAATAGTCTTAAAATAATTTTTTTCCTGTTAAGAGAATAGAGCAACTTTATTAATAAAAAAAACTTATGAAATTGTAACATTTGTTATTAAAATTTAACAATTACTTTGAAATAAGATTAATGTTGTAAATTAGGAACAAAATTAATGACATAGTTTAACACACAAAGTCTAGGATTGTTTAGCTTTTCTTTTGCGGGTACTTCTTTTGACTTTGCTAACATCAGCAATGCTAGGTTCTACAATGTCACATTTATTCAGGATTGCGGAGAACTCACTTGGGTTATTATCACAAAATACTTGAGTAATCCCACTTGGGTTATTATCACAAAATACTTGAGTAGTCCCACTTGGGATGTTATCACAAAAAAATTTAGTAGTCCCACTTGGGTTGTTATCACAAATAGTTTTGGTGTAGCAGCCACTTGGAGTATCGCAAATACCATTAGTAGAAGACCCACATGGATTGTTATGACTTTCTTTATCACAAATCACTAGATTAGGCGATATACTTGGACTATTATGGCTTTCGTTTTCTGTAAAATTCTTGTTGGTGATAATTTTTGGATTTTTCATGGTAAATGTTTGAACTTCACTAGTGCTTTGGTGATTAGGATTTTGAGATCTCTGACTTGAAAATATTTGCCGTTTCTTAAGGGCTCTTTTGACTGATACGGGGGAAGTCAGTACTGCGTTGCTTTCTGTACTTTTTTGAATTTGGATCTTTGATTCTTTCTTTGGCTTAAGTAGGGACTTTTCTGAGGAGGGACTGTCTTTTCTCAAAACTTGTTTTCTTTTTCGTTTCTTTTCAACTTCAACTTCACTTCTTTGAGTATTAACACCCGTGGTATTAGTTAGTACTTCTTGATAAGTTGCTTGAGCTCTTCTTTCTAGTTTTGTTTTAGCTGTTTTCGCCAATTTCTCAGCTTTAGTCGCAGATTTATTTTCTTGTTTCTTTATCTTGTCCTTTTTCTTACTTTTTAGGGAATATAGCTGGTCTCGTAGCGTGTGTCCTCCTTTACCACTCTTCTTATGACTTGAAAAAAATTCTTGAATTCGGGCGTGCACCATTTTACGCGTCCACTCGTTATAGAAATTTTCTATGCCATATTCGTTGAAGAACGTCGTTTTTGGAAGAACGTCAAAAAATAATTTTCTTTGATCTTCTGTTTGAAGGAACTTGAAAGTTTCATCGGCACATTTCTATAAAAAGGTAGAAACATCCTTAGTAAAATAAATAAATTAATTTGTTACAATTACTCTTACCTTAATCATTTTGGTACCATATTTTAAAAGCATATTTTGATTGGCGAATTTACAGACAGACTTTACTAGCTGCCTTATAAACGGCAAAAAGGATTTCTTAGGAAAGCATAATTTCCCATTATCACGGTTTTTTAGTTCTAAAGGCAAATCCCTTTCTTTTTCATCTTCATTCATCCTCAAAAAAACTACACATTTTAATAGCTTGTGATCAGCTATTTTTTGTTTAGAACTGATATTTGCAGATCTTTTCCATTTTTTCTTTCCCTTTCTCAGAGTTCTACCATAAATTTCCCCCATTGTACCACCACCCAACAAATATAGACCGATATCTGGTTCATTCCCCCAATTCTACATATATTGAGGCTCATCAATTTCATAGTAAGGTGTTATCGAGTGTGATGTTCCTTCCATTAAGTTTTCACTGAATCGTCCCGGGTGTTTTTCAATTACTTTAAAAAAAGTGAATGCTTTTGATGTGATTAATGTCAATATAGGAAATATGTCCATCATATTAATTTGACTCAATTCTTGCATTAGAGCTGATTTACGCGTTTTAGCTTCTTCAAAAAACTTAACAGTTAACGTTGCCATGCACTTGTTCGTTCGTACTGTCGCTTTTTCTTTAACTTCTTTATGTTCTCTACCAAGTTCCTCTTCAACTTGCTCTTCCACATCATGTTCTTTTTGTATTTCTTTAATGTTTTTAATCACAAGACGCTTTTTAACCTTTGGCTCAACAGGCTTACATTCAAACTTCAGCTTTTTAAACATAACAAAAAGTCTTTCCAAATAATTGCACACATCTTCCCGACTTAATAGGAGGTTGAATAACGTTGTACGAGATTCGGAATATTTAATAAAATAATTAACATCTTCTTTTAAATAGTGTAACAATTTGTTTTTTATATTTAGTTCCGCGTCTCCCGAAAGTTCTTCCATTTTCAAACGCGGTAGGCCGAGGCCAACGCCAAGACTTCCTTAACATACGCTATAGCAGACGCCGCTTCTCCGTTCGTTTGGTGGCGGCATCGTTACCCAGTGATCCTTGCGAAACCTCACTCCGATTGAGGGGGGGGGATATTATTTTTACGAGAAGAGAATCCCCCAACTCGTTTATATTTCACTTGCCCATCCACAAATTTTATCTCGTTCGTAACTTCCCCTAATCCACCCCTGCTATTACCGTTACCGTAAACCGTGCCCTCTATTTTACGAAACCTAACCTAACCATCCAGCATAATCTCTGATGTATCACGCGCACAAAGTGCAGTAGTGCACGAAAATTATCATCTTGTTTCCCTTCAATCAAAAAAGCCCGCGAGATTTAAACTACCTTTCCTCTCTCTCCTCTCCGAGCGGAATGCCCCTCTCCCTCTTCCCCCTCTCACTAATATACTAGGCAGGCAGTTCTCTCTCTACGCGGAGCCTCGTATCGCCATCGCGTACGCTAGCGATCTCTCTCCCCCCGCACACTTTCGTTTTCCCTCTCTCTCTCATCGTAAGCGTTCGTTTCGCGGACGCGTCCGGCACAGGGACAGGGACAGGGGTTTGGTGCCCTTTATTAAATTTTACCGGAATAAAATTCCGTGTAAAATTAAAAATGGAGGCAGGTAATACGTCAACGGCTGTGCTTTGCTCCCAATTTGGGCCAGAACTTAGCAATAAATTACTTCAAACAGTTGTAAAATATAAAGTCCTGGAAAAAAGGGGTCACCTTTGCGTTTGTCCCGATGCCATTGAAGAGGAAATTACTAGTAAACGGGGACGTTTTGAAGAAATATCTAAGGTAACATTAAGCCTTTGCATGCCCTTTGTTATTAAAAATGTCATTCTAATGTTTAAAGTTTGTTGTTGTGGAGAAACCACGTTAAAGATAATATTTATATGACATGTAATGTAATGATTCTCCAAATAGCAAAATTGATTTTCTAAGCCTAGTTCAGGTTGCTAACTTTATAAACCTAATTACAGAAGTCTTCTGAAGTAGTAAATGATTTAGAACCAATTGGCAAATTAAAATCTTGGCTTCTTACAGAAGATAAAAATAAATGTCTCTTAATAGCAGAAAAGAAAGAGATGTTTAAAAGCGAGGTGACTATTTTATAAATAAATAAATAAATAAATAAATAAATAAATAAATAAAAAAATAAATAAATAAATAAATAAATAAATAAATAAATAAATAAATAAATAAATAAATAAATAAATAAATAAATAAATAAATAAATAAATAAATAAATAAATAAATAAATAAATAAATAAATAAATAAATAATTCACTTATCCAATTCGAATCGACAGATAATATTAGAAATAACTAGAAAAAACCGTCTCATTGTGAAGTGTGGACTAGACCCCATAAAAGTTATTATTGAAGGAAATGGTGGAGCTTCTGTCTTTCATGTATGGAAGGGATGCGTGTCGAAAACTCAACTGTTTAAAGCCGAAACATTCCTAGCAGATGTGTCAATTAACATCTTCCAGAAGCTATTGGATGGAAGTTTTATTCTGTGCCCGGGTTTGACTGAAGACTCAATTAAATATTTAAAATCAATACCATTCAGTCCTCTAACAGTAGTGAAGTTATCCTACCCTTTGGAGCACTACCTTTCAGCTGAGTGCTTAGTCTGGTTTAAGCCCCCAAAAAATGCTCCTATTGCGGAACTGCAATCAGGCAACTATCGATGCAGTGCTTGCAGTTATCTTTTCCGTTATTGTAGAACATTAAGTATGAAAAAGGTCCAAAGTTTACATGCTGTTCGAAATGGGAGTGTGAAGCAGAAGTCTTCACCAAATTCAAAACACAAACTTAAATATTTATTTCCGAGAACATTAAAAATCCGTCGAAGAAAAGAGAAAGCTAGAAAACGTAGATCGTTTCAAGTCAACTCTAAACTTGCGGAGAAGTTTGACAAATTAAAATTAAATTTATCCGAGAAAAAGAGTAAAGAAATGACTGACTTTACAAGCATAATTAATAGAGATTTCAAAGCAGAATTAGAAAACCTATTAAAAGAGGCCGAAATTAAGAATTCAATGAAAGAGATTTGGTCGCACGAAACAAAAGAACAAGAAGAAAAGGATCTACGTGATTTTGCTAAAGATCAAGAAAGAAAATGTAAGATAAGGCTAAGAGTTTAATTTCCTCCATTCATAAAGAATAAATATATGAACATATTCAGTGTTATATTTCAGCAATTGGTAACACGAACAACCGATGGAGTGCCATAACATATCGGATGGCTCAAGCTTTGGCATGCAGGAGCAAAGCCGCTTATTTAGCCCTACAAAATTTGAAAATCTTAAAATTGCCTAGTTGTCGAAGTATTCAAATTAAAATGGCGCATAATTTAGAAGAACCGGGGGTTAATTTAGAGAGAATGAAACGTTAAAAAGAGGCTTACGATGCATATGTTATGGAGCAAGTTGCTAAAGGTTTCAAACAGCCAAGAAGCGATGGGATTCCCATATTTGATGAAGTAAACGTATCGCCGAAAGTAGCGTGGAACAGCAAAAATCACAAACTGCTAGGCTTAGCAACGTCTCCAGACCAACTAGCTACCTTGGAAGACATATATGATCAATTGAACACTGAACAAACTATACCAAAAGCCGGCTACATGTTGCAATTTCTTTGGCGAGATTTAACATTTGACTATGACGTCATTTGCCCATATTTTGCGTCCGAGAAGTCCACCAACACACATTTCATTTCTGCTTGCTTGTTAGAAGTTCTTAGTGTTCTACACGCTGTTGGGTTTAAGGTGTCGGCCTGTTGCTGTGATGGTGCCAGTACAAATCTCAGCTTGATCAAGTTGACACAGGATTATTCCGGTGCTTATGGCGTGAAAATTGACCCAGTGACCAAAGATATTGGCATTCAAGTAAAGCCATGCTTCAAAAATCCATTTCGCCTACATCATAACATATATTGGATTATGTGTCCTTCTCATCAGGTACCCACTGCAAAGCTTTGAATATTTCAAAAGGAATAATAAACATTTTTCTTTTTAATTTTATTGGCGTTTCCTTTCGTTTCCTCTCCTTGACACTTTGAAACCACGAATAGTTTATCCCGTAAACTAGCGCATCCTTTCAACGACTTGTTTTCTTTCTCTGATTTCTGGGCATCAAAGGCGGTTATGGTTTCGTTTGTTGTTGCATGTAGCATTTTCCTTTGCCATTCATAAAAATAGATTTCTTGATCTCTAATCAACTGGTTTGGAGAAACTTTAGCGCACGCTTATAAAAATTCAACTTTAAAATTTTTTCATCATTATCAACTTCGTTTTTTGCAGCCTGAAATGAAGTAAAATCATGCTTAGCTAGGAACTGTACATCTATTAATGATTCTTTAAATAAGCATACTTCTGCTATGTTTCTTCCATGAGCTTTAATGCCATCCAGTGTTAAAACCGTTCTTAGTCAATAATTCAAAGCTTTTAAATATGGCTGGAATTCTAGTTTAGGCAAAAACAATCCCCCTTCATCTCTCTTCCGGATTCCTGAATAACCAACAGCTGATTTTTCTTTTGCGTTCATGCGATAATTCATGGAACACCAATATAAAACTTTAGATTTCTGCACTTGTTTCTCAGATATCCTTTTCTTCCTGCCATACGTTTTAAATATAATCCTATTTTTTTGCAACCTTCCAGATTTCTCCAATGCACCCTCCTCGAATAGTCAGAAGTGATCTTTGAAATTTTTTCATATCTACGGAAGCTTTCTTAAGTTTCTTTCGTTGATTTACTACCATCTTTGTACGATTAATTGCAGAGTATCGTTTTCGTCTGTGGTGCTGTCGCAAAGACCTACAAACTTGAAAAAACTAGACAGATGAGGATAATCCTTACATATACTGGTGAACCAGTCAATCAAAGTCTTGGCATTTTTTTCACATTATTTCTTTGACTTTACGTTTGGCATTAAAGACCCTACCATAATTATCATTTGATATTTTGTCGAAGACTTTTAAAAATTTTTGGCAGAGCCTTTTAACAAGGCCCGTAAGCCCAAACGTTTCCCCATGGAACTTAACCGAGTTCTGCTAAATGCATTATGTAATTCTATTTGGGCGGAAGTACATAATTGTCCTTTAAAGTCATTAGATTATATTCTCTCTTCAATTGATTTTATTACGGTATTTAAATCCATCAAAAGGCAACTACAATCTAAGCTATGTGCATCCTCTAATCCTCCATGTGCAAATCTCTCTCAAGCCTATCTAGCAGATATCATAGCAGACGATAACCACGCTACCGCCGCGTCGAAACACTAAGAACTATATTTTACTGAGTGAACCACTCTATTGTGCCGCCCGATCAACGTCCGACTACGGCGAAACTCTCATACCCCGCGATTTTTGGCCACTTGGATACTTTCCCTCTCATCCACATTTGGTCATACCCTTCTATCTCTTAGCTCAGTGTCTTGCCCTTACTGGGCGCGTACAGTTTCTTCTCTTGCAAGAACGTGCCTAGATCGAGGGAGGGACACACAGTCTCTACCCCTCTCTACCGCCACTAGTCTATTCGTGTATTTACCACAATAGACCTTTTCGCAAATTTTTGCGCGGATGCGCTTGTCGTGCGCCGTGGATAAAATAGCAGACGACAACATCGGCCTACGGAGAAATAGCTGGGACTGTAGGTAACGGAGTAAATTGGAAGCCAAACTATGATAAACTAAAAATATTGGAACTTAAAGAAGTTTGTAAAAATATGGGAATTATATTTAAATCCTACCGGAGAAAACACATGGATATTGAAGCTTAAAAAATTATAATATCGAAAATATTTTCCTTAATAACCAAGGCTTAGTGTCGGCTTCATAAATAATGTCGGTATCCAAGTAGGGCCGGGCAAAACCACGAGAGCGACCCCTCAAAAAAAGAGCGCTTTCCCCGCGAGGGCCGCCGATTCCCGACCAGGGTCCGATACCACTAACGAAATGCGTGTTACATATCCCCGTCTTTGGAGTTCCAAAATTTTCTATTTATTACTCGTTCTCCTTTTCACAACAATTCTGTGAAATTTAATTTCCACTGTTTTGCCATCCCTCTTTACTTTATACGACTGATTCTTGCATCCCACCCACAGTACCACAACACAGCATCCAGGCATAGTGCAAAGGCTTAAGAATCATATGAAAAAAAAATAATTGAACAATGCTACAAAATTGAACTAACTAAAAAAACCACTGGCATAAATGAATTTTATTACACTTTTTTTTCCAAGTTTCTAAGAAAAAAAATCAAGAAAATGTGTCGAAAATGATCAGATTTAATGGCAAAGTTGATGCCTCTAAAATAATGAGGCTAAGACCGTAGTCTGCTATTTTATCCACGTTGTTACTAACACGCATGCGCCTCGCATTTTCCCCCACTTTTACCCTCCGACATGCGAAAAGTGATATTCCGTATAAACGTGGAGCAGCGAGTGATGAAGATAGTGCGAAATATACAAAAACATTTGCTTTATGCCAGGATGAAAATGTGGCTCTCCATTCTCGAAAAGAATTGTTCCATAATGAACAACAGCTACGAACAACTGTTACGCAAAAATCTTCGGTATATGACTTTGACTCGACTGATAGCAACAGTGATGATACTTCGAAAAATGGCCAACGAGTGCTTGTCTATTCAGCAGATGATTTTGCCGATGACAAATCCACAAGGGCAAGACAAAGAAGAATAAACATTAGTGCATCTGTAATAGATGAGACAAACTTCTCTGAATGTCAGTTTTCCGAAGATGAGGATAATGAAGCCCCGCAATACGCTATTGCTGATAATCGTGAAATATCAAGTGAACGCGAAACAACCTGTTGCAAAAATATCGATTCGAATGCGGTTGTAATGAAATTTGAAAAAAGAGGCGGCCATTTTAGATCCAAATTTTACGCTCTATCAAATGGTGTGCTTAATTTTGCTTTAAAATGATTTTTGACCTTATTCACTCATACCGAAATCCTACCGGATAATGAAAGGTATGAACCCACTTATTCATAGCCGATTTATACATGGGCAACGCTAGTATAGCTACGTAGATGGTTGCCGTTTTTATTATAACGGGGAATACCTTTGGAAAGAGTCGTATGGGTGAAAAGGTAATATATAGGTAATAGTATTATCCATACATTACATTCTTGATTAACCCAACCCCTTTGGCCGAGAATGTTACTTGGGTGAAAAAGTAACGCGTAGGTAATATTGTTTTAGCCATACCTAACCTTTTAAAAGCCCCGATCTATTCAAAGACTTTTAATACTGTTGTCGCGTTACACCGGCAAACTTATTGCCGTTAACTTATACCGCTGATTGGCTTATGTTAAGTACAGGTGGCTACTTCCGTTTATTCATTGAATATCTGTTTATCGTTTAGTCTCCAAAATGAACCGCATCACCATTGGGTACGTGAAAGATTTAATTGGCAAGTGCCATAAAAGGCCGATGCTGGGATCTTCCAGCAAACTATTCAACACGGGCCAGTTGGTGGACATGGCCATGCTCGTGACCTTTGAAAAACATTTCCACCAAGGCGTCTGTGTTAAACTGTTCCCGAGTAAGCGAGAAGAGATGGTCAACTTTCGCAAATTAAGTAACGCCTTAACTTGGAAGGAGATTTTCAAAGAAGTCTTCACGAGAGGAACATTGGAACAGTGAGTGTTTACAACCAATAAGCGAGACACAAACTTCATCCGTTTACAGGCCATCGCGCACCATGTACAAAGCCATATCGGACAATACGCAGAAATTTGCCCAACTTTTTTTAATCGAGGAGGGAAAAATTGAGAAGCATTATTTCGTTTATTTGATCATTTTTTTCGTGGTCAAACTTGTCCGTAAGTCTTACATTGTTAAGGTTGACTAATAAGACATTTTAAAATTTGATATTGCTCATTCATTGTAGAAGCGAAACTAGGCGCTTTGAGGGAATGTTTTCCTCAAGAGGTGGTACCATGAATTTATTCATTAACATGAATATACATGTGTATCATTAGCCTTTCTATCATGTTATTCAGGGATGGGAGGGACCTTTCTATTACAAACGCGTTTAACGTCATCGCGGTGGCCAATCAAAATCGAGACACCTGGAAGTTCGAATAGCAGACGACCAGTTTAACAAAATTGTATGAGGGATACAATTTTCGGTCAGGTTTACCAAACTGCGTCAACTGACAACTGAATATTAAAAATGATCGCCGATCGTGAATAAATATCTCAACACGATGTCCAAAGGTGATATTGATATTTTAAAGGAAATTATATTAAGTGCGTGCAATGTTTATCCTAATCTGAAACTGAAAACTGGTGGTAAAGTGCTAAGCCTTGGCTATAAAGAAAATGAAACGGTTGAAAATTAACTACCAACATCTGAAATGGTGAGAATTGATCTTGCTGGGTTTTTCCCTGCTGTTCGAGGTAAAATTAACGCGGTAGTTGATCAATTTACAAGCATAATTAGCCTTTCGAATGACAAGAGCTTTAGCTTTAAAAACAAACCGCCGGCAATTCTCTGACGTCACTCAAACTAAGCCCCTCCCATCCCTGAATATGTAGTTTAACTAGTCAATGCAGATGTATATTCATGTTAATGAATAAATTCATGGTGGTACGAGTTTACGAGAAAGTCTGCGCCAAATATCCAAATTGGCAAAAACCCCTACAAGTGGAAAGCGCGTCTTTCCTTAGCTCACAGCCTCGCGCCGATGTTTCGGATGCTCGCTTTGCGGTTGCCGGTAATTATTGCATTATAAAGTATATCATGATGATGGTATAAAATCATGAGTTAAGAATATGTTACCTCCCTATAAGTTACTCAGGCAATTCATTTTTATGCTCCAGCGTTTTCTCCCGCGCCGCCGGCTTCCCAATTATATGCGACGCTCTGCGGCCGCCACGTGAACGAAAATCTTATTTACTCTTCTTTCCGGTTTTTCCCCGGGAAGCGCGTGTAGTGGAAGCTAGCCTATGATATCGGAGCTATTTAAACAACCGAATATTTCGCTCAGTAGCCTCGGTTAAGAAAATAGTTAAGAGATCAGTGGATCGGATTTAGCTCAGTTGTATAGTTGGTTTCAAGTCAGTCACAATAACAACTCTTATATTTAGCATTCTTTATCAATATCATCAAATTGCATTGAGTTCCTGCATTTTTTTGTCTCGGTACCGACACAAACGCCATGATTTGATGTTATATTGTTAAAATATAAACATTCACGACTAAAATACTCCCTTGGTGAAAAATCAGCCGACGACTCAAGGTCGAGGAGCCGTACGAGCGGGAATTTTTTTTCGACAAGAGAGAGCGCAACATTCGGATTTTTTTCCCGCGCGGGCGAAATGTTAAGAAATCGCTGGATACATTACGCCTATGGAGCCCGAGTAACTTATAGGGAGCTAACATATTATTAACTCATGATAAAATATAATTATTTGTACAATTTTGACGCCTCTTAGAAATAGAAGATCTCCCAAGTATTCCGCCGGAGTATTTGGAAGAGCACTCCACGTTACCGGCGTTAATTAACTTATACGAAAAAGGGTTTATGCGTGTTGGAAAACAATAATGCAAAGTTCGAGGAGGCCATCCGTAGCACGGAGAAGATGATCGAGAAAGATAAAATTAAAAATCTTAAAAACTTAATGATCGAAAAAACCGAGGCGGAGAAGTTGCGAAGGAGGTTGGCCAACAACCACTCGACATTGCTCATTCATTGTAGAAGCGAAACTAGGCTGCGCTCAAACTGCTTTGAGGCAATTTTTTCCTGAAGGCCTACTTTTATTTTACAATTAAACATACATATTTTGTACTATTTTTTTTCATTAAAAATTCCAATCTACCCTAAAATACTCGTTAAAATTCACTTATATAAAAACTAATACGGATTATTATACCGCCATTTATTCAAATACCGAGCAGAAATTGGACATCCAATAAGATTCGAGTTTATGGAAGGCCTGGATGTGGAAAAAATGGACATCCAATGAGATTCGAGTTTATAGAAGGGATGAGGAAAGTTGGACATCCAATAAGATTCGAGTTTATGGAAGGCCTGGATTTGGAAAAATGGACATCCAATAAGATTCGAGTTTATGGAAGGCCTGGATTTGGAAAAATGGACATCCAATGAGATTAGAGTTTATGGAAGGGATGAGGAAAATTGGACATCCAATGAGATTCGAGTTTATGGAAGGGATGAGGAAAATTGGACATCCAATGAGATTCGAGTTTATGGAAGGGATGAGGAAAATTGGACATCCAATGAGATTCGAGTTTATGGACGGGAGCCAGGGTTGGAAATAAGGTGAATTTTGTAATTGGTCCTCGGGACCAGCGACCCCTCATGTTGGAATTATTAAACTGGTCCTTGGGAACAGTGACCTTCGCATTAATTAATATTTTACCGGTCCCACTATAAATTAAATTTCTAAAATGGTGAGAATAAAAAGCATGTAAAGACTCAAAAGTAAATACTCTGAAAATTCTAATTGATTTTGAATTTTTTACTGTAGGAAAAGTAGCATATAACAATCCACAACAGTTAACTTTTATTTCTTATCACAATTTTTCAACTAGTTTCCACTAAATATCAATCAACATGCCCAATGATATTTGAAGTTCTTAATCCTTTTCTGAACCTTCCTTGTCCTTATTGCATTTTACAAAAATTCGGTCACATTTCGGTGGCAGTATCTTCTCTCGCTATCAGTAAGCCAGATCAAAATCCTGTAATGTGACCATACACTACTGCCTAATGCAACTATTGACAACTAGTACTGACTATCGTCTAGACTGTCGACTACAAGAGACTCATACTAGAATAGACGCTAGTCAAGATCAATAGTCAATACTCAATAGACTACAAAACATTTGTAGGGAAGTTGGAGCCAAGGAGTACTAACTACATAAGAGTAAAATTGGTAGAAAATGTGTTGAGCTTGATAAATTCTAATAAGGAACCCCGAATGATTAAACAGGTTCCACCGTCTATTTTTTCCGAAGACTATAATTAATAAAGTGGTCCCTGGGACCACTGACCCCAGGTTTTGGAATAAATAAACTGGTCCGAGCAATTAATAAACTGGTTTTGGACTTGTAAACCTGTCTTATTTCCTATCCGGGAACTTGGCGTTGATGAAAGGAATACTAAAGGATTTTATTTCCTAAAATTTATTAACAGTTACGTTATGAAAAATACAAATACATTTTTAAAATAAAGTTTCTGATTTTTAAAATTTTATTTAGGAATTTAACTAAAAGTTCGGAAAATATTTTTAAAATAAAGTTTCTGATTTTTAAAATATTATTTAGGAATTTAACAAAAAGTTCGGAAAATATTAGTGGCTAACAACTTATTATATGGTTACCTATTAATTTTATTGCAGAAATTTAACAAACAATACTTCTAAAAAATTTAATGAATATTTTTTTTTATTTCCTTTGTTTGCTAATGACCCTCGATTTAACCTTTTGCATATAATCATTACTTTGGGAGAGATTTCTCCATTTACTATACATCTGTTGAACGGACCTTTCAATTCCGTATTCTTTGGCAATTTTAGACCAGGAATCAGCACCATATTTTTCAACACCAATAAACAAAAGATCTTCTTCGTCCTCGGTCCAAGCTTTCCTGCATTGTTTAGCTTTAGGACTTCCATTATTTACTGGTGTATGTCTATTACCCCCTTGTTGTCCCGGTGGCATTAGTTGTTGGTTCTTCATGTTGGGCCCTCCACAGAAATTACCATCTTAATATATTGGGTCCCCACGTTAATAACAAATTTTGTCCCGATATCCTAATAACACCGTAATGACTAAGCATTAATGCGTTTCTTTAACTAAGCCTTTGCATAAATGAAAATGATGGCTATGCACATTTTTTATTTGTCCCTAAAGTATCTATTCGCATTACTTCTAAGTAACCTAAGCCTAATGTACGCAGTACAACGATTATAACAATACATCATCTCAAAATCAAAATTGAAAGAGATGACTCGGCATATTTCGTAAGCCTTTGCGCATCTAAAACCCGCGTAAAAACCCCTAAAAAATGATTCTGTACTCACCAGGCCTTCCAGACATGCCAATATTATTATTCAACTGCATAATCCCTTGTCCCTGAGCGACTTGCGACTGCACGTTAAAGACAACCTGTTGCAACGCTAACGGATGTTGATTCCCAAGTGTCCAGGGGTCCAATTCTCCGGAAAATTCAATTTCGGAGAATTTAGTCTCATCTTTTATTGAAGAATGGACATCTGCTGAATGGACAAGCATACTTTAAATATGCATTTTATACTTACTTCAAAAGTGCAAAAACTTTGTTCCTAAGCCACACGGAACATACGTAAAACCCTATTGCACCATAACTTCATAAGATATGTTCCATAAAATAGTCACTGGTTACAAACTGGAGCTTGTCAAGAAGTGACGTAGGTCAAGGCTTAGTAATGCAGACTAAATAGGGGAAGATGGACTGCAAAACCAAGTGTGGTCAATTTTCGCTTCCGTCGTTCTCGAACTAGCTCGAGCTGTAAGCCTAGCATTAGCGTCATATACTTATGGAACATATCTTATAAAGTAATGATTGCACTACATTAATGTTTATTTTTCGCCTGACTGCTCGCGAATTTGGCAATAGAGCAGCTATCTCAGAAGCCTTAATGTGACGTCAGCCATGCTATTTGCCCATAGAACCAACGCTGTACCAAACATGGCCGCCCACTGTCAAATCATACGCCTGAGACGTTTCACCTAGGCACTGAGATAGCTCTATTTGCCGACCTTTGTATACTTAATGACACCCCTTCATGAATGAAAGGAACCAAAACTTTCATCTGTTTAATTAATGTCTAAAAATTCCTGTATGTTGGTTTCTTTCCATGTAATTAATGGAATGGTCAATTGTAGGTAAGGTTTAATATCCCGCCACTCGAACTGCATGGTCAATTAGGCTGAATATTTTAACAGACTATTTGCCGGGGACAAAATGTGGCACAACTAAAGATGTTGCCAGTCTCCCATTGCAGTGACAATAACCCATAATTGGAATTTACCAGGGTTCGAGTCAAAAAAAAACCCCAGGCAAAAAAATTGTCAGGATTGAAATGTTTTCTTTTTCGACGCAATTTCTTTTTACCTCTCCGAGGGACGTATGTCACGGAGAGGTATTACACCGGCCTTGTCTGTCTGTCTGTCTGTGTGTGTGTCTGTCACGCCCCACGTGACCGGAGCAAACGTGTTCCCAATTTCCGGACTGCATTGACAGTTCACGGAAATTTGGAAATTTGTGTTTGTCTCCTCTGGCTATTCTACTTGAGTTCCAACACCACCAGCTTTGGTTTTCGTCCACTCCACATGGACACTAGTCTGTACTTGCTAGCTTCCAAGCACCACCAACTTCTGTTCTTCGTCAATCCCACATTGGCACCATCTTCTATGCACCAACATCTTCTGTTCTTCGTCAATTCCACATTGACACCAGCTTCTATGCACCACCATCTTCAGGTCTTTGTTCATTCCACATGGATGCCAGTCAGTACATTCTGGCTTCTTTTCCTTCGTCATCGTTTGGTTTCAAGATATACGCGGCGATCGGCTAGTGTTACGAGAAACGTCTAGCCTCCCAATGGTAGGGCTTCCACCATCGGTTCACGCGAATGCGTTTTTATCTATTATTATAATGGAAACGAATCGTATATATATCCCAAAATTTGAAAAAAGCGGGCAAGAGGGGTACCCTTCACTTTTAACGTCAATATTAGCAAAGTTTCGAAAGATAATAGGAACAACTTTATTTTAAACGATTTAACTATTTTTAAAGTTATTTACTGGCGATTAGAATAATTAAAAATAATTATATTTATTAAAATATTAAAGATAAACCCAAGTACCGAAGTCGTTAAATCATTGCCTCCTATATCTATCAAGGCCCGTGCATTGCGTTATATATCCTACATTGCCTCTTATATCTATTTAGGCCCGTGCATTGCGTTATGTTTCCTATATTGCCTCCTGTATCTATCGAGGCCCGTGCATTGCGATATATTTTTGAGAACAACAACCAAAATGGGAAGCTCCTCTCAGAACCATAATAATTTGTTTTCTCGGTTATATGAAATGAAAATATGGATAATATTTTCGGCAATTCGATTTGAATGGCTCTTTCTGATGTATCATTCTCTCAGCACTGTTCATAATGGACAGGAACGTAGAGATTCGAGACACTAGGAATTACGATAGTGTTTCAAATCCTCTGTAATTAGGGCTAAAGGCTTGGAGTGAGTCTATTTTTTAGTTGTACCATGCGTACCACAATGTTGCCAGGCGTTTATTGAAGGATGCTTGGGTACTAGTACAGACTGTTACGTCTACCAAGTTTCCTAGCATCCAACAATAAATAGGATTCATAAAAGCCAGTGTTAAGCGCATGTCATGGGTCAGGTAGTTAAATATATCGACGCAGTTAAATAGCTGATGGCATTATTTTATCCATTTTCTCATTGCGTTTCGAGAGGAAGTTCAACTTTGGCACGGACGACAGATGGCGCTCTTAACCTTCAACCCCCAAAAATCGCCGTTGTCTGCTCGTTTTCCCCTTCCGCGTTTTTTCGTTATAAACTTATGATTTAACGAACTGTTAAGATAAAATTTCATATTTCCTAAGACAGATAAGCTTCTACTCCTTTCATCTTATTGTTGTTGAGGAGGGTACGCGCCCTAGCACCGATGCCAAAGGCATATTTTGCATCCTCGTATTCAGGGCTTGAAAAGGATAATTTTCACGCGGTTTATTTTGAATTTAACGAAAATCCGCTTTGAAATTCACCAAAAACCTTCTAGCTCCGCGTTGAAAACTTACAACACTCTTATTCCAGGTTTTCCTTTTCATCTCAAAAACACTCAGTTTATTCCACTGTTCCCGACATCCCACTACCACCCTCAATCAAAACCGGACAATTTTACCTGATAATGTCAATGAGCTGTACGCGCCTTATCTTACCCTCCGCGCGGACAATTTCTTTCGGCAAAAATAGGCTCACCGGTCAATGGTTGAAGGATAATTTAGCCTACTCGGTGGTGGGGTATGCGGTGCTCTCAGTAATGAGAGCTAGCGAACTCCCTAAGCCGTTTAAGGTAATGTTCCGCACCAGGGACCAGATCACCAAAGAGCCGGCGGTGCTGTTCCGGCGCCTAAAGGCTCTTAACGATGGCTTTGCAACCGAATATTGGAAATGTATCCGGACATACGTGGACAGGGCCGTGCGGTACTGGGTACTGTCCATTGATGGCTCCTCGCTGGACGCCATTAAGAATGCTGGCTTCGTGGGCTTCACTGGAGTGGACAAGGGTTCCTTCAAACTCCTACAGCACACGGAAACCACCAAAACCACTGCAGCCGAGTCTACGGCAGGGGGTGGGACTAGCGAGATGGGGGATCTCGCTGTGGAGCTCGCTGGTGTCGCTCTAGGCACAGAGGGGGAGGGGGTGGCTCATTCGGAAGCTTGTTCTTCCATGGATGAGTCCACCCTATTGGAAGAATCGGATGGGACCCTTCGGGATCCAGCCGATGTGCGTTCTAGTGGTCCTGATGAGGGGGAGGATCTTGGGACTGGGAGCTTGCCTGTCGGGGGGAGGTGCCACTAGCCCTCTTGGGACCGATGAGGTGTAGCTATGTCCCTTCTGAACCCCTCTCTTAAGGACCATGGGGACGCTACGTGCAATTCAAATCAATCTGCACCATAGTAAGGCGGCCTCTGCGGTACTCTGCAGGAGGTTTGCTATAGAGGGTCTGGATCTGGCCCTCATACAAGAACCGTGGATTTGCCATGGCAAAATCCTCGGTCTTGACGCGGCGGGGTCACTATTTTATGACCATACTGCTGCTAGACCTAGGGCGTGTATTCTGGTTCGGAGGGATCTTTGTTGTATCTCTCTAACGCTGTACACGTCCCAGGACACGGTGGCCGTGAAGCTAGTCCTGGCCACTGGGCATGCCAAGTTGACTATCACGGCTGCCTCTGCATACTTTGCCCACGACGCGGACTCTCTCCCGACAATTGAGGTGATCAATTTAGTCAATCAATGTGAAAAGAGAGGGGACAAACTAATCATTGGCTGCGACGCCAATGCTCATCTCATCACGTGGGGCAGTTCTGACTGCAACAGGAGAGGTGATGATTTACTAGAATATTTAGTTGGTTGTAAACTCCATATTCTTGATCAAAACAATGAACCTACTTTTGTTACTTCTAATAGAAGGGAGGTCATTGACCTCACGCTAGCCACGGAAAACCTCGTGTCTTCCGTGTCTAACTGCCATGTGTCTAATGAGCCGTCTCTGTCGGATCATAGGCACATCTGCTTTACTGTCGCGACTACCTCTGTCCCGGCGAGGACGGAGATACGCAATCCAAAACGGACTAATTGGGCCGGCTATAGGGAAGACCTAATCCTACGCTACGGAGGGGGTCACACTCCTAAACTTACTTCACCTAAGGATCTTGATAGGGCTGCTGGTGATTTACAGTGCTCCATCATGGAGTCGTTCCACCGGAACTGCCCACTTAAGACCGTCAACCGCTCGAGGCTTGTCCCTTGGTGGAACGCGGATCTCAGCCGGCTTCGTAAATACACGCGCAGGCTCTTTAACAAAGCCAAGCGCACGGGTGACTGGGCTGGATACAGGCAGTCCCTTAACACCTACAACAGGGCCATTAGAGCTGCTAAGAAGGACTCCTGGCGGACCTTCTGTGAGCAAGTCTCCAATGTCTCTGCTACGGCTAGGGTCATGAAGATTCTAACGCACGACAGCACACATCGACTTAATGCTATTAAGCTGCGGGAGGGTGTGTACACTAAGTCTGGGGCTGAGACTCTCAAGCACATGCTGGAGGTCCATTTTCCTGACTCTACTTTCATCAATCCAACCAACCCTGACTCTCTACCCTGTCCTGCACAGGGCTAAGAGGGAAGACTGGCTTGTAGCCAGACAGGTTGTCACGATTCCCAAGCTTCGGTGGGCTGTCAACTGTTTTGAGCCCTACAAGTCTCCGGGACCCGATGGGGTCTTCCCTCTGCTTTTGCAGGAGGGCTTAGACCACATCGCCTCTTCGCTATGCAAGATCTACAGACTCTGCATTGCTCTCGGTCACATACCTCGTGACTGGAAACGCTCTAGGGTCATCTTTATTCCCAAGCCCGGGAAGGCTTCCTATCTCGAGGCGAAGGCATTTAGGCCCATATGCCTGACCTCCTTCTTCCTCAAAATTCTGGAGAAGCTGGTGGACAGGTACATTAGAGACGAGGTACTTTCGGTAACTCCTCTCTCTTCTTCACAATTTGCTTACCAAAAAGGCAAATCCACTGAGGCGGCCCTTCACGGCCTTACGAACTGCCAGGATAGGGCATTCGAGTTTCAGGAAATTTCACTGGCCGTCTTCCTCGATATTGAGGGGGCCTTTGACAAGGTCTCCAGCTCGGTTATTACTGAAGCTGTTTAGAGATTTGGCATCAGCGACACTCTTGGCCGCTGGATCAAGTCCATGCTTACCGACCACGAGGTGTCGGCGTCCCTCCTTGGACACTCTCTAGGGGTGACTACCAACAGGGGCTGCCCTCAGGGTAGTGTGCTCTCCCCCCTGTTGTGGTGCCTGGTGGTGGACGAACTCTTGGGGAGGCTCAGGGTTTCTGGGGGCTGTAGCTGCTTCGGGTATGCGGACGATGTAGCGATAGTCTTTACCGGGAAGTTCCCGGATACTGTTACCGCGCTTATGAGATCTGCTCTCTCTAGCGTGGAGCAATGGTGTCAGGCGGTTAACCTCACCGTTAATCCTGATAAAACTGTCCTTGTTCCGTTTACGAGGAAAAATACTAAGGATCTGTTCAATGATATCTCTTTCTTTGGCCAGGTCCAGACAAAGTCCTCCGAGGTGAAATACCTGGGGGTGACCTTTGATTGCAGACTCACATGGAAGCCGCATCTTCATCGGTGTATTAAGAAGGCCAAGATGCTCTTCTGGAGGACCAGGAGCTCTGTCGGCAAGACTTGGGGCCTCAACACCAAGGCTGTACACTGGCTCTATACTGGGATCATCAGACAAGTGCCCGGCTTAAGACGGTGCAGGCTGCCCTGCGCCAGCTTCAAAAGCTTGCCTGCATTGGTGTTACGGGGGCCATGAGATCGACAACAACTGCTTTTCCTGGAGGTGCTCCTTGACATGCCGGATGTAAGCTTAGCCATGAGAGAGTATGAAGGCTGAGTGTAAATTATTGAATTTGTACGCGAAAACAAAATGATGATATTTATGTAGATGATTTGACAAGTGGAGAAGATAGCGTGGATAAGGCTTACAAACTGTCTGAGGATGCAGCAAAATTAATGTTAGAGGCCAACATGCGTTTTAGGAAGTGGGTGACTAATAGTGTTGAATTAAGAAAACTTTGGGGAGAAAAAACAAGTCCAGGAGAAGTTAATCTCTTTGAATCAGAAATAGGCAAATCAGAATCAAAAATCTTGGGTTTAAAATGGGCCCCAGACTCTGACGCATTCTCGTTCAATTTAAGGGTGCTAATGGAAATTTTAAAGGACGCTAAAAAGACAAAACGTTGCGCTTTAAGCGCTGTGTCTCAAATTTTTGATCCAATCGGATTGTTGGCTCCGTTCACTATTAGAGCGAAATTTATCATCCAGAAAGTATGGGAAGAAAAACTAGAATGGGATAAAGAACTTCCTGAACCGTTGGCAACTGAATTTGAAACTTGGGTATTCGAATTGCCAGCTTTAAGCAAAATTAGTGTAAACAGATATTATTTTTGGGAAAATGAGGGTGACATAGTAAAATTAGAGCTCCACTGCTTCTGTGACGCTAGCCTTAAGGCGTACGCTGCGACCGTGTATGTCAGGTATGAGACTAGCACGGGAAAAATAGGGACATCCCTTTTTGCTGAAAAGCCTAGAGTGGCCCCTCTCAAGGACCTTAAACGAAACAAAGAAGGTAAAGAGGACCTAAGCCTCCCAAGGCTAGAATTGACAGGGTGTCTCATTGGGGCGCGCCTCACTAATTATGTTAAGAACACATTTGGTTCCAAATTGGAAAGAATTATTTGGTGGACAGATTCCACAGTAGCCAAAGCCTGGGTTCAAGGAAATCCCTTAAACTGGAAGCCATACGTAGCGAATCGCGTAAAAGAAATTCAGCAATTGTCTGATCCAAACTTATGGTTTCATTGCCCGGGGATTCAAAATCCGGCAGATCTGCCAACTCGTGGAACACGGGCTGGAAAATTAATAAATTCAGATTTGTGGTGGAAATACCCACGTGGTTGATGGAACCAGAAGTTAACTGGCCAAAGCACGATCTAGAGGAAATAGATTCGGATTTAGTGGGAAAAGAAAGACGTAAGATCACGTTGTCGGTGCAAGTTGCAGATAAAAGGGGTCTCCAAAATATTATGGATCTTAACACCCACGAATCCCTAGATAAACTTCTGAGATTCACGGCTTACGTAATCAGATTCGTAAAAATAAAAACAAACCAAAATCCCGAAAATTTAGCTGGACCTATTACAGCTGAAGAAATGAAATTAGCGGAAATTAAATGGGTAAATTCTATTCAAGGCCAAATTTATACGCCTGAGCTTAGGAATTTAAAATTAGGACAGCAAGTTGAAATGAGCTCGAAATATGCCTCTCTCAGGCCAATTCTTAATGAACACGGGATAATATGTTTGGGGGGTCGATTACAAGAATCAGATATGCCCTATACAGAAAAACACCCCATTCTAATGGACAAAGGGGAAAGATCTGGAAAACTCCTCATGTTCAGAAGTCATAGACAGGTTAAGCATGCAGGTGTAAATGATACCATCACCCAGCTTCGAGAGAAATACTGGATCCCAGCTGGCAGACATTTGGCAGAGAGTATAGACGCCTGTACACCGAATTAATTCGGTATACAGGCGGCCTTTACGTAGCCCCATTTGTTGCCCCCCCTTTTCATTCTATCTCGTTCCTCTAGATGGTATCGTGCCCGAGGGAAAAAATATGGTTGGGGGGGGACGGCACGTATCACGTGATATTGTTGGCGGGAAATTTGAATTTATTTTTGGTGTATCGGTATGAAGTCACGTGACTTGTCGATGGTGACTACATTCAGTGTCCATAGTGGTTTTATTTTGGTGTATCTTTAGGATACTGTATACATTTAGGGGATGATTTATTGGTAATTCTATAGGTTCAGTAGGCTCTTTCTACACTCACCCTTATAGTAATGTTGTTCTTTGTATGATTTTGAGGTCTCTCCATGTATGTTTATGTCATACTAAAGAACTAGTTTTAATTGAGATAAGGTTTACATTGAAAAAAAGGTTCAACTAACCCTATGATGCGGTACTACAGTAGGGTGTTATAGTTAGTAAACGAAACACAGGGTTAAAACGATACATTTTAATACCATAAACGTGGTATTACGGCAGTTTTTGCACAGTTTGACATTTGATTAGAAGTTAAAATGAAGCAGTACTGCTAAAAAAACTCAGAACATAAGGATTACATTAGTTTTTAATACGAATTTGGAGGATAAGTACAATTACTTGAGTTAAAATGCGAAATATTACTAAAAAAACATTAGAAAATACGGGCTACGTAGAATAAATGGCAAACAAGCACAATACTAGTTATTAAATTAAAAACCCTCATAGGATTGACTGAAAAATATATATTTTTTCATACGCGCTAAAATATTGATATACAGTTAAAATGCGCAATCGTTACTAAAAAACATCATTAGAAAATACGAATTATAATGGTTTTGATAACAAACAAATTTACTAAAATGCAAAATTATTACTACTTCAAAAAATGGTAGTACAGGATGGTGAATCACATATAGTTGCATAAGCATATGCCATCATAGAAAATAGAACAATATTACTGCATGCGAGATTATTAAGTACATATATACCCATGTACCTTCATAGAAAATATAACAATACTACTTTTAATATGATTTAAAAGCTACAATGGTTATTATACGATTTTAGTACAAATATCAGGCTAGTTATTAAACTAAAATGTTCACGGGATTGTCGAAAAAATATATTTTTTCTGACGCGCTAAAATACTGATATACGATTACGGATAAAAATATGGAAATATTACTAAAAAACGTTGCTATAATTATCATCAAAAAATAAAAATTACACTTATACAAAACAATTCAATACTTATTGACTAAAGTGCTAATATATATTGATTAAAAAGCTTACTAAATGCAAAAATATTACCAAAAGCGCTGCGTATTAGTTAAAACATTGTTACATGTTAATAATTGAAATACGTTAATAATACTAAAAATAATACTTGAGATACTAATTAAAATACTGCTACTGGGTATCTGAAATATATACAAGTAACTTAAGTGGAAAATGTCAAAGATTCTATTTAATATAACCGTATGGGGTAGTTTTATAGTCAGATATTATTCTAACTTTATCCACTACGACCTGATATGTTTTGGTCTGGTTGATCGTGATCAGAGTGTGATCTTGTAGACGTCTGATTTGAGGGCCAATAGGGACTTGAACCAGTTCATTAGAGGTTCACCTTCATTGTTTACTCCCAGTAGTTTCTTCATTGTTTCAAAATTTATATAATTTTCAGTAGAGGCGTTTAAATAAAATCCTTTAACTTTGATAATGTTAGTTTTTTTGCCGGTTTTAGGGTCTAGAATGTCCATAGAATAGTTCTTGGGTCCAGCACTCCCCCACTCACAAATATAAGCGTCTTGCCCATAAGATTCTAATTCATTTTTGAGCTCCCCTAAATAATCGCCAGTGGGTAGCAAATGAGCGCCGTCTGGCGAGAGGTACACTAAACTATCCGTGTCATGATAAAAACAAAGCTCTCCGACCTTTTCAAGATGTTTTAGTAAATGTAATCGGGCCATAGCTGTTGTGTAACAAGCGATAACTACGTTTGTGTGTTTGTGCACAATCTCGTTTTCTAGAATGTGTTCGTATTTTACAAGTACTGTGTTTTCGTTAATTGTTAGTAAACTTTTAACCTCCAAGTCTGGATTTAATATTAGTGCGTACAATTTGTTGGCATCTTTGATTAGTTCTGTAGAGGTGTGTCTTGTTTTCTGGCCAAATTTACCCCAAAAAGAGTTGAGCATAAGTTTGCTAAGGCATCTGAGACCTTCGTTTTTCTCTACTTTAGTGATATCCAGTTCTACACCCTCTTCGTCTTTGAAGCTTTTGACATAGTTCTCCTTATCTTCTTGAGTCTGGCAATCTGCTGGAAAGCCGCTAGCTAGGGTTTTATACTCTAAAAAGGTATTAACATAATCTTTAAACAGTCCTCCCTGGTTTGTTTCGGAATCGTACTGTGTCACTTTGTATGACCAAGCCTCGTACATTCGTGTGATTGTGTAACCATTCTCTACTGCATGACGTAACTCGTCGACTACCCATGTACCTCGCAATTCTCTTTGTTCAGGAGTATGTTCGCAGTCGCCTTGAAACTGGGTTTTACAACATGTGTAACATAACGGAAACGTTAGTTTTCCGTTAATACGAACAGGCAAAACTGGGTGAATGAGGTTTTGGGCCGGTAATAAGTCGCATTTAAGAAGACCATCAAATGAAAATATGTCGGGAATGTTGTCTAATATGATCTCAGGATGTCCTATAGGTATCTTGGTGGTTTTATTAATGAATGGGTATAGACTTGTGAAATCCACGTAGTGAATTCGCTCCGATCCTGTTGTTTTATGGTATAGTTTTGTTGCGCAACATCTCCCCCCGAAGAATGCATCACGAGGGTCTAATCTTTTTACTATTTTAGGCATAATATCACTATGGTTTAAAAACTCTATTATTTCGGGTTTATTTACTTTTTCCTTCTGCCATGCGCACTCCCATTTGACATTTACTGTATAATTGAGAGATTCTAATTTGGCTAACATGATCAAGCTTCTAATATATCTGGAATTCAGAGTCTGTGCAGGGTCTCCGTGCAAAGCCTTGTTTCTGTTTAAAGGAAAGTGTATTTTACACCCATGATAGAAACACCCCCAGTACTCGAATATTTCCTTGTTGATTTCACAAAATCCGTCTACTCTAAGTTTTTGGATTCTGGTTTCTTTCCCTCTAAAGGAGGATTGGATAGTTATGTTTCTTTTGTGTGCAGTCCACTCTAACCATTCTATAGCCCCTATCGACTGATTTTCGCTAAGTCTATAATAATTAGCGGGTATGATGCCTATAGTATCAGGTTTAAGATAATTTCGGCGAAACACGTGAGAGCACACGCCAGGAAGAGTAATTGCGCCGCAATTAAATGGATCAACGCCTGTTACTTTAAGTAGTAGTGTACGAAATGTTATACATCCCAGGAATAGTAAAACCGTATCGTTCTCACAATAATAATTGAGTTCGTTCAGGAAGTCGAAACCGTGACCTTTACTATCTGCGGAGCTATGCCATTTTAAGAAGGCATCTAAATTCTTCCTTGTAAAATATTGACAACCATAAGCTTCGATAGGGGGCAGATTACTTTCTATAACATAGTTGGTTTCATTCTGTCTATTTACATCAAAATTATGTTCTATTACATTGAATAAAAAATGTGGAAAATACCCTTTGGCTGCGTTGGGTATACCAAAAGTAGCGGGAAACTTTGCTAAAGCTACAGGGATGAAATTATAAGAATCCAGAAATAGCAAGTTAAACAATTTCATTTCTAAAATTCGAGTTCCGTTAATTTTCAAAGACGGAACGAATTTTTCATCTCTATTAATGATTTCTCGAATTAGTAGTTGATTATCATAATTACTGCCATAGTGAGACAGTATGATGACGTTCTTAACGGCATGCAATTGCATTAAATAATCTAAAAATAAAGCTATAGGATTACCGCCTGAAAATTGTTGTTTACGCTTACCAAACTGACTACACATAATACAGTTAAAATTTAGGGATGTTTCATCTATACAAAACTCACACACGGTTATGCTGACTAATAGGATAGCCTGGTGTTCATAGGCTCCTAACTTTTCCTGACACACCTTCGTTTGCACGCATTCTACGTCAAAGAAAATGTACATAAGATTTGGCTGATTAGGTCTAGGTTTCTTAACGGATGGCACTTCCAGAGGTTTGGCTTTGATAACCTGGATATAACATAAGTGATTGCTCGGCTGATATTTCTTACAGACCTGGCAATATATCTCATCACACGTATGCATCTCAGTTCTTCGAGAAAAATCAATAATTTTTAAACAGTCTTTACAGTGAAAAAGACGCTCACATAGGGACTTTTTAGCGCTGGAAGATGCTAACGGTGGCTTTGATAGCTAGTCATCGCCACTGGGCATGCCGTGAATCAAGGCTGCCTCAAGCTATCTGGGAGCCTTGGCAGACAAGTGGGTGATCATTTAGCAATCTGAAAAGAGAGGGGACATAATCATTGGCTGGACGCCAATGCTCAATAGGGACGGGACAGTTTTGCAACAGAATCGGTCGTTGGCTAGAAAAGTCTAATTCTTAATCAAAACAATGAACCTACTTTTGTTACTTCTAATAGAAGGGAGGTCATTGACCTCACGCTAGCCACGGAAAACCTCGTGTCTTCCGTGTCTAACTGCCATGTGTCTAATGAGCCGTCTCTGTCGGATCATAGGCACATCTGCTTTACTGTCGCAACTACCTCTGTCCCGGCGAGGACGGAGATACGCAATCCAAAACGGACTAATTGGGCCGGCTATAGGGAAGACCTAATCCTACGCTACGGAGGGGGTCACACTCCTAAACTTACTTCACCTAAGGATCTTGATAGGGCTGCTGGTGATTTACAGTGCTCCATCATGGAGTCGTTCCACCGGAACTGCCCACTTAAGACCGTCAACCGCTCGAGGCTTGTCCCTTGGTGGAACGCGGATCTCAGCCGGCTTCGTAAATACACGCGCAGGCTCTTTAACAAAGCCAAGCGCACGGGTGACTGGGCTGGATACAGGCAGTCCCTTAACACCTACAACAGGGCCATTAGAGATGCTAAGAAGGACTCCTGGCGGACCTTCTGTGAGCAAGTCTCCAATGTCCCTGCTACGGCTAGGGTCATGAAGATTCTAGCGCACGACAGCACACATCGACTTAATGCTATTAAGCTGCGGGAGGGTGTGTACACTAAGTCTGGGGCTGAGACTCTCAAGCACATGCTGGAGGTCCATTTTCCTGACTCTACTTTCATCAATCCAACAACCCTGACTCTCTTTACCCTGTCCTGCACAGGGCTAAGAGGGAAGACTGGCTTGTAGCCAGACAGGTTGTCACGATTCCCAAGCTTCGGTGGGCTGTCAACTGTTTTGAGCCCTACAAGTCTCCGGGACCCGTTGGGGTCTTCCCTCTGCTTTTGCAGGAGGGCTTAGACCACATCGCCTCTTCGCTATGCCAGATCTACAGACTCTGCATTGCTCTCGGTCACATACGTCGTGACTGAAAACGCTCTAGGGTCATCTTTATTCCCAAGCCCGGGAAGGCTTCCTATCTCGAGGCGAAGGCATTTAGGCCCATATGCCTGACCTCCTTCTTCCTCAAAATTCTGGAGAAGCTGGTGGACAGGTACATTAGAGACGAGGTACTTTCGGTAACTCCTCTCTCTTCTTCACAATTTGCTTACCAAAAAGGCAAATCCACTGAGGCGGCCCTTCACGGCCTTACGAACTGCCAGGATAGGGCATTCGAGTTTCAGGAAATTTCACTGGCCGTCTTCCTCGATATTGAGGGGGCCTTTGACAAGGTCTCCAGCTCGGTTATTACTGAAGCTGTTTAGAGATTTGGCATCAGCGACACTCTTGGCCGCTGGATCAAGTCCATGCTTACCGACCACGAGGTGTCGGCGTCCCTCCTTGGACACTCTCTAGGGGTGACTACCAACAGGGGCTGCCCTCAGGGTAGTGTGCTCTCCCCCCTGTTGTGGTGCCTGGTGGTGGACGAACTCTTGGGGAGGCTCAGGGTTTCTGGGGGCTGTAGCTGCTTCGGGTATGCGGACGATGTAGCGATAGTCTTTACCGGGAAGTTCCCGGATACTGTTACCGCGCTTATGAGATCTGCTCTCTCTAGCGTGGAGCAATGGTGTCAGGCGGTTAACCTCACCGTTAATCCTGATAAAACTGTCCTTGTTCCGTTTACGAGGAAAAATACTAAGGATCTGTTCAATGATATCTCTTTCTTTGGCCAGGTCCAGACAAAGTCCTCCGAGGTGAAATACCTGGGGGTGACCTTTGATTGCAGACTCACATGGAAGCCGCATCTTCATCGGTGTATTAAGAAGGCCAAGATGCTCTTCTGGAGGACCAGGAGCTCTGTCGGCAAGACTTGGGGCCTCAACACCAAGGCTGTACACTGGCTCTATACTTGGATCATCAGACAAGTGCCCGGCTTTAGACGGTGCAGGCTGCCCTGCGCCAGCTTCAAAGGCTTGCCTGCATTGGTGTTACGGGGGCCATGAGATCGACAACAACTGCTTTTCCTGGAGGTGCTCCTTGACATGCCGGATGTAAGCTTAGCCATGAGAGAGTATGAAGGCTGAGTGTAAATTATTGAATTTGTACGCGAAAACAAAATGATGATATTTATGTAGATGATTTGACAAGTGGAGAGGATAGCGTGGATCAGGCTTACAAACTGTCTGAGGATGCAGCAAAATTAATGTTAGAGGCCAACATGCGTTTTAGGAAGTGGGTGACTAATAGTGTTGAATTAAGAAAACTTTGGGGAGAAAAAACAAGTCCAGGAGAAGTTAATCTCTTTGAATCAGAAATAGGCAAATCAGAATCAAAAATCTTGGGTTTAAAATGGGCCCCAGACTCTGACGCATTCTCGTTCAATTTAAGGGTGCTAATGGAAATTTTAAAGGACGCTAAAAAGACAAAACGTTGCGCTTTAAGCGCTGTGTCTCAAATTTTTGATCCAATCGGATTGTTGGCTCCGTTCACTATTAGAGCGAAATTTATCATCCAGAAAGTATGGGAAGAAAAACTAGAATGGGATAAAGAACTTCCTGAACCGTTGGCAACTGAATTTGAAACTTGGGTATTCGAATTGCCAGCTTTAAGCAAAATTAGTGTAAACAGATATTATTTTTGGGAAAATGAGGGTGACATAGTAAAATTAGAGCTCCACTGCTTCTGTGACGCTAGCCTTAAGGCGTACGCTGCGACCGTGTATGTCAGGTATGAGACTAGCGCGGGAAAAATAGGGACATCCCTTGTAGCTGCAAAGGCTAGAGTGGCCCCTCTCAAGGACCTTAAACGAAACAAAGAAGGTAAAGAGGACCTAAGCCTCCCAAGGCTAGAATTGACAGGGTGTCTCATTGGGGCGCGCCTCACTAATTATGTTAAGAACACATTTGGTTCCAAATTGGAAAGAATTATTTGGTGGACAGATTCCACAGTAGCCAAAGCCTGGGTTCAAGGAAATCCCTTAAACTGGAAGCCATACGTAGCGAATCGCGTAAAAGAAATTCAGCAATTGTCTGATCCAAACTTATGGTTTCATTGCCCGGGGATTCAAAATCCGGCAGATCTGCCAACTCGTGGTACACGGGCTGGAAAATTAATAAATTCAGATTTGTGGTGGAAAGGACCCACGTGGTTGATGGAACCAGAAGTTAACTGGCCAAAGCACGATCTAGAGGAAATAGATTCGGATTTAGTGGGAAAAGAAAGACGTAAGATCACGTTGTCGGTGCAAGTTGCAGATAAAAGGGGTCTCCAAAATATTATGGATCTTAACACCCACGAATCCCGAGATAAATTTTTGAGAATCACGGCTTACGTAATCAGATTCGTAAAAATGAAAACAAACCAAAATTCAGAAAATTTAGCTGGACCTATTACAGCTGAAGAAACGAAATTAGCGGAAATTAAATGGGTAAATTCTATTCAAAGCCAAATTTATACGCCTGAGGTTAGGAATTTAAAATTAGGACAGCAAGTTGAAATGAGCTCGAAATATGCCTCTCTCAGGCCTATTCTTAATGAACACGGGATAATATATTTGGGGGGTCGATTACAAGAATCAGATATGCCCTATACAGAAAAACACCCCATTCTAATGGAAAAAAGGGAAAGATCTGGAAAACTCCTCATGTTCAGAAGTCATAGACAGGTTAAGCATGCAGGTGTAAATGATACCATCACCCAGCTTCGAGAAAAATACTGGATCCCAGCTGGCAGACAGTTGGCAGAGAGTATAGACGCCTGTACACCGAATTAATTCGGTATACAGGCGGCCTTTACGTAGCCCCATTTGTTGCCCCCCCCTTTTCATTCTATCTCGTTCCTCTAGATGGTATCGTGCCCGAGGGGGAAATATGGTTGGGGGGGGACGGCACGTATCACGTGATATTGTTGGCGGGAAATTTGAATTTATTTTTGGTGTATCGGTATGAAGTCACGTGACTTGTCAATGGTGACTACATTCAGTGTCCATAGTGGTATTATTTTGGTGTATCTTTAGGATACTGTATACATTTAGGGGATGATTTATTGGTAATTCTATAGGTTCAGTAGGCTCTTTCTACACTCACCCTTCTAGTAATGTTGTTCTTTGTATGATTTTGAGGTCTCTCCATGTATGTTTATGTCATACTAAAGAACTAGTTTTAATTGGGATAAGGTTTACATTGAAAAAAGGTTCAACTAACCCTATGATGCGGTACTACAGTAGGGTGTTATAGTTAGTAAACGAAATACAGGGTTAAAACGATACATTTTAATACCATAAACGTGGTATTACGACAGTTTTTGCACAGTTTGGCATTTGATTAGAAGTTAAAATGAAGCAGTACTGCTAAAAAAACTCAGAACATAGGGATTACATTAGTTTTTAATACGAATTTGGAGGATAAGTACAATTACTTGAGTTAAAATGCGAAATATTACTAAAAAAACATTAGAAAATACGGGCTACGTAGAATAAATGGCAAACAAGCACAATACTAGTTATTAAATTAAAAACCCTCATAGGATTGACTGAAAAATATATATTTTTTCATACGCGCTAAAATATTGATATACAGTTAAAATGCGCAATCGTTACTAAAAAACATCATTAGAAAATACGAATTATAATGGTTTTGATAACAAACAAATTTACTAAAATGCAAAATTATTACTACTTCAAAAAATGGTAGTACAGGATGGTGAATCACATATAGTTGCATAAGCATATGCCATCATAGAAAATAGAACAATATTACTGCATGCGAGATTATTAAGTACATATATACCCATGTACCTTCATAGAAAATATAACAATACTACTTTTAATATGATTTAAAAGCTACAATGGTTATTATACGATTTTAGTACAAATATCAGGCTAGTTATTAAACTAAAATGTTCACGGGATTGTCGAAAAAATATATTTTTTCTGACGCGCTAAAATACTGATATACGATTACGGATAAAAATATGGAAATATTACTAAAAAACGTTGCTATAATTATCATCAAAAAATAAAAATTACACTTATACAAAACAATTCAATACTTATTGACTAAAGTGCTAATATATATTGATTAAAAAGCTTACTAAATGCAAAAATATTACCAAAAACGCTGCGTATTAGTTAAAACATTGTTACATGTTAATAATTGAAATACGTTAATAATACTAAAAATAATACTTGAGATACTAATTAAAATACTGCTACTGGGTATCTGAAATATATAAAAGTAACTTAAGTGGAAAATGTCAAAGATTCTATTTAATATAACCGTATGGGGTAGTTTTATAGTCAGATATTATTCTAACTTTATCCACTACGACCTGATATGTTTTGGTCTGGTTGATCGTGATCAGAGTGTGATCTTGTAGACGTCTGATTTGAGGGCCAATAGGGACTTGAACCGAGTTCATTAGAGGTTCACCTTCATTGTTTACTCCCAGTAGTTTCTTCATTGTTTCAAAATTTATATAATTTTCAGTAGAGGCGTTTAAATAAAATCCTTTAACTTTGATAATGTTAGTTTTTTTGCCGGTTTTAGGGTCTAGAATGTCCATAGAATAGTTCTTGGGTCCAGCACTCCCCCACTCACAAATATAAGCGTCTTTACCATAAGATTCTAATTCATTTTTGAGCTCCCCTAAATAATCGCCAGTGGGTAGCAAATGAGCGCCGTCTGGCGAGAGGTACACTAAACTATCCGTGTCATAATAAAAACAAAGCTCTCCGACCTTTTCAAGATGTTTTAGTAAATGTAATCGGGCCATAGCTGTTGTGTAACAAGCGATAACTACGTTTGTGTGTTTGTGCACAATCTCGTTTTCTAGAATGTGTTCGTATTTTACAAGTACTGTGTTTTCGTTAATTGTTAGTAAACTTTTAACCTCCAAGTCTGGATTTAATATTAGTGCGTACAATTTGTTGGCATCTTTGATTAGTTCTGTAGAGGTGTGTCTTGTTTTCTGGCCAAATTTACCCCAAAAAGAGTTGAGCATAAGTTTGCTAAGGCATCTGAGACCTTCGTTTTTCTCTACTTTAGTGATATCCAGTTCTACACCCTCTTCGTCTTTGAAGCTTTTGACATAGTTCTCCTTATCTTCTTGAGTCTGGCAATCTGCTGGAAAGCCGCTAGCTAGGGTTTTATACTCTAAAAAGGTATTAACATAATCTTTAAACAGTCCTCCCTGGTTTGTTTCGGAATCGTACTGTGTCACTTTGTATGACCAAGCCTCGTACATTCGTGTGATTGTGTAACCATTCTCTACTGCATGACGTAACTCGTCGACTACCCATGTACCTCGCAATTCTCTTTGTTCAGGAGTATGTTCGCAGTCGCCTTGAAACTGGGTTTTACAACATGTGTAACATAACGGAAACGTTAGTTTTCCGTTAATACGAACAGGCAAAACTGGGTGAATGAGGTTTTGGGCCGGTAATAAGTCGCATTTAAGAAGACCATCAAATGAAAATATGTCGGGAATGTTGTCTAATATGATCTCAGGATGTCCTATAGGTATCTTGGTGGTTTTATTAATGAATGGGTATAGACTTGTGAAATCCACGTAGTGAATTCGCTCCGATCCTGTTGTTTTATGGTATAGTTTTGTTGCGCAACATCTCCCCCCGAAGAATGCATCACGAGGGTCTAATCTTTTTACTATTTTAGGCATAATATCACTATGGTTTAAAAACTCTATTATTTCGGGTTTATTTACTTTTTCCTTCTGCCATGCGCACTCCCATTTGACATTTACTGTATAATTGAGAGATTCTAATTTGGCTAACATGATCAAGCTTCTAATATATCTGGAATTCAGAGTCTGTGCAGGGTCTCCGTGCAAAGCCTTGTTTCTGTTTAAAGGAAAGTGTATTTTACACCCATGATAGAAACACCCCCAGTACTCGAATATTTCCTTGTTGATTTCACAAAATCCGTCTACTCTAAGTTTTTGGATTCTGGTTTCTTTCCCTCTAAAGGAGGATTGGATAGTTATGTTTCTTTTGTGTGCAGTCCACTCTAACCATTCTATAGCCCCTATCGACTGATTTTCGCTAAGTCTATAATAATTAGCGGGTATGATGCCTATAGTATCAGGTTTAAGATAATTTCGGCGAAACACGTGAGAGCACACGCCAGGAAGAGTAATTGCTCCGCAATTAAATGGATCAACGCCTGTTACTTTAAGTAGTAGTGTACGAAATGTTATACATCCCAGGAATAGTAAAACCGTATCGTTCTCACAATAATAATTGAGTTCGTTCAGGAAGTCGAAACCGTGACCTTTACTATCTGCGGAGCTATGCCATTTTAAGAAGGCATCTAAATTCTTCCTTGTAAAATATTGACAACCATAAGCTTCGATAGGGGGCAGATTACTTTCTATAACATAGTTGGTTTCATTCTGTCTATTTACATCAAAATTATGCTCTATTACATTGAATAAAAAATGTGGAAAATACCCTTTGACTGCGTTGGGTATACCAAAAGTAGCGGGAAACTTTGCTAAAGCTACAGGGATGAAATTATAAGAATCCAGAAATAGCAAGTTAAACAATTTCATTTCTAAAATTCGAGTTCCATTAATTTTCAAAGACGGAACGAATTTTTCATCCCTATTAATGATTTCTCGAATTAGTAGTTGATTATCATAATTACTGCCATAGTGAGACAGTATGATGACGTTCTTAACGGCATGCAATTGCATTAAATAATCTAAAAATAAAGCTATAGGATTACCGCCTGAAAATTGTTGTTTACGCTTACCAAACTGACTACACATAATACAGTTAAAATTTAGGGATGTTTCATCTATACAAAACTCACACACGGTTATGCTGACTAATAGGATAGCCTGGTGTTCATAGGCTCCTAACTTTTCCTGACACACCTTCGTTTGCACGCATTCTACGTCAAAGAAAATGTACATAAGATTTGGCTGATTAGGTCTAGGTTTCTTAACGGATGGCACTTCCAGAGGTTTGGCTTTGATAACCTGGATATAACATAAGTGATTGCTCGGCTGATATTTCTTACAGACCTGGCAATATATCTCATCACACGTATGCATCTCAGTTCTTCGAGAAAAATCAATAATTTTTAAACAGTCTTTACAGTGAAAAAGACGCTCACATAGGGACTTTTTAGCGCTGGAAGATGCTAAGTGGCTTTGATAGCAATCATCGCCTAAGAATTTCCGTAAACAAGACTCACAAGCTACCTGGGAGCCTTGGCAGATAGTGGGTCTCATGCAACTAAAACAAAAGTCATTACATTTATGGGGCTGTATTCGCCAATAGGGTACGAGACATTTTTCGCAGAATCGGTCGTGGCTAAAAAGTGGCCTTAATTTTGTAATAACGTTATAATGGTTATTTTCATTCAATAAAAAGAGGCGGGGCCTAGTATCATATGGATCATTTTCGCCTAAAATCAAAACAGGGACGCTATTTTCGAATTTGTAGACGAAAATCGAATATTGATTTAAATAAGATTTGAACCTTTCAAACGATTCGGCAGTCCCACACTCACTAACTTTTACATCGGCCTTATAACATAAATCTAAAGCCTCATTTCTTTGTAGTGTGCCCTTTGGATCTATTTTAGATATAGTTACATATCGCGTTTTAGAGTCTTGTCACCCGTTGTATCGTCGGCGTAAGCTCTATGAGTCATAGCTACACATAACGCTTGAGCTAAACACAGGTTGTCAGAATTGACTATACGTACAATACCCCGTCTATCTTTACAGAATAGATTGAAAGGTTTAATCCCTCGTGCTACAGGGCGTCCTTTACCCTCCGGTATTCTTACAATGCTAAAAATAATTTTAACAGGACCTAGGTGCTTCGGCATTTCGTCATCATAGAGCATAACACTAAGCTGGTCAAAAAGAATATTGGGGTCTACTTGATCAGCTCTTCTAAAGGATAATTCTAGTTCGGATCTGCAAATATTTGCGGCACTCTTTAAAGTAATTTGGACGTAATCTGTAGGCCTATACTTACTAAGAACGCATTTGGTTACGGTACATACACTAGCGACGGGATCGTCAGTAACTCTAAGAACTACCTCTCGACCATACATGTTAAAATGTTTTTAATCTCTCACTTTGACCTATTATCTCGCAAGAAGGTAGGTTGTCAATAGGTGCGGGCTGGTCCGTTTCTCCTCCTCCCCATTGTACGTCGATATTATCGTCAGAAAGCGCCTCTTCAGATCCGTGCTCCCTCGGTAGGGTATCGTTCAATAGTATCTCCTTTTCGGGTGGTCCTTGATCCTTTCCGTCTAAAAACTCAGCTATCTCCTTGTCATATTGTGAGTTGTTGAAGTCGGCGATTAGTGTTTCTTGTATACCCAGTTCAATTTCTTCTTGTCGTTTCGCTAGACGATCTGTGTATTTAGTTCTTAAGGGACTAGGAATTAGATTCCTTAAGTTTTGCAATTCATCTATAGTATTACAGTCCTCTGGTACTCGAGCAACTGTTTTCATATACTCGAGTAAGTCGAGGCAAGCTTGAATGACATTTAAGTCATCCTGTACTACGAGTTGTGGTGGAGTCTGCGGTCCGTACAACGGATCTAGTCGCAGATAGGCGCATAGGTAAAAATAAAACTGATATATTAAACGTAACGGCCAGGGTCTATTTATAGTCAGTTCGTTCAAAGTTGTACGAAGAGTTTCAAGATCCATGTTTATCTCTAGGTGTTTGAAGATCGACTGTGTATTTTGATCATTTCCTAAGCCGCTTTTATACTAAATTTCTTAATAAACACGCCCACATTCCTCAATAATTTAACAATAGCCTGATTTATTGCTTAGCAGTCACCAGATGCTTTCTCACAATGCATTTCTGACACACGCTTGTTAATAGTTTCGATCAAAAGAACGTTGGATTTGCTTTATGTCAAATAAATTGTCAACAAAAGAGTGGCCTAAAAATAGAATTTTGTTATAAACACTGCAAACAAGAGACATTTTTATTGGGCTAATAAATGAAAAACATGGTGTGTAAAAAGTTTTTAGTGATTCTCAATTGTGACAATATCCTTTGTTATCTTAAAGTCTGTTAAATAATAACGTTCCTAATTTTTCTAACAAACGAAATTTCTTAATAGACACGCCCCCTCCCCCCATTATTCAATCGTTCAATAATAGCCTGATTTATTGCTAGATCTTATCAGTCACCAGATGTTTTTCTCACTATGCATTTTCGGACACACGCCTGTTAATAGTTTAGATCAAAAGAACGATGGATTTGCTTTATGTCAAATAAATTGTCAAGAAAAGAGTGGTCTATAAATAGAATTTTGTTATAAACACCGCAAATAAGGGACAATGCTTGTAATAAATAAAAAACATGGTGTGTAAAGCGTTTCTAGAGATTCTCAATTGTCAAAATATCCTTTGTTATCTTCAAGTCTGTTAAATAACAACATTCCGAATTTCTCTAACAGGTCATAAAAACCCTTGTACATTTTTCAAAATGTTACTTTCAGCTCTACCTTAAGCTAACCTATTACCAGATAGTTTCCCACGGTCCTGAATAACACTATGATTGTGTAGGCGAGAAGTAGGCCTACGTAAAGCATTAAAACCCAAAATAAATTCCTATGATAACAAATGGTTCGACCACCCACCAAAGACCTTGCCTGAACATGTTTACGGAATAGGTAACTTCTAATCAGCCTGACAGCAACTAGGCATTTAAATATAACATAAGTCTTAATTTCATATGCAACCCAAGCCAAATTTCAAAACTTTTAAAGAAGAGACAGCAGAGCTGGATTTTATTCGTTACATACCGATGAGCTGGTACAGTGCTTCGAATGCAACTGCATTTTATTAGCCTGGAAACCCACCGATAATCCTTACGGAGAACATTTGAAACATTTCCCTAAATGTCATTTTATCAGAGGTGAGTCTACTAAAAACATCCCCTTCAGCTTTGATGAAGCAAAGGCGTACACCAAGTCAATAAATAACAAAATCACGACCTTAGAAAACACGGAAGAAACTTATCATACCTTTAAAGTTAAAACTACACATCTCGAAAGAATAGTCTTGGAACTCTACGTTAGAAAACAACTAAACGCTTTGTATATAAAAACTTAATGACTTATGTAAGATTTACAAATAATATTAGAATTTATCATCTTCCTTACGAAGATAGAAGAAATTACTATAGGTTAAATCAAATGCAATTTAAAATGAAAATTGAAAAAATATCCTTATTATAGATATATTTTTAAAGAAAGTAACTTTTTACTTTATATCATGATCTTTATAAATTTATTCCTACAGAAGCATCCTTTGTTATAAGCTTACAAAACTATAAGCATACACAATCAATCAAATATTGACAGGTAAAGAGAGGAGAGCGGGAAAACCGGGTCCCCTTCTTAACAGTACCTGTCCTCTTGTTTTCCATGCACATTTATGGGATTACAGGAGATGTAAAATATTATTTTCGCTTTGGCCGGTGGCATAGTAATTGATTCAAAAAAATGTTGTTTATGATATACATATGGTGTGCAGAACTAGGTGTTATCTTCTATAAGTGCCGAGTTGAAAAAGGGGAGGGGTTGTAAGAGTTGAAGAAACTCACTATCGACCAAACATCAAAGGTTAAGCCGAATTTAAGAGTGGAACGTTGCGTTGACAAAACATCCACGCCCAGGCCTGTTGCTTCGAGATTTGTATGGCCGTGTAGCGCCTGTAGTAAGATACAACTGATTCCGTATATATCTTTCTAAATTGTTTATATAGCTTTCCCTAATGGCGTTATCTTGTTATCGAATTTATTCCCCAACACGGTTGCATACTGCTGAATAATAACACCCTAAAGAAACACTTTTTAGAACTCTACAATAGGTAGAGGAATTTTATGATATCCGCCTGTTAGGTAATCTCGGGATTGGGAGCGAAGATGTTTTTACATGAATTGTGCTAAAAGATCCTCAAATAGAATACCTGACAATGAACATAGCCCCCCCCTCTCCCCGAACAAGCCTCTTCAAGAAAAAATATATCACAATAGAATTATTACTAGTTGAAAAGGACCGTAAGACGCCATGAACGCGTTGAACTCATTCTAATTTAAGAGTGGAACCTTGCGTTGACAAAGCATCCATTGCCTGCGTGTTATAGCTTCTTCGAGGTTTGTATTGTTCTGTAGCGTTTGTAGTAAGATACAAGTAGCAGTTGTACCCTCAACTGATTCCGCATATATCTTATATTTTTTTTAAATGTTTATAGGGCCTTGCCCTATATCGTTAGCTTGTTATCGAATTTATTCCCTATTTTTGCCTACAGCTAAGTAGTTAGATACCAAAGGAATGTTTTTTTAGACTTCTACAAGAGTTAAAAGAATTTTATCATTTTATGGTATATACATGTTAGGTAAGTACGGGATCGGAAGCGAAGATGTTTTTACATGAATTGTGCTAAAAGATCCTAAAATAGAATACCAAACAATGAACATAGCACCTCCCTCTCCCCTGACCCAGCCCCTTCAAGAAAAAATACATCATAATAGAACAAACACTACTTGAAAAGGGCCGTAAGACGTCATGAACGCGTTGAAATCATTTTCAAAGCTCAAAGCTAAGGACATCATCCTGCCTTTCATAGTAACCTCTATAAGCTTTTAACATGGGTTGTCACTATTCGAAATGGTAAATATGGTTAAACCAAAGACCCTTGTACGGTAGATCAAAGAAATGCTGAATGGAGTTTTTCCAAATGTATCCAAAAAGAAAGACATCTGAAAAATAGTCCAATGGCAAGGCTTCTGATAATTTTGCCCGCGAAAATTTTTACCCTTGTACATGCTAACCATCATGGAGTGACGTGTTTGATCTCGAACACGCCCTGACCCTAGTAAAAAGTATAAAACGACGAGGTTGACCCCCCAAATGCACCACTTTCTCTCGGACTTAACAAGATGATGAACCACCAACAAGAAGCGATGGACCTTTCTTCAACATGGTAAGATAAAACTTTTTTTTTAAAACTTCGTTTTTTAAGAGAAGACCTAAACAAATCTTTCTCTATAGCTATGTCCACGGTATCGACACGCCGTGTTCCCCCTGTGAGTTTTCGGACTCAGGGGACATCTTGATCGGGGACCCCTGAGTCCGGGGCCAGAGTCCCACAACGCCCTCGCTGCGTTGGTTCAAAAACGTTTCAATTGTTCTTTACTTCTAACACGAAATGCGTTGTGAATGATGCTTATTTCAATACCGTTTTTACGTTTTCCACAAATTTTTGATTACGAGGTCGATACTTTTGATAAATATAGTACGTATTATGTTAATACTTCGGTCTAATAATACTTCTTGATTTCTACGAACGCTACAAAAACATCTTAGAAGTGTCCAAACATTACCCTCGGGGTTAACCACCTGGAATCAATTAAATGTTTGGTAGTAGAGTGAGTCACCAATTAAAGCAATAAATCACAGAATAAATTCCATTGATAACAATACAAATGGTACGACCACTACCCCCAGAGCCATCGTGTCTGAGCTTGGTTACGTATAAATAAAAAGCCGATGGAATGTCTTAACACGCTTGTGTGAGTCATAAATCACTTAGATTCTATTGATAACAATACAAATGGTTTACCCTCGCCTCCTTTTAAGGTCCTAAATCACCTGGTGGGTGGTCCAATTAAAGAAAAATAAATTCCATTGATAAGAACGCCTCCTTTTAAGGTCCTAAATCACCTGGTGGGTGGTCCAATTAAAGAAAAATAAATCTGGGAGCACGGCAGTGCTCCCAGCCAAGTCGAGCACTGACATCCTTTTCTCGAAGCAACTCGTGGCACTTTTAAGCCCACTGTAACTTCGTGATGGGTACAGGTAAAAGTCTGAAATTTTGCTTGCCGCGAGGACTGTCAATCTTAGCTATAGTTTCCAAATTTCAAGTTCCTACCCTATATACTTTTCGAAATATCGCAGGTGAAATTTACCTTATTTTGTCACTCACTCACTCACTCACCGATCATCAAAATTCTAAGGTACTTCTAGGGGAGATAGAAACTTAAAATTCAGGATTTAGTTTTCATTTATTTTATAAAGCACAGAAAAATTAAAACATCCCGAAATTTTTATAAAATTGTTCCCTAGTTCATTATTTTAAAACTAGATGGCGCTGCCGCCTTTTCAACAGAGATAGTGTGTGTTCTTGATGAAAGGACGTAATGGTCCAAAGTTAACCGAAAGTTAAATATATATTAAAGCTAATAGGAGTAGTAGTTTAAAAGAAATGTGTCGTAACTGATGCTACATATTGGGATATCGCGTACAATCGTTATTGCATATTCTCTGCGGGTCGAAAGGGGTAATTCAGCGTAAATATGGACAAACGTTAGCGATTATATTGGCAAACGAAGTACCACGAGAGGGTCTTGTTTTAATATAACTACCGAAGTAAAACGAGAGGGTCTACAAAAAGAAGTGAGATCCTATGAAAAACATTAACATGTACAAAAATGGGCCAAGCCTCGCTCGTGCTCTCTCCGCCGTAAAACGTTCTGAGATCCCATGTAGAGCCAAGTCTGACTTTTGTTCTCATTCAATCCCCAATTGAACAATTATGTTATAAATTAAGTCCTTTTCCTAATTAATAACCAATATTCTTTGACTCTATCATTATTATACATCTTTGTTCGTATCAAAAATATCGTGACTTGGCAAGCGCAGGTAATTACCTTATTAACGTGTACATAAGGTTATGCATAACTCGCCTTATAAACTTGTACATATCCCCTCGACCATAAACGATTTAGTGAATATCCCTTCGATTATTTTAAAATCGGCAACGATTTAGTGAATATCCCCTCGACTTCCTTTTAATATTACTTACTTGCGATTGCCAAGTCACGATATTTTTGATACGAACAAAGATGTATAATAATGATAGAGTCAAAGAATATTGGTTATTAATTAGGAAAAGGACTTAATTTATAACATAATTGTTCAATTGGGGATTGAATGAGAACAAAAGTCAGACTTGGCTCTACATGGGATCTCAGAACGTTTTACGGCGGAGAGAGCACGAGCGAGGCTTGGCCCATTTTTGTACATGTTAATGTTTTTCATAGGATTCCATTGATAAGAATACAAGGACTCAAGTGGTCCTGCCTCCCCGCCCTCTCAAAAAATCTAGACACGTCTGAACGTGTTTACGTATAAATAAAAACAGATGGGGATAAATTCTTTTGTTATGGTACAAGTTCGACACCCTCCTCAGGGCTCCCATCTGGTCTCTAAAATACCTAAAAGTCTCTACTTTTTGGGTAGGTCTCTAAACCACCCTAAAATCGCCATTTGGTCTCTAAACCACCCTATTTTCAAAAATTCCCGTTTTTAATATTCCATCTAAAATTTTTTGCAACAGTAAAACTATTCTCACTCCGATCCACAGGGAATTATTAAACGCTTTAACCTTTACAAATGACCTTGGCAATATCTCGCCAATTTGAACTATGTGTTTCCGGTTTTTCTCATTGGCTGTGTTTAGAAAGTAAATTCGTCTTGGCTCGGAGAGGTTTATTTTGGTTTCCCAACTTTTTTTGTGATACTTCCGTACATAAAGATCTAATTTTGATTTTGAATTGGTCTCTATTTGGTTCCTATTTCCAAGAATTTGGTCCTTATTTTACCCTATTTTTACCGTGAAAGGTCTCTTTTTTCACTATTATTTTAAGAAATTTCTGTGGGAGCCCTGCCTCCTACTCCTTAATGTTATATAACCTACCTGTAGTGGGTGGCCCATAAAGGGGATTTTGTAAACTATAGAGAGTCATTTCAATTCCGAACTCTGGAGAGAAAGGTTGGTTACAAGGCTAGTAAGTAATCACGTGTTTCCTCTGAGACAGGTTACGGTATATGTAATTCTTTTTTCGTAAAAATATCCCTTAAAATGTGTGCTAATTAGAAAATATATGAAACAGTCCAGCTATATTCGAGTATACTTTTGTTTGGATCAGCATTTTATGATGTTTTATAGTAATATTTGTTCATTTTAACTGATCACCAGCTACCGAGTTGTGTAAAAACTACCCATATTCCCCCTTTTATGATATTACAATGTAATATTGTTCTAACCTTGCATTTCGTTTACTAACTATAACACCCTACTGTAGTACCGCATCATAGGGTTAGGTGAACCCTTTTTCAATGTAAACCTTATCTCACTTAAAACTAGTTCTTTAGTATAACATAAACATACATGGATACCTTAAAATCATACAGGACGGTGTAGAAAGGGTTTACTTGAACTTATAGAATTACCAACACATTATACCCTAAATGTACGCAATATCCTAAAGATACACCTAATAATAACAATACAAAAACATGAGTACACCTAGAACCGCGTCATAGCTTAATTTATACCTTTTGCAATGTAAACCATATCACAATTAAAACTAGTTCTTTAGTATGACATAAGCATACATAGAGACCTTAAAATCATACGAAAACAACATTACAGGATGGTGTAGAAAGGGTTTACTGAACCTATATAAATCATCCCCTAAATGTATACAGTATCCTAAAGATACACCAAAATAATACCACTATGGACACTGAATGTAGTCACCATCGACAAGTCACGTGACTTCATACCGATACACCAAAAATAAATTCAAATTTCCCGCCAACAATATCACGTGATACGTGCCGTCCCCCTCCCAACCACATTTTCGCCTCGGGCACGATACCATCTAGAGGAACGAGATAGATAGAAAGGGGGGGCAACAAAAGGGGCTACGTAAAGGCCGCCTGTATACCGAATTAATTCGGTATACAGGCGTCTATACTCTCTGTTGGCTAAAACCATAGTTAAAAATTGCTTAATTTGCAGAAGGCTTAGCGTAAAACCAGATGACACTCCAATAGCGCCTTTACCCCACGACAGGTTAGACCAGTGCGCCCCATTTACTATTATTTGGATTGATTTTGCCGGCCCTATGTTAGTTGAGGATGGAAAAACGACAAAGGTTTATATCTGTTTGATAACATGTGCCGTGTCCCGAGCGATACACCTGGAATTGGTGCCATCTTTGACCACGGAGGATTTTTTTATTAGCATTCAAAAGAATGATAGCCTAGTGTCGTCTACAGCAACAATGCCAAACATTTAAAAGGGCAGACACGGATCTGTCATTTATCTGGAAGATTATTAAATTGGAGCCATTGAAGGAGTTTTTTGGTACCCGTGGTATTGTATGGAAAGTTGTTGTTGAAAGAGCAGCTTGGTATGGCGGGTGGTGGGAGATCCTCGTTAAGTAAACTAAAACGTCTTTGAAAAGGAACTTTGAGCTCTCCTACCTCTCCTATACAGAGCTAGAAACCGCGCTCATAGAAACTGAGGCAATAATTAACTCAAAAATTTGCGAGCATATAGTCAAAAGCTTAATTGACACCTATCTGGCCACCATTGCCTTTCTCCACCCTTCACAACACGGGTTTCGTGCTCAACGTTCTTGCACATCAAACCTCCTTGAAGCATCCCATTCATGGGTTCGCTGGCTGGATGACGGGGGATCAGTGGATATAATTTACCTTGACCTATCGAATGCTTTTGACACCATCCCGACGCAAGGAACTGTTGACGGTCTTGCTACCGCTGGAATCACCGATTTAGCCCTAAACTGGCTTTCGTCGTTAATCTCGGATCACCAACAAAGAGTAGAGGCCACCGCTCTTCAGGTTTGCCTCTTTCCAGTGGAGTTCCCCAAAGGCTCAGTTCTGGGCCCACTACTGTTTGGAATTTTCATTATCTCCCCCTAATGCCGTTCGCACTTCACACCTCTTATTTGCTAACGATTCCAAACTATCCCATCGTATAGTTAGTCTATAAGACAGCCTCGAGTTGCAAGAGGACCTGAACGTGGTCGTCTCTTGGGCTACGGCTTATGGCCTGCGATTCAACACACGGAAATGTGAAGTGTTACACCTTGGCACAAGGAATCTCCGCCATCATTACTTTATTAACGGAGAACTGATTCCTGCTACCACATGTACTCTAATTGTTGAGGGCCTTACGTTTGGCAAGCCAATCACACTTTCAAAATTAGTGAACGCTTGAATTCCATCTCGGGTCTAGTGAAACGGAATTTTTACTTTCAATCGCCCCGTTTTATGCGAACAGTTTACATCTCCCTATTACTGCCATCGACTTTGCTTCTGTTATTTGGAGTCCCCCCAGATGGGCTATAAAAATTTGCTCGTCAAAGCCCATAACCGATTTACAAAGTTAACCCAAGGATGCGGTCACTTGCCACCGATTCAACGAGACGCTAAACATCACGTCATCCTGCCCTTGCTGTGTCACCACGTTAATGATCTTCTGTACCTTTATGACCTTCTCAAAGGCGCCATCGATATTCCGGTCACCGATTTCTTCGAGTCGTATCCTGAAACACGTACTCGCGGCCATCGCCAAAAACTTCGAAAGCCACGTGCGCGTACCCGGTATTCTTTGCAACATTTTACCTACAGGGTATTGAATAACTGGAATGCGCTTCCTATTGCTACCCTTGCCCTTCCGGAGCGAAACTCACTTCGAACTGCCGTAACGGCGCTATTTGACTCTAATTCAGGCTCTACCGAATTTGATCTACCGTATTAACAATATTTTTCTTTATTTTTCTTTATTTCTATATATAATTTCATATTTGTAGTTTTTTCATTTATTTTGTTTTTCTTGTTGTAATCCTTCACACTGTACAGACGAGGGAGGTTGTACATTAGCCCATGGCTTCGCGACCCTTTACCTCATGTCTCTCTCAAATAAATAAATATAAATTAAGACCCTTAACCTACATATATAACGATTTGCAAGAACCCATTCCCTTTTCACCAGCTGAAATCTAAATAGGGCACAGAATAACAACCTGCCGCCGTTTAATCTAAATACGAAAAATGTACCTACATCGGGAATTAATAGTAATCAAATTTTGGAATCGTTTCCGTTGCGAATATTTAAGAGAATTGCGATCCGCTCACCACGGCAATCCCGCAAAAAACCTTAGCCAAATAAAAACAAATGACATGGTCATTATTCAAGATGACAAATTGAAACGTCATACGTGAAAACTAGGGTGGGTGGTAGAGATTATAAAAGGTCGTGACTGAAAAATTCGTCCATGTGTCGTAAAAACATCTAATGGTACAAATATTAGGCGATCGTAAAACAATTATGTAACTTGGAAATAAACAATTAATTAATTTCGCGTTGATTCTTAGATGATATCTTATGTATCACCGGGGAGTGTAAATTATTGAATTTGTACGCGCAAACAAAATGCTAAAAATTGGATAAAATATTCATGTATGTTCTTCATGTTTCAATATTCATATATGTTCTTCATGTTTCAATATTCATATATGTTCTTCATGTTTCAATATTCATATATGTTCTTCATGTTTCAATATTCATATATGTTCTTCATGTTTCAATATTCATGTAACTGTATAATTTGTTTTTCATTTCACTGCATTATAAAAAGAAAAAAAAGAGAGAAATATTTCGCGCGTCCATCGGTCTCGCAAAGAGAGGAGGAAAGGGGAAAGGCGCGATGTTCAGGCCTTCCCCTCCCCTCTACCTCACCCTTGTAAAATACCTACCAAAGGAGGTAAGAGCGACACGAGACCCTTTTTTGCTTAAGGACAAGCAGTCAAAAGAAAACCATCTTTAGAGTAGGCCACATAAATTAGTGGTACCCACATAAACTAGTGGTAGCTCCGCGAACACAGGAGTAAATAAACTTTAAATAAAATTTAGCAAAAAGATCGGTTGAAAAATAAACAGTTTTTAGCCACCTCGTATATATACGATGAGGCTATTAGTTTCACTGGGGCCGTAGTTGTAGTAGTAGTAGTAGTGCCATAGTCCCACCTTTGGCAGTATCGTTCGTCATTTTTGAACGACGCTAGAAAAGATTTTCTTCCTTATAGTCGACTATTCAATTCCCAGGTGGACTTCTAAATTTAATTAAATGAAGAAATTTTTTTCGAGGCCGGGTCGGGATTTGAACCACGGCCCAACCGCCCACAATGCAACCATGGTCTCCAAATAGCCAAGAAGCTTTCACATGAAATCCGAGATTTTTTCGTGAAGCGAAGAAATGGGTGAAGAAATGGAGAGAACCGTTCTTCGGTACCATAAGTATATGGAGCAGTATATGGTATAAGTTTACATTCGGTATCGTAAGTATATGGTATAAGTTTACATTCGGTATCGTAAGTATATGGTATAAGTTTACATTCGGTATCGTAAGTATATGGTATAAGTTTACATTCGGTATCGTAAGTATATGGTATAAGTTTACATTCGGTATCGTAAGTATATGGTATAAGTTTACATTCGGTATGAAAAGTATATGGTATAAGTTTACATTCGGTATGAAAAGTATATGGTATAAGTTTACATTCGGTATCATAAGTAGATTTTACATTCGGTATCATAAGTAGATTTTACATTCGGTATCATAAGTATATGGTATAAGTTTATATTCGGTATCATATGTATATGGTATAAGTTTATATTCGGTATCATAAGGAGATTTTACATTCGGTATCATAAGTATATGATCATTCCTTATTACTCTTTACATTATTTCCAAATTTCATAAGTATTTAAGAATAGAATTTTTGAAAATATCATTTACATAAATTAATTTGCTCCATCTGGTCTTAACTCTTACCACGCGCTCCTTAAAATTGTTCATCTGATCTCATAGCCGAGGTAATGTACAGACCCCCACCGTCAATGGCGGAATCCTTGGAACCTGGTTTAGCATATGGGGCAAGCGCTACGATTGAGAAATCGCATCAATCGGTTAGTAAAGCCGTCAGTATATCTGTTTCCGCGGATGCAAATGCATTTGCAGGAAACCAGGTGGGAGTAGAATTGGCAACCTTGGATCCGTACTCTTATTTTAGAGTACAGAGACAAGTGATGAGCGGAGTAAATACTCGCTCAGGTAATAATTCTGGTGCAACTTTTAATGCACATTCCAATGGCGGAAATCCAGTCCAAAGGAGAGGTAATCGGGATATTGGGCGCTGTTACAAGTGCAACCAACCCGGCCATTTCAAAAGGGATTGTACTAATCCCGGAAATGGGCAAACGAGGCAAACAAGATAATCGGAAATCCGAATTATTCTTGGGAGGGGCCTCGTGATAAAATTGAAACCAAAATAACGAGGGCCAAAAACCAGGCAAGAAATTCGAAAACTCGAATTTTCGCGCCATCGGTTAATCGCTGTTCCGATTTTGGCGGGAAAACACCCTCATTATTGAGATTTCAAGCTATGGTACAATCGTTCCTTGGCTTGTTAGATAGCGGATCGTCAGTTTCTTTGTTGGGCGATGAATTCATACCCATGTTTGAAGAACGCGAAATGGCGATAAAAGCTAATAGGACAATGGTTAGATTCGGTCGCGGCACTTGCCGCGTAGCCGGAGATATCCATCTCCAGGTATATTGGCCCGGAGGGAAAAGAAGGCAGCGCTTTCTTATTGTCCGAGGTCTTACAACCTCAGTTATTTTTGGGAGAGATTTTCTTCGAGGAACGGGGATAGACATTAGGCTTAGTGAAGGTGGGTGGTCAATCGGCCCCTTCCCTCAAAAAGTCATCCCGTTCGATACCGAAGAAAGGGAAATAGGGGCGTATAATTGCTTTGGCGAAATCGTCAAAAGTGAAAAAAACCCCTTAAATGTGTTAAAAGCTTTGGCGTCGAAATCGACCTCTAGCAAAGATGAAAGAGCTAGGTTGGTGGACAAGCTTTCGGAATTCCAAAGTATATTCACAAAGAAACCTGGCGAAACCTCGCTAATTGAGCACTCTATAGAGACGGGTGACGCTATGCCTATAGCGTGTCATCCCCGTCCGGTTAGCAATAAGAAGGGGGAGGACATCGACAGGGCTTTTGATTAGTGCAACTGTCCTCGTCAGAATCCCGACTGAGACTTAAACCCCTTGACCAAAAGTCAAGGGGGAAGGAACCCTTAGACCCGACTCGAGACCCTGTGTCTATAAAAGGAGGGGCCGGGGACCAAGAAGACATCTTTATCTTTTGGCTGCTGACGGAGGAGAAGAAGCTCACCTTTTTATTTGTATTTTCTGTTACGTTTTACTTTTTTACTTTGAACGATGACTGGGTGAGTGAAAATAAATTATTGGATTGAAAAACAGTGCTGTATTACTCTAGGGTAAGCGTACCAGTTTTGTGGGGCTTACAACTTATATTATGGCTAGTAAAGCCTTGAAGGATGCGAGACTTAAAAAACGAAAATTAATAATATGCGTGCACGGTCATGTTGTCTCATAGCTTTCAACTGAAAACGACAAATATGGTAGGAAGATTGAAATCATTGGCTTATACTCAAATTTACCAGTGTTGTATGATGTCCTTCTCTATTAATTTCCTCCAAATAGGATGAACCCACCATCTTTCTTGCGGTATTTTTTTTTGGTAGGCACCCGATTCAGTACTAGCAAAGCAATCAATAATAATTTCTTGCGCAAAAGAGCGTTTAAAAGATTCTTCCGATTGCTTTGCTTTGGAATCGCCATCTTTAAAAACCTTCAATAATGAACTTTCAACAAAAAGCTAGCGCTGGTGTACTCCTCGCGCCAGCTCTCTCAAAAGCATGAAAATAACTACGCGCTCAAAGTTCCTCAGACTTTAGCGGAAAAGCAAATTACGCGCGTATTCCGAGCTCCAGTGCAAAACCGGTTTTCGCTCACGCCCACGCTAACAACTCGGTACACGCTACCATGAAAATGCAGCTTAAGGTGTGGACTTATATTTAAAGAATATCATGGTGTGGATTTAAAGATAGTCATGTTGATTGATTTGAAAATAAAAATCGTCATAACTTGGAACGTGGAGAAGTATATGATCATGATGGTCTAGAAAATCTTTGTAATGGCAACTCAATCATTAGCAGAACAAACTGGAATAAACAACAGGCTTAGTCTATCTCACCTCTTATTGAATAAACAGTTACACCGGCAACGAGAAGGGACGAAAGCAGAAATGCAGGATATATTACTGACTGACTAAAGAGTACAATAATAGTGGAGGTTGGACTCAAAAAGTAAAACACAGTTCAAGATGACATTGTCTTGAGTTGATATGTCACTTTGGGAAGCACTTGGACAAGTTTATGGTCATGGTTCTGTATGGACTAGATCTGAAAGGTTAACTCAAACCCTAGAAGACCAAACTACAAAAAAAGGACTTGGTCTCACCTCTTATTGAATCAACTTTACCAACGGCAACGATGAGGGAGTCAGGGACGAAAGCAGAAATGCAGGATATACCTGACTGACTTAAGAGAGCAATAATAATGGAGGTTGGACTTGGAAAGTTAAATAAACAGTCCAAGAAGACATTGTCTTGAGTCAATACGTTAATTTGGGAAGCACTGTCTTGAGTCGATACGTTAATTTGGGAAGCACTTGGAGAAGTTTAAGGACTAGATCTGAAAGGTTAATCAGTTGCACTATAATACCAAACCAAACTAGAAAATATATAGGACTTACCGTCATCCATTAGGCTGTCACACAGTCACAGTCTCACAGACTAGCAAAAAGACCGAGGTCCGAGGCTCCGAGGCCCCCAATTGTTGGTTAATACTTAGCGCGCGGCGCGCTAAGTTGCTAACATTAATAAACAAAGAGCATGAACTTCGCTTAGCTAAGCTAAGGCTTAGAATTGTGGTGCACGCCTACCGCCGCCCGGCTGCAGTGGTTCTTCCCGTCACTCGGACTCGCACCGCACCGCCTAACTAAAGCTCAGGCTCTGTTACCTATCTCTCTGACTGAGTCTGATACTCTGACTCTGACAATGACTCTGTCTCTGATTCTTACACTCCTCAATGCTATATTCAATACCATGAGTGAATCATATACTAGCTCCCTATAAGTTACTCAGTCACACTGGCCTAATGTATCCAGCATTTTCTTCCGAATAGTAGTCGAGAGGAGGGGAAGCGGGTGAAAGTGATAGTAGACGGCGCCCTCTCTTAGGGCTTTGAAATTAATATATCGAGAACTTGAAAGTGACGATAGTTCCAAATGGTATTAACGGTTTTGGAGGTTTGACTTCTTTGCGTCACATTCATTCATTTGCTTATTGAAAAATAATGTTGGTTTCACAACAGGCTTCGTTAAAAATGGGTTGGGCCTTTCTTTAAGTTTTTCTATTAGTTCTTTAGACGCATTATTAAAACGTTTAGTAAGGTTTTCGAGATGACTATTAAGTTGTTGTTTAGCTCTTTTTTTTTTGATAAAGTTTGGTTCTCTCTCCATAAATAGTTCCTGCCTCTGAATGTTGCCTACGGAATAAAAATTTTTGAGTTTCTATCATTTGGGCTTTGTCAAAAATTATCCAAAATTCTGCCATTTTAATGCGAAAAAAGTAAAACTTCCTATTGCGCCAACCCTAACCCATTAAAATAATTTCAAAGATAAAATACGACTCTGAACCGTCCGCAAACAATCACAAAATTTCTAAAACGTCGTATGCTTATACTAACTACCTTTCAGTTCAAAGTTTCATTGGTTGATCTCCTTTTCCGGTTTTTACCGGAAATACGTAAGCGCCGGGAGAAGTGTTATTTTCTCTCACTGTAGGTCGCATATAGGTAACACTTTTTTGGCGGGAAGAAAACGCTGGATACATTAGGCCAGTGTGGCTGAGTAACTTATAGGGAGCTAGTATATGATTCACTCATATACTATTACTAATACTCATTACTCAAACGAAAACAAGTCTACTCAATGCTCATGCATTGCTTATACTTATGGTCTGAACTCTGAGTCTACTCTGAGTAACCATAGCCGCCTTTATTTATTATTGCCTACTCGCGGTGGTGGCGCTGCCTGGCCTGCCAGGCTGCCAGCCCACTGCCCCAGAGCGACGCTTAACGATAACGACTAAATGGGTAAAAATTACTCGATACCTGGAATATTTCGATAGTACTCGATCGAAACAAAAATCCGGTATTCAATGCCAGTATCGGAAGACTGAAATACTCGATACTAATTTGGTATCGAGTAGTATCGGACAACTCTACTCGACTTACCAGTAGCCTGACTTCAGATCCAGGGCTGTTATGTACTTGGGTTTCCCAACTTATTTAAGGTTTCGTCGATTCGAGGAATTTGATACGGATCCTTTGCGGTGATAGCGTTTAATTCTCGAAGATCGATGCAGAAGCGATATTTCTTCTTTCAGGTTCCGGATCCGTCGTCCTGTTCGAGGATTATTGCTGGCGAAGCCCATGGTGACGTAGATGGTTTCATGATGCCATCCTTTAGCATCTCGTAGATTTTTTCCTCCATTATTTCTTTTCGTCGCTATGATATAGGTATAGGCTTAGCGCTACCTGTGTGTATTTCATGCACGACCAGACTGGTTCGTCCTAACTTGTCACTGAATAGTTCAGGAAATCTGAGGAGTTCTTTCAACTCTCGATTCTGCTTGTACGAGAGAGAGGTTGATTCAACTGCTTCATTCACGTTAGTGACCATTTGTTTTTTTTTTTCATAACATTGTTGAATCTGAAGGGAAGAATCCGAAATCAAATTTTGTGATCAATGAAGGTGGGTTTATTGAAACCCAAAATAAAACTGTATATTGGGAATGCAGTGGTATTTGTAATGTTCGAACTCGAACCATTGCAAAAGTACTAGCTTTCGTAAACACAGTTGCCAATGCGAATGAAAAATCTTTGACTTAAATTTTTGAGTCTGATTTGGAGAGTGGCTATTGTGGGCCAAGGATGCTCCCAGGATTGGAAATTCCTCGACCGAAACTATTTTGGATTACGTGCAAAAACACGTCACGTGTTCGATGCCAAGAGCATCGGTAAGTCCGGAACTGCACCGGCTGGTAAAAAAAATCCAAACTCACAAATGCACCTCCAGTTTTCATAAGAAGGTGAAAAACTCTAAAAAAGGATTGAAAGTGTGTCGTTACGGTTTCCCTCGAAACGTAACAAACGTTGCCACTATGAATTCCGTTAGATCAGTTACTCGTCACCGTAAGATGAGAAAGGTGCAGAAACGACTGTACGACCTGCCGAGAAAACAGCACAAAGATTTAATAAATGATTATAATCCCGCGTTAGATTTGGCTTCCAAAGCCAACATGGACTCGCAATTTGTCGCTGACAAATCGGAAATAGTGGCAAACTATGTCACGGCTTACGTCACAAAGGGAGACCGGGCTGACATGGACCAAACTTTTGCCGAGTTAGGGAACGAAAGTTTGTCCGAAAGATTATTTGCCTATAGATTGAAATCACTGACTTCTAAGTCAGAAGGCATATACGAAGCATTGATCTTATGTTGGCCAAGATCCTTACAACAAATCCGACAGCACTAGATTTATAAACACTAACTTGAAAGAAAACCGATCGAGAGTTTTGAAAGGTTACAAGGAACTCGAACGTTTGAGGGAAACTGACCCCGAAAGCAAGGACACTTCCCAGAAAGGGTTCGTCGACGACAAGTATCCGAATCGTCCCAACAGCTTGAAAAATCTTAGCTTGCGGGAATTTGGTCAGTTTTACGATTATGCGATGCGCCCTGAGGGTGTCGAGAAAAATGCGAGTGTAATCGTTATGAAAAACAATCTGGGGTTCAAGAGAAAGAGAATTAAGCCCTACATAATAGAACACTTTATTCACGACCAGAATTAGGTGAGTTTGAAACCTACGCGGATGCTTTCGAAAACTCGCTTTCGGTGTTAATGACATGAGAGAATAAATCAAAACGCGTCTTGGATTTAACCCAGACCTAAAAAGTATCGATAAGAGCAAGGTTAATCATTTGACTGAATGCGCAGATATTGAAACTTTTTTAATTAAAACTTACATGCATAAGAAAGTAATGTTAGGGCTGAGCGAGCCTTGACTTTTTGGGTTCGAGCCGAGCCTCGAGCCTTGCTTTTTACGGTTATCGAGCTTCGAGCCGAGCCTCGAGTTTCTTATCGAGCTTCGAGCCTTAAGCTGCATGTTCAAAATCTGGTTTCGAGCTTTCATCGAGCCTAAAATCTCAATGGCGAGCCTTAACGAGCTCTTAATTTGGAAAGATATTCCTTTACACTGTCAATTACTGGCCTTAGTAAAGAAAAAACCCTATTAATTCGTAAATATAACAGATAAACTTTTATTTGACTATAATTAAACTTGAATCCTATTATCACTAATCGAAATTACTTACGTGCACTGACAGTCGAATTGATACTACAACCAAGCGTATTTTTCTATATATAAAAATAAAACTAAAACTTCAAGAATGATATTTCATTTTTATCTTTGCCCAAAAGTGGAAGTAAAACTTACGCCAATCAAATGAGGGCTTACAAAAAAGGCACCAACCAGAATAATTTCCTATTTCGCGCGTCACTGCAGCGTCTCAATATTCAATAGATTGTGTTAGATGGTAATTATTGACCTTTAACCTAATCTAGAATCTCACAGACCAGTGACTGAACCACGATAACATTAAGCGTTGATCTCGAGCTTTTATCGAGCTTTTTTCCGAGGCTCGAAAACTTCTCGAGCCTTTCAAAAGTTGCTTATCGAGCCTTTCAAAAGTTACTTATCGAGCTTTCGAGTCCAATCGAGTACTCGCACAGGTCTAAGTAATGTTCCATCACCCTATTCCATTGAATAAACTTATTTTGCTGGTAGTAAATTTAATCCCTCTCAATAAAAGAATTACTTATCTCGGGTTTTCGAGCACAATTCGATTCCCCGAAAAAACTTATAACTACATTTATCACTTTGAAGAGAGTACGTGTGTGACATCGCGTCGTTAATAGGTTGCTTACATATCCCCGTTCATGCCCTGTACGCTCCATAGTGAAACCTTTTGTTTCAGTGCAAATTTCAACAATGGCAGCAAATTCAATAGGGACGTTATGATTTTTACTCTTGGTTAAACTGAATTATGTAATAGACCACTTCGACATATCTTAGAGGGAAAGACCTGGGGGTAAAACTTTGCCTTCCATCTCGCTCGATGGAAAGATCATAAATTGAGCAGAGACGGCGTGGGTTCAACCCCTGTATGTCCCGATACTGAGGATTGACATTTTTTTACGTAGAAAGGGTCTTTAGCCAGCGGTACGACAGACAATAGTCACACGGTTCTATGCCATGGCGTTTCTATGGTTCGCAAGCAGTCCATGATAGTCGTAATTTTACGATTTTCTTTGTTGTAATTGTTAACTTAAGCGCGGTCGTAGATTGAAAATTGTGACATTTTTTTTATTTTGCAATATAGCCTACGTTCATCGAGTCGCGTGATCTACGACGCTGTGGCTCGACTCTGCTACTTAGTCTGTATATCTTCAGGAACAAGGATAATGTATTAACGGTTTTTAAAGGAATATGGGATTTTTAAACTTGTCGCTGTGAATGTAAATGTACTATTTCTAGTAGCCCCAGAGACTATTTGGTAGAACAGTTTTATAGAAATTGAAATTGTAGAAGATATTTATAAAATAAGATTTGTTCGAACAGTTAAACTTAAATTTGGGTGATGGAACTTTACTTTCTTAAGCATATAAGTTTTAATTTAAAAATGTTTCAATATCTGCGCATTCAGTCAAGTGATTAACCTTGGCTACGTTCAGTAACTGCTAGCATACGCAGCGCTGCGCCCATCGGAGACCGATTTTTTTACTGTACGGTTTTTCGCACTTCCGGTTTCTACGTCACGCTACGCATCGATGTGACACCGATCGCAGCGACTGGAAGAGCAGGTTTTTTCGATGCGAATCGGATTTATGACGTCATTAATTGAAGTTCAACACATCGAGCAATCCAGTCCAAAGCCACTAGAGAAACGATAACACATTTTTCTTTTATAGATCTTTTCAAATGAACTGGAATTAAGGTTATTTCCGATCTATCATCGTTAGATAGTTCATTTAATATCAAAAATAACAGTTTTCTCCTCAATCCAAAATCTCTAGCAGACGCCATCATGGAAAGTATCATCAAACGCAACAGAGAGAGAAAAAAAAAACGTTCAGTGACGTCTGACGTCACTCTGACGTAGCGTTCGGGAAAAAACACATCGGTAGCGGTAACGGCTTTTTCCGATTTCCAGTTACTGAACGTAGCCCTTGTTCTTATCGATACTTTTCAGGTCTTGGTTAAATCCAAGACGCGTTTTGATTAATATCTGTACTTCGGTCTTAATTTTTTATTAATTTTGCGTACATGTGGTGGTGATTAATTATTTCAGTGCTCATTTCCGCATGCTGCATAAAAGGAAATAGTTTGTCATTCAATAGACTGAGAGCTATTAGCTAAGGGGACGTCACATCAATGTTTTTAATCTTAATTTGAGCTGATGAAGTAAGATATACGAGGGTGTGATGTCATGACAAAGATTTTAGTTTGACTATTTCTGAGAAACCCAGACCAAAATACATTGAATTATTTTTATGACTGTGACGTAGAAACGCGTGCTCAGGACCAAGCGCAATATCCGTGACGCAAAATTTGGCATACATAATTATTAGTTTAGCTCCTCCCTCAAAACACGCCTGCACGATAATTACTATATTAGTTTTGAATCAGTGTGCAATTCTCTAGCTAAGGGTTTAATGATTTTTCGAGATTCCAATGAGTTTATTACTAATAGAACATACGTTTCCCTTTCATTATCAATGAGATTATTATTTTAAAAATTGTTACGTAATAAGAGTTTAACAAATAAGCCCTCGGTTTTAGCCTATCATAAATTTAATAGTTTCCAGCTCTGACCGACGTGGAGGTAACAGAATGGGTCTTCAAAGCCAAATAAATTGTTGTTCGTTAATGTCCTATAAACAATTATGGCAGGAATAATTTAAATAACTAAAGACAATATTTAGACTGTTTAATTGAAGTATAGATATTTTGTTATCTAGACCTCAATGTGAAATAGAAATCTTGCGTATTACTATATCAAAACTTGCACTTGCATCGGTCGGGGTACCGCTCTTGTTTGGTATGTACGCAAAGTTTATTTGCAAGTTTTGCCCTGCATTTCTCTCTATTTTAAAGAGAGTATTAAACTCAAATCTATATGTGCGTGGGGTTAACTTCACTGTTGAATCAATAAGTGTGAGCAAGTGGCGTCACGTGCGGTTTTGATCCCCAAGTAATGAAAGGTTCACTACGTATAAGGACATTTTTGGTTTGTTAAAATTTATATTGAGTTTCATTCTATATTTGTCAAAATTGTGCTATTGTTTATTCGCGTTACAGATATGCATAACGTAACCTAATTCCTAAACACGCCCCATGCGTTTCTTGAACCTCTGTATCAAAGAAATTAATTTGTTGTTCAATCATTTTTCATTTCATAGAAAGCTTGAGTCCAATTACGACTCAGATTGACATTTTCTTCCATGGTTACCGAATCGTCATGATAAATTTTCCAATAATTTGATTTTCGACAATAAGTCTTATAGTGTCCAAAACTAGCGTTTGATCCTAATCGAACTATAACGCTTCTTAATTTGTATTTTCTTTCGTGTATATATAAATCATCTTCTAATGGACACGATTGAGTTTGAACTATTGGTGTACCAGTTATCCTTGGACAATACACTTTTATTATTTTGGAGAGAACTACTTTCGTTTTCTCCGGTAGATTTTTGTTGCAATTTTTGGCATTTTTTGGATATGGAAATGCCTTTAATATGACTTTCAAATCATTCTAATAGACTAATTCCGCTATCGTCTAAGTTTACAACCAAACCGGTGCTGAAATTAGGCTGTTCTTGTATTTCTTCAGATCCGCATGATTTACATATTTGAGAGACAATTATTTCCGAAAGACGTTCCTTTGGCATCTCATTTTCAATTATGGAATTAATGAACTCTTCCGGAACGTTCTGCAAACTACTTTTCAGGCTTGAGTTTTGTTCTTGAATCTAATTTAAAAATGGTAAAACTTCTTTTTCATTCATTACGTTATTGGTAGTAACGTTTTCCAAAAAGCATTTTAAAGCTTGGCTAAAGTTATCTGTTGGATGAAACTACTCTACTTCCACGAATGGTGGAAGATAACCAGCGGCTCTTTCCTCCAACATTGCTTTTCCACTTCGCAAAATTCCTTGGCATGACAGACATACTAATTGTTGTTTTTCACCACGAACACACTCGTGTTTTCCATTTGAACATGCTACGTGGTAATTTTGATTGCAATGATCGCAACAAAAAAATGGGTGTCCCTCTGAACCACTGCAAAAACATTTCGATATTACAGTGGGCATTGAGAACTTCGGTTTAACGTATTGCCAATTAATTTAGTATAAAATCGTTCAGGTGTAATCTGGCTATTAAATTTTCTGGAAGTTGTGCACACGTAATAGGTTCTGCAACTCTTGATTCCACGATTGTCACAACTTAAATGGCGCCATTTCCGACACGAAACAAACAGAATTTGCGATTCTTCCCTTTTCTATAGCAGAGGTCCTTTCCCGTCGCGCAAATTGTATAGTTTAAGAAAGTATTTTTGTGACTCAACCATCGGCTAGATAAATCCTCTGTGTTTATCATCGTCGGTTTGATTTTCATTCCTTGAATATGGTCAGTTAATGGAAATTTCTCAATGTTCTTTATTTTACGGGCAGAAACACGATATCCATTGCTCTGCCAGTGCACTTTTGGGTTAAACGTTTTGTATTTTAGGCTATACAGCCATTTTCGCTTCTGTATGGATCTATTATATAAATTGCTTTTTCCTGAAGTTTATAACTCCTAGATAACAGTGAACTTTTTTGACAAGTATTTTATCTACCATGGATACCGCAATTATGTCTCTGTTCAAACCTTTATGAGGGGTACAAAAATTTCAAAACCTCTTTAAGGTACTCGAGATTATCTTTAGTGACACCTTCGTACGTTTTTTCGTACAAATGCGAAGGTAAATGCAACACGTACTTATAAGTAGAAATTTCATCATTACCTGTGCTCTTATTAATGACGTTTGCCGCTCGATTCAAAAGTGAAGTACTGATCCAATTCTTAACTTTTATGCTTTTCAACACATCGTTCTCATCATAATGACCTTCCTGAATCTGGTTAAAAGGCACAGTTTCTAAATTAAAATCCGAAGCTTTTAACAGCCTAATTATTTGCTCATTTTGTTCGTTAGATTTCGAAGTGTTGGGGATATTATACTCCTTTTGCGTTTATTTTTGGCGCATGCGCAGTCATGTTTTTGTATCATGCGCTCCCTTTCTTGCTCCATGTGCCATAGCATTAAACCACGTTTGCGTTAAAAAGTCATGGATGTTGAAAAGGATTTGGTGAAGTTAAACATAAAGAAGTTAAGAGTTTTATGCACGAATGTGAGAATAAAATTCAAAAGAAAATGGAAAAAGGCGGAATACATCAACGAATTAAAGAAAAAAATAAGCGAAAATGGTGAAAACGCTCTCAGAGCTCTGGCAGTGGCAGACGGCGCTGGGGATAAGCCTCGGTCATATAGTTTAGAACTTCCAGTACAAGTTCCAGATACAGATAGTGATGGAGCAATTTTGCAAAAAATGGATACTACTTTCAATTATTTTCAAGAATTATGTTCTAAGTGCAATAATGCAGAATGCTTATGTAAAAGAAAAGCTTCGACACCCATATCAAAGCCAGAAAAAAAGAAAAAACCAGAACTCTACTTAGGCAAAGGGGTGCATAAATATTTTCAAGGTTTGTTAAATGTTCTAGTTTTCAAAAATGGGCATGTTTTATAGTTTCTGATTATGTTATTATTTTTAATGACTAGAAATTTGTGGTCAAGACTCTCCGCAACCTGACTCTATATCAAATTGGAATAAGGATCCTACTCCATCTACAATTCCAATAATTACAAGCGTAGAAGTTTACGATTATCTCATTCAAAGAAAGTCTGTGATAGACAATACCTCAAATAAGCATTTCAAAGGTTTTGAGAAAGCATTCGCGCATCTTGAAGCCCAAGATATTGTTGGAGGGCTAGAAGCTAGTCTTGTGAGTTTATTTATTTATTGTGTGGCCCAGTAATTTAATTCATGCTATTAATAATAATTTAATATCTTTATTTTTTATTGTAAAAGGTTTATAGCCAATTCTTATATATATGTATATGTATAAAGTCCAGATGTTATCCATCTATGAAGGCCGAGAGCTACCGAGTTGTTGTGGTACTAGACAGCCTAGATCGAAATATTTGTGGAGGAGCTTGTGAATGCACAATCGGGTACGTTAATTGACTAAAAAGTACATAACCCTATTACCTTAATAATAATATTAACCTTTTATAGAAAATCTGGGGCATGCAGTTATGTTGGAGCCTTGCTCTTAAATGTGGAAAATTATACGAAGTTGAAAGGCGATGAATTTAAGGTGTCATGCACTTTACGACCTTGTGCTTGGAATGCTCCAAAAACTAGAAAAATGGTCTGCAAACCATTAACAGAAATAAGTTTCAACAGGCCCCGATTATATGTGGAAAAAAAGCAACAAACAGATACTATCATTTATTCTAAGTTTGACCCGAGGCACCCAGAGGATAGAGTTAGTGATCCACAGCGCTTAAAACAAGCTATTTTAGACCTTTCGAAAATTCATCCGAAAACAGGAGCATTGCACTTTTGGGATTTAGAAAGCTCCATAGAAGAAACTCCTTCAAACGTGAACTTAGATTTAGAAACTACAGTTCAACTAGACGAAGAATTAGAAATCCATCACGATCTACAACAGTTAATTTATACGCCAGGTAAAATAATATTGAACCGTTGAAACTTAAGTTCTCAAATCCAAATGAATCATCTTTATTTAAGCTATGATATACCGTGATATGGAAGAAGATTTGCGTAATGTTTTTGTTAGCCATCAAGTGGTTACTCAAGAAATAGTCGAGTTCATTGAAAATAAAACTAAAGAACAATCAACGAGCAATCTTTGGAAAGAACTAACACGAGGAAGAATAACCAGTTCTCTATTTGGACGAATATTGAGTTGCCGAGAAACAACGTTTCCCTCTTCTCTTGTAGATACAATTTTAAATCCTTCAAAACTAGATAGGTAAATATTTCACAATAATAGCTGGAAATGAAAATAATTAGTTTTTTTTATTTAGTTATGCCAGATTACCTCCTGCAATGGTACGTGGGCAAAAATTGGAACCCATCGCGAGAGAAGCTTATGAAAAAAATTCAACGTTACTGTGGCAAAGAGTGGTTTGTCACTCATGGCAGAATACGCATTCATTGTGGCAAGTGGTGATGGCATAATCACAGACTCAACTGAAGATACAAAGAGAATATTGGAGATAAAATGTCCCTGCTTTATAAAGGAAACAGATATAACAAAAATGAAAATATCTAGTGTAGTGGATTCCTTTCCCTCATTCTGCCTTCAAAAGAAAAATGGAAAAATTACATTAAGTAGAAAATCTCCTTATTACGCGCTGGTCCAAGGTGAAATGGCAGTGAAGAAATTAAAATGGGCTGATTTTGTTGTTTATAACGAGTCATCAGATGGTATTTTCAAAGAAAGAATTTTATTTGACCAACCGTTTTGGGAGAATGAGCTTTTACCAAAAATATTACGGTTTTTTACAAAATACATAACACCTTTTCTGATAAATGAATTTGATTTATAGGTTGTAGCTTAAGTTCCTAAAAAATTACTAAAATGAAAGTTCCTGAAATAAAAGTCATTTAGAAAAAATTAAACTAAAGGTTTATAAATGTTTGTCAAATAACAACATACAGCAAATATATCACTGCTTAATTTAGCTAAAGTGATTGGCATATTACCATCAAAAATATGAAATTTTTTAGTTCTAGCTATAGCCCTTTCTACATGAATTCTGAGTTCAGCTATTCTCCTGGTTTCAATAATTTCTTTTTCTGTAAATTGTGGCCGATCTTTAAGAAATGGTGGCAAATTTAAACCACATTTCTTTTCTTTAAGCAAGTCTTCAATTAAAAATCCTTTGTCCGCCATAACATTATCACCTTCATCCAACAATAATATGAGACCAGAATCTCTCGTTATTACTTTATCCGATACTCGGCCACCCCAACCATCAGATACGAATGATACCACACCTCCAGGGGTTATACCAACTAAAAATTTAAAAGTATTGTGACTTTTATAATTAGAGAAGGTCATGTTTTGAGTTTCTAATGATTTTGGACGTTCTATGAATATTTCTGTGCAATCTATTATAATTCGGGTTTGTGGATATTTTAAAAAACATTGCGGCATATATTTATCGACCAAAGCTCTTGTAGGGAAGGGAAATAGTTCTTTTAGTTCCAACTTCATTAGCTTTATCCACGTACAAAATATCCGAGAATACGTTGCGCTGGAAATTTCAAACCGATCAGCAATGTCTTGGTGAAATAGTCCGACTTAAAGTCTCATCATAACTGCGAGAAATTCATCCTGCAGGGCAAGTTTACGAGTCCTCTTACTAGAAGTTTTGGTTTTTTCCTTCGCACCCCAATACGTCATTCTTTCAGCTTTTGGCTTTAGAAACCTTTGAAAAATAAGGAAATTGATTTATAATCTCTTTTCAACGTCTTATTTTTAACAACTTACGTAAAAAGCCACATGAAAATGTTGAAACTTGGTAACCCAGTGTAAAATTTCGTCATTTCATCATTGTCTCTAATTTTATCAACTCCCCATGCCTTCTTCTGTAATTTCCGCATTAGTTCCTTATTTTCTTCCCGTAGAGTTCTGTTTTCAATTTCAAGATCAATGTAATCGGTCTGAGATCCTCTAGAACAATAAACTCTTTGTTGATGCAACACCGAAGCTGAATCTGTTTGAATGTCCTCTATATCGTGAATGTCCATCTGTAAAGTTGCGGTACTAGAGACCTCCAATGTTTCTTCGAGACTTGTGACGGAGAATGGCGACAATATTTCATCCTGTATGTTCATGCCAGAATCCATATCTTCTATCGTGTCCTGTCTCACAAATTCTATTGAGTTATCAGTTACATGGATTGTTTCTTCCAAGCTTATATCTTTGCTACAATAATCGTGAAACTGCAGGGAGAGGTTCAGATGTTGTTGATGTACTAGTTTCTCTCTAAAACAGTTATAGTTTTCTTCCTAGAAAAATGTAACCACTTATATTACTTCTGAACATGACCAAGGCTTAAGTGATTAAAAATTTTAACGAAATTTTCAAAACTTACCCTTTTTTACTTCTTTCCTGATACCGGATCGCCCTACGCTTAGCTTCATTAAGTTTTGCATTAGATATTTTCCTATTTGAAGGTATATTGAGTGATGGAATCCAATCCGGATCACTTGGCTCCCAGCCTGGATAACCAGACACAAAATGCCGACTACACACCCGCGAACTTGGCAACGGTTTCCAATTTTTTCGATTAATTATTCTTGCCCAAAGACGAGTTCTCTTTATAGGGATACGATGGAATTTAATATTTCGGGTTCCGAATTTGCTCCTACAACCAACAAAACTACAGCAAACCATTTTAACTAACAATATTTCGAGTTTAAAATGAAGTACTTAAATGCATCCTAGCTCTCCATACAAAATAGCTGCTGCGAACGCCAAAAATGCGCGCCGAAAACGGAGAATGATACAAACACGGTTTGGCGCATGCGCATATTTCCCCCCTTTCCTCCCCGATTTTTAGCGCAAATGGTGTATTATTTTCGAGTAAGTTATCACCAAAACTTGGGCGACATTTTTTATCTTTACCTAGAGTGGTATTTAAGGCAATCGGCTTTTGAGAATATTCGTCGCCAGAAAATTTTCTCTTTGAGTCAAGTCGAGTAGTTTGAATTAATTTCGGTATCAATTTGTGCAAAGATTTATTTTGTGTCCGCGTATGTATGATCTTTGAAAGAAAAATCTGCATAAGTTGGACTATGTGGTAAATTTTGAAACCAACAACGCATAAAATACTTCGTGGGTGTAAACAGTATCGAGACCTTTTTGTTTGCACTTTCTCAACTAGAGACCCGAAAGCGAAAGAAGGAATAACTTCCGGCTTTTGCGAATAATTTTCGGGGTCCAAATAGGCCGGTCGGTTTAAGACGTTTTATATAACCATTTTCTTCCCATTTCACTAGATATTGGCTGGGGTTCTTCTCCCTTAAGAAGGTAACATAAAGCTAACTGAGTGAATAAACCGCTGTCAAAAGGGCTCCTTTGCTTTAAAGTGTCCGAGGGTCCAATATAGCTCCAATCACTCACTTCCGAGCTGCTCTGATTGCCCGAAGCTATAGCTATCATGGCTAACAAACGCAAAACAGCCTATGCTTCAAAGTAATCTTTAAAATTTTCTTTTGGCGTTGTTGAGGAATCCAATATATGTATCTCTTCTGCGTTAAGGCAAATGAGCCCTAACATCCAATGTCCTGTAATGCCGGGTGTCCTAGGAATTAGGACGACTATCATTTCTTTTCTCCAGGCTTCATTGACGAAGAAGTGTTCAAATAAATCGTTCTGTTCAATTCTGTTTTGTTTTTAGTGAAGCTATTGAACGCTTTAACATATTGGTCACTGCTGACAGCTAATACGGTTTTGTTCGCGTTCATTTCATTGATTAATGTTGTCATTGTGTTGTTTTTATTATATAAGCCGATATATGTTTTCCGACTTCTACGGTCTCATACTTTGTGTCCCTAGTTATTTCATCCAGATTTTTGTCACTATAAAAGCTATGAATGTCACAAGTTTGTTCTTTGTCATTGTTCGGTTGAACGCTGATTTCCTTATCACACTTCGCATCACAAAAATCACTTTTCAATTCAATGTCATGAAAACTGACCTTAGATTTATAATTGTTCAGAACGTCATCAACAGATGAGCCACTAGGTTTGAACGGATACTTATCATCGCCTATTTCACTCCGCGGAGTGGAAAATAGCTGATTCTTCGACTTATCAACAGTTTCATCAATTAAACCAGCACCGTCACCCAGGGAAGAAAGTACAGAGTCCCTTTTTGGGTTTTCTTATTTCTCTTCCTCAATTTGCAAAGAGGAATAATAGACGGTTCTTTAACCGTAGGAGGATTATCTTTTTCGAAGCTTGTAACTGCTAACAACTGAAAGCAAATTTTTTTACGTGAACCGAACTACAAGGCATTTCATGATCTTCGAAATTTGCAACATTTACTCTGTACGGTTTATTTGGATCTTGAACCATATATACGTCATTGCACTAATGTACCAAGTGCCTTTCGAGGCATAGTTTGGCTAAGGTGGCATCTGACACTAAGGGTGCTCCAGAATGCTTCTCTGTATTTTCGGGGTAGACGTATGTACCCGATATGACCGATTCTACGGTGGCTTCGATAGATCCAAATTTGACTCGCACTGCAAGGTCAAGCGGTTTCGGTTTTACTTTGGGTTTTAAAGAATGTACGCGAGGTTCTTCGTTTTGGTAAACTTTGTTAAATTCCACCAAAGTCAAAAGCTGTTTCATGATGTAAATCAGCGCAGTTTGGTTGTACGTGAGTTTCCCAATGTCTTCGAGCAACAATTTCAAAGTTGCCGTGAAGGCTTCGGAATCTTTTCCCAAGTTTGGAATTTTATCTTGAAAAGCTCCAAATTTCTTGAAATGGGCGGCGATTACATGATTTTTTAGATCATTCTTCAAGATTGACTCAGCAAAAACCTCAAAGTCTAATGGCCAATCCAAAGAAAATGTTTCGTACAGCTTGTCAAAATGCTGCACCGTTTCGCATTCACTGTAAAAAAAAATGGGATTTTGACGTGGTGTATTTGTACCTTAAGAGGTATTTTCTTTAAAAAAACACCTTAAGGTGCTTATTCCAACCCTAAGGGGTGCTAAAACAAGCCTATCGTTGTTATCGAGGTGCCTTTTCGCCCCATTTGCATATTTTTGGGTTTTTGAGGGTATTTATTTGTACCGCCAATGGAATTATTTTCGTTAATGGTAACCGGCGCATGCGCCAACGTGAAATAAAATCACGGCTTCGCGCAGGTCACGAGATTAGCGAGATAAAAATTCAAACTAGGCCTAAGGGTTTAGTAGTTTTGCCGACGGCCCGACGTCGATAATCGTCCGTAACAAGATTAAAGGAGGTAATAATTATCTTTAACATCTATTTTTTTGTATTTCAAATTAAAATTATTCCGTATTTCAGTCGTCTTTGAGGAAATATTTGAATGCTGATAGAACTTGGATGGAAGTGATTGACAATGAAATTGATTCTTTACTCTGGTAAGCCTTGACTGACTGATTATAATAGTTTCCGCAAACCTAGTGATATTTATGCAGTTGATAAGCCTTGGCAATAACAAAAACAGACGCACATTAGCCGCTCATGGAATAAGGGAATAAGAGGGAATAAATTACAAAAAACATGGAAAATATTGATGTAAGTTAGTTTCCGCACCTTAAATTTAATTAATTAATTATCGTATAATTAACCTCCCAGAAAAGATATTTATTGAAAAAACTGTATTTTGAATGCGCGAGCTAAAGTAAAGTTTAGCCCAGAATCTACTAAACAAAGTTCCTTCCAAGGACAAAATAATGGATATCTCAATAGAGTGCTTTAAGAAAGATCAGTAGGTTTGACGATAATATTGTGTCGGTTTCAGCAATCAGCATCATTTCACCACCAATATTGAGAAAAATATCGAACTTCCTCTCGGCTGCTCCCATACCTCTATGGCTGCTACTATTGTTCTAGGACCATTAATAAATATGTCGCGGGAAAGGCATCTAGTCTCTTGAAACCAGTGTTGGGCAAATTGGGAATGACTTTGCCCAACCAAGCAGGGTTAAATTCGGGGAAAGAAATACAAATTCGTCAATTTGCCAACCACTGCAGTCGAAACAGTAGTGCAATTTGTTTTCTACTGTTGCTGCTGTGTAACTGACAACTATGTCCCAGAATTGATATATATATATATATATATATATATATATATATCGTTAACGAGTAACCACTGCATTTGATGACTTAAAGTTGAGATTTTGCCCAGCCAAATTCAACTTAACATTTAACGTTAAGCTTTAAGGGCTTCATATTTTTTATCGAACCTTATTTTATTTATGCATTCCGCTATTTGTATCCAAATTAAAATCATCCATGGTTATTGACTTTCCAACCATTCTTCTAGCCACCCCTGACGTAGCTTAAGGGATGGGAAGTTATAGATCCCAGAAACTGTAGCATACAAGGAGTGTGTGTGTATGGCCAAGGCCGGCAATAAGAAAACATTCTAATAAGACCCCCTTTTCTACTTTGACTGGAAAATTTATAGGGCACTGGACTCTGGAGTGTGCAAAAAAGTGTGTCGCATCATCATAGTTAAGCTATCAGAACTTCTTAAAATTTATTAGTAGAAATGTCCAGTGACCCCCTTAGTTTTAAATGGGAAATTTTTAACTCAATTTAAAAAACAATTTCGGGTTGTTCTTGTAGCAAAGGAAGAATTAAGAGGAATGGACTGACACCCTTTAGGGTAGGATTGCACTTTACGTCATCCACTAACAATGGTTTGGAAAAAGCCGTCAAATTATTGAGGAATTTTTTTAATTTACTCGCCATTATTTTAGAAAATGTGTCAAATCATTGGGGTTTTTGTCAAATGTAAACGGGCTTATTTTGGGAAAATATGTCAAATCCTTGGTGAATTTGATTGTTTGGAAAAAAAATTTGAAATAAAAGGTGTAGAGCTATTGCAAACCATATTTTGGAAAAGGTGTCAAATTATAGGGAAATTAGCAAATGTAGAGATCAATATTTCAGAAAAGGCGTCTAGTTTTTGCAACTATATTTTGGGAAAGACGACAAATTATTGGGAAAATACCAAGTGTCAACATCAATATTTTATTTCAACATTATTTGGGAAAAGGCGACAAATGATTATAGGGCAATTAGCAAATGTCAACATCAATATTTTGGAAAAGGCGTCAATTTATTTCAACTATATTTTGGAGAAGGCGTCAATTTATTGGGCAATTAGCAAATGTCAACATCAATATTTTAGAAAAGGCGTCTAGTTATTTCAGCAATATTTTGGAAACGCGTTAAATTATTTCAACGATATTTTAGAAAAGGCGACAAACTATTAGGCAATTAGCAAACGCCAACATTAATATTGTGGATAACGCGTTATTGCTACTATATTTTGGAAAAGGTGCATATTTTTGGCAATTTGAAAAATGTAAACACCTTTTCCATAATACCGTCCTTCACATTAATCAAATTCAGGAATAATTTGACACATTTTTAATAATAATGGTGAGTACACTTATCAAATCCCTGGTTAATTGGACACCTTTCCCAAAATAATGATGACTATGTTTAAAAAATTACCGACTAGTTTGATACCTTTTACCAGATAATTTTTGAGTAAATAAAAAAAAGTCCGGAATAATATGACGGCTTTTTTCAAAATTTGCCGTTATCAAACTCCGAAATATATATCCGCATTTCCCAAAATTTACCATTATCAATTATCGAATTCCTAAAAGTTCAACGGTTTTCCCAAAATTGCAGTTTTTCCGTCCTTTTATAAGAAACTAGCTGTTACCCGCGGCGTCGCTCGCGTGTAATAAGAACTTCCATCAAAGTGATTTAAAGAATGGGTAGATTTTACTGATGACTAATAATTTTGAAGCCCCCTAGGAGCGAAGGCACTCGGCGCTGCCCGTCCGCCCGTCGGGACATTTTTATTACTTTTCATGCGGACATTATTCTATAAAGAAGGGGTTTTGGCCGCTATTTGAAAGGATGGCAATAAATCGAACCCAAAAGACCATTCAGCCCGTCTATAGGTTAAAGGAAACCAGTGTAGTAAATATTTGCTAAATAGGTTGAAACGCGCGGACTTTGTTGCATAAGGAACATTTTTTTACATTTCTGGGCGCCATTTTTTAAGATGGCGGCGGATTGGAAAAATCTTTCATAGTACGCGCCTACTACTTATGAGTAACGTTTCTGCAAATTTTCAGCCTTCTAGGGCAAGCGGTTTGGGCTGGGCGTTGATTATCAGTCAGTCAGTTTATTTATATAGTAAGAAATAAACGGTTTCCGTAAGCTTAAAAAATTCCATAGCTATAACTCCGGCGCGAGTTCGTCAATTTCTTATATTTCCCCCCCCCCGGCTTATTTTTCAAGATTGAGTGCAGAATGCGTTAAACGGGTAGCGTTCGCTATGGCGGTAAGTTCAAGGATTTTGAAAAATTTCAAACATTTTTTTGACCAACTTGCGGCGGCCCAATAATTTTTTTAATATTTTTTTCGGAATCCTCACAGTCCAATTAACTAGAAACCATTGTTAGTTGGATGGGTCACGTAAAGTGCAATGCTAATTATCCTACCCCTTTGGGCCTTGGTAAGAACAAAACATTAGACCAGATCACCAGAATTACCCATTTTATTTCGATTAAAACTTAATGTTTTTAAAAAACAATTTTATTTTTGGCCCGAAAACCAAAAGTTCAAAGTGGTCAAATATACATGAACAAAATGGTTAAACAGGGAGATTTTACGCAAGGAAGTTCGACAACTGGGGAGGGGTGAATAGAAATGTTCAAAACAGTTGGGCAAAACTTACTCAAATAATACTTTGATTAAATGATTATAAATAAAAATAGAACTAAATTAGGTAATTATTTGCGGATATTTAGAAAAAAAATTGGAATTAAAATAATTTTTCCAATCTAACATTACATTAAGCAATTAATGAATTAAAATTGCTTTTAAATATTAAATAGCGTAAATAATAGTTAGACAACTAATTTTGAATAGAAATTTAGCAAAATTATATTGTTATTTTAAGATAATTAGAAATATTTTTGGATTTAAAATAATATTTCGAGCTTAAAATTATTTTATTTATTTACAGTGATGGAAATTTTTGAAAATAAAGCTAAATCAACCTGAAATAAGGGATGGCGGATGAAATCAACGATTGAATTACATCGACTACGGAACAGTACAAATAATTTGTATTATCTGAACTAACTTGTGGTTTCTTTGGATCAACTACAAGACAAATCGAAGTCATCTGTTCAACATTGTTAAACCTGTAAGTACTGTTTTAAGTACCCATCTCAAGTAACCATTTTGGAGAGGGAGGGCTTCATTTAAGGTCAACAGTAGGCTATTCGGATACTATAAATGTGAAAGGTACCCTTATGTGACCAGGATTGTAAAGTTTTTCTCGCGTTCCCGAGATCAACAATGAGAAAGTTTTGCCATGTGAACAGTGCATTTTCTAGAGGCTGGTGAAGTCAGCACAGTGAGCGTAGCGAGAAAAAGGGTGTCGTCTAAACAGGCCTAGTTTTAAATGTCAGGGAAATATATTATGGAGGAAATGTGTCTAAGATTTGACTACAGCCTCAAATTTGTGGTGCTCGCTTCACTCGCTCTGGATATTTATAAGTTATTTAGATAAAATTAAATTGAAATGAAATAGTTTGCTTATATTTATAACAATAAGAACTCCTGTAAAACTGATTGAGTGAACTTAGCCATAGGCATTTTATGAGGGAGCCTTTGACCTCAATTATCTTAAACCATAGATTGGTTTTCAATACAAGACACACTTTTATGTCTTTAATCACAAATGGAAGTCGGAAATCGGAATTACTGACACCTAGGAGGATATAGGTGTGAAGGAGTCTTCGACTGCCCGTTCTTAGAGCTCAGGTTTCGGCCTCTCCGATGGGAGATTCGTGCAGGCGCACCTAGTTACATTGGTTACGCGCATCACGTGACCACGCAAATCCAATTCAAAAATATAGCGGGTTTTTCATGCTAGCTTAGGCCTTTGAAGCAACGCCGCCTATATTACGTGTTCACTGCACATGTAGAGATATTTTTTAATTTTATCGCGCGTTAATTAGACCCTCCCACAGGCTTTAATCCACCTTAAACACTTATCTAGTAGAGTTTTTGGTGTTGGGAAAGAGTAAAAAACCGTTACCTTTACTTCAGTTTTATCTAAGAACCATAATTTACCATTAATAAAAAATAAAATAATGATAAATGTTCCGTTAAAGCACTAAAAAAATACAGCGCCTTTAACAAAAATTAAAACAAACGAACAAACGACGCCCGATGACGATGAGCGCGGAACAAAGTGCGCGGCTAAGAATCTCCCAGAACGGACGATAATCTGTAAGCGCGTTTCAATGGGAAAACGGGCAGTCGAAGACTCCTTCACACTTATATCCTCCTAGCTGACACAAGCTGTCAGCTGCTCTTGAGTAGCTTGTGTCGTTGATCGCGTGATCGAGTAGGCTATGCCTAAAAAGAGGCGCACTGTTAGCCACTCTGAGCATAGCCCACTTGATCACAGAGTTTCAAAACTAACTTCAGCTTCACTGCTCACCCTTAAAGTGGGTTTCCGGGTTACTTGAGAAGACCATCTGTTGAATGCTGTTCAGTTTGTATTTCCTCGCGCAGTCTGCCTGGTGCGTCAAACTCTTTCATGCCTGTACATATACGTACTAGGTTTCTCTACTTCAAAGAAGCGCTTGTACCCAGGCCCGGAAATAAGAAAAATTTCTTATAAGACAAGTGTCCAGTGAGGACCCCTTTGACTGGAAAATTTATAGGACATTGTCCACTCTAGGGTTATATGGACCGCGCAAAAATTGTGTCGCGTCTTCATAGTCAAACCATCAAAACTTCGGAAAAATTTACTGGTCAACCGTCCACTGACCCCCTTAGTTTTTAAAAAAATTATGGGACATTTTAAAATACCATGTCCAGTGTCCTATGCTTATTTCCTGTCATGCCTGTACCCCTTAGAGCCTAGCGTGATCGAGTGGGCTCTGGTTATATTCCAAAATCCAAATTGCAGTAGCAGACTACAATTTTTGTTGTTTCAAAATTTTTGTTGTGTCATAATTGTCATTCTCTTCCTCGATTTGTGTTTTAGTCAGGTTGGCTAGTTAGGAAAGGGCTAGTGTATTAAATTTAAATGCAAAAGTTTCAAGTGTCAGTTAACAGGTGTATGCAGTCACATTGTTGCGAAGGTAGGCCTTACCACAGTTTTTCAGTGGTCTTTTTAGTCTAAGGCTTATACATTTTCCGTACACAATAATTGTCAGTATGAATAGAGTAGTGTCGGTAGAGACGGGAGTAGACGGTGTATCCCTCCCTCTAGGCGCGCTTTTGTAAGAGGGGATACTGTACGCGCCTGGTAGGGGGGATGACACTGAGCTAAGAGATAGAAGGGTATGACGTTTGCATACGTGGACCTGACATTACTCTATAGAAAACTCTCGTCGAATTTTTTTTAGTAAGTGTTGCATTTATGTGATAGAAACGAAATGGTTAGGTGATGACTGGTTGAGCAATTATGCCTCGTTAATATAGGCTAAAGTTATTTGATGTTGAGGCTTTTATAGTTTCAAGGTTGAGAAGTGCCTTCCATCATTTAAGTTTGGAAAGGACATCTAGTTTTCTGTTGTGGAATGTCGCATTTTTAGGTTATTGTGTAATACAGTGCTGTCACGTTAGAGTTACGAGTAAATGATAGTGAATTCTACTTCAAATTGAATTATAAGATTATATATATTAATAAATGTCACGCTTATTAATATAGCCACAAAACGCGATGCCTAGGGACTACACGTGTTCGGTCTGTTCCACTGAGCGAGCAACGTTCAAAAAATATTTGTCACATGTTAGAATTTTGCATAGTCAAGAGCCAAATTTTCGCGTTGAGTGTCTGTTTTGTCAGCAACCATTCAGATATTTTGCGACCTATAAAAGCCATCTGTATGTTCGTCATCGCCAATGCGTTGTAAAAAATGTGGACATTCCCGAAGAAAATGAAAATGCACAACGAGATATTGATGCATGCGGTCTTAATGAAGATCCAATGGTTCTTGATAGTCACTCACAAAATTCGGCGAATGAAGATTCAAATGAAAATTTCAATGAAGTTCAGCGCAATGCGGCATTGATGACCTTAAAATTGCGAGAAAAACATTTGCTTCCTCATTCTGTGACTGAAGAAATAGTAAAGGATGTTGGGTCCTTGATTCAGAATGTAATAGAGTTCTGTGAGACACAAAGAAAGCCAAACCATGATCAACAGCTAGATTCCATTTCCGAAGCTGCTGCATCAATAACGAAAGTTGTAACAAGTGATTACGCCCTAAATAAATATTGCGTTGAACAGCTGGACCTTATTGAGCCCATCGAGTTTACTCTGGGTAGTGATCAAAGAAACGGAAAATCATATAAACAAAGTTATGAGTATATTCCCCTTAAACGACTGTTGATAAAACTATGTGATATGCCTGATGTTGCCAACGATATCGCAAAGTATAAAAATGAATGTTTTGAAAGATGTTTAAGGAATCCAAATATCTTGTACGATTACAACGATGGAGAGAACTTTAAGAAAAAATTCTGTGAGGCTGATGAAGACCTGAGACTGCACTTCTATTCAGACGAACTAGAAATAGTCAACCCTCTTGGTTCTAAAAGAGGAATGCATAAAGTCACTGTGTTTTACTTTACAATAGGAAACATTTCTCCAAGACATCGCAGCAAGCTTTCCCAAATTCATTTAGTGTTGATATGTCGCGATCAAGTTTTAAAAAGCTATGGTTTTGGTAAGATTTTGGAGCCACTTCTGGATGATCTGAACAGTTTACAAACTGAAGGTATCATACTGAAAAATGGGAACATTGTAAAGGCGAGGCTAGCGACAATATCAGCTGACAATTTAGCAGCCCATGTGCTTGGAGGGTTTAATCAATCTTTTGCGTCCGGAAGAATATGTCGCTTCTGCATGGCCACAAGGCAAGAAATATCTCAGAAGTTTCGCGAGAAATGTTTTTTGAAGAGATCTGTTGACGTGCATAATATTCACGTGGAGGCTGTTGCTGAAAATCCCCAAAATAGACCTATTTATGGTGTGGCAGGTGCTTCTCCATTTTCAGGCTTAAAAGGATTTAACGCTACTGAAATGTTTCCCGCTGATGTGATGCACGACTTGCGCGAAGGAGTTATACAGGAAGTGCTAAGACTAGTTTTAAAGGAGCTCCTCAATAATGGTGTAATGAGTCTAAATTACATTAATACCCGGATTAAAACCTACAATTACGGATTTTTGGATTTAAAAAACAAACCTAGCCAACTGAAAATTGGGATGGTGACTGGAGATTCACATCTTATTGGCTCTGCCGCTCAAAAAGGCTGTTTGTTATACATGCTGCCTTTTCTTCTTGGATCAAAAGTGCCTGATGACTCACAGTCATGGGAGTTACTGTTGCTTTTGAGAGAGGTTTCTGATATAGTGGAATCTCCAATAATTGATAAAGCATGGTTGCCAGAATTAAATGAACTATTATTCCAATTTTCTCATTTATTCAAGAGCCTAGCTTCTCCAGAGTTCAAATTTACTCCTAAAATGCACTACCTTTTACACTATGCTTCTTTGATAAGAGAATATGGCCCTCTTCGAAGACTATGGTGTATGCGCTATGAAGGCAAACACCAAGTTCTCAAGCGTATTGCCACAGCGGGGCGAAATTATACAAACGTTGCTAAAACAATAGCAGAGCGCCACCAGTATAGGCAATGCTATAACCACAGCTCAAATTTTGGATTAGAAAATGATGATTATGCCAAGAGATGCAAGGAGATAATATTTTCAAGTTTGCCTGTTAGTCTACGTCAACATTTAACGCAGAAATACGGTGGTCAAAAAACTCATGTTCATAGTTTTTCCGCCATAAAACATGATAGCTGCGTTTTCAAACTAGGTGTTGTAATTCCAATTGATGTAATCCACACGGAGGAGATTCCAGTTTTCGTAAAACTCGTTTTCATTTTAAAAACGAAAGAATTTGAATATTTGCTCTGTTGCAGAGTTTTAAACACAATTTCATACAATCATAAGTTTCACGCGTATGAAGTTCAACAAATGAGCGATTGGGTCTCTTTTATTCCTGGATCAGAGGAAATAGATCACACGTTTCTTCATATTTACAGTGCTGATGGACATGACTATGTTTCACCAAAGTATCGGCTTGTGAAATTGCAATAGGAATTTTATTGCAAATTTCAAGGTTGGAGCACCGTATCTCCAGAATTGTCGGTGGAGGAGTCTGAATTTGATTCTTCTTTATAAAAGAAACTATTCTGAAAAGAACTTTTTTATATGATAAAAATATTAATGGAAAATAATCGCGAAATTTAGGCGTAGAAGTACTATTAGCCCTTTCGGTAATCTTTCTACCATTTTATTATTTTGATGCGATATCAATGTCACATAATGCAAAAGCAAACAATTTAAAACTCTAAAGAAAATTTGGCTCTAACATTTATGCAACTAACAATAACACTAAAGCATATACTTTACTAACGGACTAACAAACATGTAAGATTAACATACACCAAAAGCCGACGAAATCGTTACCGTGAAATTTTTCAAAATGCATTCAATGAATTACAGATTTTGAAACTTATTTCTACTGAAAATGTCAAGTGACACATCGACTGATTGGTTGTCCAAGAACTGTCCAGTAGGTATAGTGTGGAAGTCCTAGGCTTGGTGTGAATATCTCTTCGTAAAAAGCATAGATTAATATTATTTAAAATTGATTGTCTAATGTTAATTGTTTAGAAAAGAACTCCGAAAAGAAGAAATCAAACTGACTGCAAAACTTTGTTTGACACACTTCTTGAAAAAGTATCCCATGTTCATAAAAACGAACTTGAAAGTAATTACTCGTGAAATTTAATAAACTTCCGGTGAATTAGATTACTAGTAACTGCAGGTATTTTAACAGAAATTTTAATGGGTCGACCTTCAAGAATAGCTAAAAAAACGTCTCTATAGTGTCATCGTATCAAATGCTAGTTAGGGGTACCCTAGCTTGGTACAAGCTGGCAGTTCAAGTTATAATTGACTGTACGTTTAGATCTTTCCCCCCTATTATGATTTAATATTACATTCGAATTTGTGAGGTTATAATTTTAAATAATGTTACAACGCGATTATACCAACGCTTAAAGCCACCTATTTACTATATGTCACTTTCTCGAGGCTGGATTAAGCGTCTTCGATGTAACTAAGAGGGAAAGACGGTGGTGAAACTCTGCCTTCCATCTCCCTTTTTGGCTTCCGCTGTAGGCGTTTTGGGTCCGGAGAAAGCGCAGAGACAACTATGGGTTAACCTCTTGTCAGTCTCGATACCGACGGTTGCCAAACCCCTTTTTACAACGAAGAGGTTTATCAGATTGCCAGGGCATTATCATAATGCTTCGTGCTGCTAGACAATATTTTCGAAACTGTCCCGTATAATCCTATAATTTCACGAAAGGTCCTATAATATCCTATGTATTCGTTCTGGGTGAATTACGTCGTATCCCGTAGATGACAGTAATGCGCGGTCAATGGGGGAATTCCAATGAAATTTAAAGTGACAGTTTTATTGAAGTTTTTTTTTTTGGTTTTGTTTTTTTTTTTTAAATTTTTATTGAAGAATTTTTTTTTAAATCCGAATATTTTGAAATACATTTTCTATCGTAACTTCTTTAAAGCCAATTAATTTAAATCCGAATATAATTTTCAAAATCCCAATTATTTTTTACTTCCAATATTTTTTAAATAGAAATTGGAATTTAAATGGGAAACTCGAAAGTATTTTTAAGTTGGAATATAATTCTACAAACTTGTCTTATTTTTAAATTAGAGTCCTAGGCCTAGCTTAAAATACAATAATACAATGGAATAAATGTTCCAATGGTTCACACACACGGCAGACAAATTTTAGAAAAAAGTTCAGACTTTTTGACCTCAACTTTTCTACATATACAATCATGAGTGAATCATATACTAGCTCCCTATAAGTTACTCAGTCACACTGGCCTAATGTATCCAGCATTTTCTTCCCGCCAAAAAAGGGTTACCTATATGCGACCCCCCAGTGAGAAAAAATAACACTACTCTCGGCGCTTACGTATTTCCGGTAAAAAACCGGAAAAGGGGATCAACCAATGAAACTTTGAACTGATAGGTAGTTAGTAAAAGCAGACTACGTTTTAGAAATGTTGTGATTGTTTGCGGATGGTTCACAGTCGTATTCTATCTTTGAAATTATTCTAATGGGTTAAGGTTGGCGCAATAGGAAGTTTTATTTTTCGAATTAAAATGGCAGAATTTTTTAATATTTTTTGACGAAGCCCAAATGAAAGAAACTCATTTAATTCAGAGCGTTGCCTAAGGAATAAGAATTTTTATTCCGTAGGCAACGTTCAGAGGCAGGAACTATTTATGGTGAGAGAACCAAACTTTATCAAATATAAGAGCTAAACAACAACTTAATAGTTATCTCGAAAACCTTACTAAACGTTTTAATAATGCGTCTAAAGAACTAATAGGAAAACTTAAAGAAAGGCCCGACCCATTTTTAACGAAGCCTGTTGTGAAACCCAAATTATTTTCAAAAAAGCAAAAGAATGAATGTGACGCAAAGAAACCGAAACCTCCAAAACCGTTAATACCATTTGGAATTATCGCCACTTTCAAGTTCTCGATACATTAATTTCAAAACCCTAAGAGAGGGCGCCGTCTACTATCACTTTCACCCGCCTCCCCTCCTCTCGACTACTATTCGGAAGAAAATGCTGGATACATTAGGCCAGTGTGACTGAGTAACTTATAGGGAGCTAGTATATGATTCACTCATGATACAATATAATAATATATAAACAGTTTTAGTCCTATATTTTCCCATTATGTATAAATCCTATAATTCCAGAAAAAATTCCTATTTTTCCTATGTCGAATTTAAAATTTTGGCTGGACTCCCTGTTTTTCAGTCACTGGGATTCAGAAAAAAAACCTTTTTACTTTGGTAGATGGCGCTGAAGTTTAAAATGTTTTATATATAAGAAGAAATGTGATTTTAAGTGAATAATTTAAAAACGCAGATCTAGGTCTAGAACGATTTCTTAGTTAGGAAATAGGTCAAAATAATTGCAGATTACTAGTAATTTTCATTGAAGGGTCACTTCAGAAACCCTTGTAAAATTTTAACAATATTGACATGATATTTTTCATTAAAGCAGAATTGAATGTAAAGATAGCAGATCTGAATACTGAATTGACCGAATTAAAGGAAGAAAATCAGTATCTTCGTATGAAACTAAAACGTCCAAAGACTGAAACTGTGACTACTCAAACTGATTTACAAACACGTTCAATTGAAACACAAGCTAACTTGTTTCAACTCTCAGATTGTGGAGATAGTGATTCAGATGCAACACTGAGCCCTGAGGAACAGGACACAAATTGTGAGTTAAAATAATATGAAATGGTTCAGTGTTTGGATGGAAAAAATACTTTATCACTTATTTTATATCATTCTAAAAAATTATATCGCTGTCTACCATAGTCTATACTATTTGCACTAGCCTTTAAATAAAAAATGGGGGAGCTATTTCAGGGGTATTTAAATTTTGGTTTCAGTGCTCTTTAGCCTAGAAATAACAATGGAATCCATTTTCCTAAAGTTTTACTATAATTGCTTACAATTATAATATAATGGCGCTATCTGTTAGCTCTCTTATAAACTTCAAAATATGAAAAATTGGCCAAAAAACTTAGTTTTGTTATTTTAAATTGGAAGATAAATTCATGATGATAGTTTATCAGCGCCTAGAGTCTGCGAACTTTTTCTATGGGCGGTAGTTCCAAGTCCGACAACTAGGCGTGTATTGGCTTTAAAATCTATTAGCTTATTCCGTTTCAACTAAGACCATTAAACACAGATGGACTAGAACGGAGATACGTTGCGTGGTTCTTTAAGGGTCGCGATCAATGTTGAAACTTTTTCGACTCAAACCATATCTGTAACATGATCTAGGAGTCGAAAAGTTTTGGAACTCCAGCTAGGGGCGACGACAGGCGATGCCTTTAGAAGAATGAAGGTTTTAGCTTATCATTCAAGTCCATCTGTGTTTAATGGTTTTAGGTTTCAATGTTCTGAGACCACACGGTCTATTAAGTCACAAAATCCAATGGACACGGCCGGGAACATTCACAGATTAGCCTGGAAGTAAAATACGCGTCATTTCCACAGCTGCATTAATACAGATTTAGCAATCGATCCGTACTGATGTCTTTTTATACAGATCTCGGGTCGAACGTTCGGTAATATTAGAACGGAAATCCACACATGAGATGATTTAGAGTGGTTTAATATGCTTATGTTTAGATCTATAAGTGGAACTCAAAATTTTTTTGAACTGATCCAAGAGTGCTTTATATTAGTAAATGAGTATGGTATATGGCGCTACTATGTGGTTTTGTTAGAACCCGCAGCCTTATAGTGTACCAATTACAGTCTCGAAATTTATCCAAATAATACAAATGCGAAAACCAGTTTTAATAGTTTTAGGTCAAAACACACGGATATTTTGTCAATTGTTTTTTTTTTTTTTTTTTTGAACAATTTCTAATAGATCTCAGCCTTCATTTGTCCGAGCCAGTTGGTCTTTTGACCGAAGAGAAGTTTGAGCGGCTAGGAAAGTTCTCTCAGGATACTTGTTCTTTATCGTTTGATGATTATTAAAAGTTTTAAAGAAATAATGGACAATCCAAACCAGTTAATAATATATAATTGTGATACAGTGTGGGTACGTGTCTTTGAAAAGTTTAGTTATCGACCATTTTTAATCACTGTTGGTTTTTTTATCCCAGAATTGTTTGCGTGGCCAAATAGATTAAGATTTTACTTATGAAAGAAACACATTTCGTGAATGGTAACATTTCTGAAGCTGGTATTCAATGAATATTATATTGGAATCAACTTTTTTTACAGAACATTGCCCCTAATTAATTATATTTGAAAATGGACCTCCAATACTTAGTTACGTTTAACAACAACACGAAAGTTATAAATGTTGCCCCAGATTGTACAGTTAACGATTTATACAATCACATAAAGGAAATATTTAAAAGGAATGTATCGAATGTACAATATTTCAATGAAGATTGGAACGAATGGATTGACATTGATGAATTACCTCCTACTAAAACTAAGCTTAAAGTGTTTGGAGAAGTTGAAGTTCTAGAAGTTTTGTCATCAAACACTGAGCTAATGTAAGCTTTATCGTACTTTCTCACAAAATACCAAGGCATTTGTGTTTTACAATGTTAATTTAGAACTATTATGTACATTTCTAATAGCTATCACGATGTTTAACTGGCTTCTGTTCGTTCAGAGTGCATTTGATAGCGCCTTCTTTTGATCTGAATTTGCCTAACATTTTCTCTAACATCGATTAAAATCTTAATTTTAGAGCAACAAATGCGTCCAACACGATCGAACCAAATGAAATCAATACTGATGTTGAAAATAACCCGTCTAGTTCAACTATTGGTAAAATTCCACTTAACTACAAACTTCCAAGAATCCCAAAAATCATTGATGATATGATCAAAGAAAAAAACCAAAATGTTTTTCTCCAAGCCAACAAATCTAAACTAATAAACGTTTTATATGAAGATATGACCAAATTTTATGATCTTCAAGACCTGTAAGTCATTGTTTTCTTTTATTCTTTAATTTGTTCTGAACTTAAAAATACGCACAAACTCACAATTAAAGATTATTTCGCGTAATAAATAAGCTGAGACGTAGCAGAACTTCTTAAATACAAATAAAATGTTCTAATCATTAGGTACCCTAGTCATGATGACTATGCCAGAGTTTCTGAGACACTAGTGAAAACTTACCCGTTTCTGTTAGACAAAGATAAAAATGGACCTGGCAATGTAAACGTTGAATTATTTTTCTTTGATTCTACCTTAAATGTATAGCAGGAAAGTCTGAGGTTTGGCATGCATTAACAAATAAACGAAATATAAGATTTGGTTATGTCAGCTGCAACGCGTGCTCTTTAGACAATCTGCAGATTTAGTTAAACTGTGTTGTGGACTTTTCATGCCTTTCATTTTAGGAGTAATCATTTTGCGTCTCTTAATCCTTACCTAACAAATTATTTTTGTTCATTATACTATTAAGACCTCGTGGCTACAAGCCCTAAAATACAAGTTCAAGAGAGAAAGGAAGCCTTTAGTACAATACCCAAAAGTTTTTGAGAACAAAGTAAAATATGGACACAAAAATAATAAAAGGGTAGCTGTAACAGATGTCGGAAATAAAATGTCAACAAAAGTTCAAAGATTAACCAAAGAGGTACTAGCACATTTTCATATTCAAATAGCTGTGGTTGAGTTTAACGTCGAAAGCCGACACAGTTAATAGTTACAAGTCAACCTACCTTGAAAAAAACTTCATTTCTTACGTATAACATTTTAGGCCATCATTGAGGCAGAAACTGAAGATGAATTTAGCATAATGGCACATAAAAAGCATTTACAATTGGAATGGAAAAAAACAAACAAAAACATGCAATTAATAGATGAAAAAATGACCAGAACTGTACGATATCGTCAAAATATGGCATTCAAAAGTCAAAATCTACAGTCTTTTCTGACAGAATTTCCACCCTTAGAAAATTATCTAGAGGTAATGTGTTACGTTTTATCCTTATCCTTATGGATAAGTTAATTTATGCACAGTGTTGTCAGTAAGTATTTAGCGAGGCTAAAATCTAAATAATCTCGAAAACCTGCAAATATTGTCAAATCGAATGATGTAACAGTCTCACAACACCGTGCACTCTGCGTTTTTGTAGCTTATAGCTGACTAGGCACACAGGCGCGAACCCACCATATCTCTTAAATCCTCCACCAAGGGCTTCTGAAGCTACTCTTCAAAACACCACATTTACCTTATTCATTCTTGCATTTGGCCAAATAAAATTGGTTCCAGCCTTGGGTAAGGTAAACTGGTGTGTAAAAGATTAGGATCTGATGTGTTAGGATTCGCGTGTTGCTTAATACTGCCTAGGGCCAAAGTGAAGGGAAACAAATTGTTCTCGAAAATCCTCATGTTCTATTGATACTTTGATAGCCTGTTTTTAAATTATAGGTAATTAAGGACTTTTCAAGAACTTCGAAATCCGCAGAGCTGCTGCATGTTAAAATTAAAGATTACTTTCGCCCTATATCCAAAAATATAATTGCAAAAGCATCGGCTAAAAAATCGTCAGAAAACGTTCTTCATGCCCTAAATGAAGCGAATGAAGAAAATTTAATGGAGAATTGTGATGGCAAGTATTTCGGCAATGTGTGGAAAGTCTTACAATATATAAATATATATGGATAAATTGCTAGTTCGTGTTTCCAACATTTTAGAATTGGACCTAAACGCTGCATTACTTTTAATACCTCTAATTTTTAAAGAAGATTTGAACTTTTGGTACACTCAGGACGTATGGTTTTTTTTTTAACTTTTTTTCTTTCTATTATGAGGTACAGTTTAACATCTTTATTCCTTAGGAACCAAAGTTATCAACACCAACTATAAAGTTGCCTGAAAATGTTATAAGGTTAGCTGATCCTGTAAGCATTGCTGTTGATGGTGTAATGATTGAATGTCCAAACATTCTGAAGGGGGTAGCAACTTTATTTTCGTCGTATTATGTATTTCAAATTGAATACCCCAAAGAAACTCGCAGAACTTTAGAGTTTTTTCAAAAACTTGTGGCTGGGATTAACCCAAAAAATTTGAATACTTCAATCCGAGCCTCTCTTAATCAAATATTAATTTAAAAGAAAAGGATACTACAAGAAGTGAACTAGAAAAAAATAGTTCCTATGCTCGCGATCTGCGTATATTTATGAAACTTAAAACTGTTATATACACATATATTAAGATTTCTGCTCCTATAGTAAGGTATTGTTATATCTTTGAAACTTGGTTCTACAAAAAAATGGTTCCTATGCTCGCGATCTGCGTATGTTTATGAAACTTAAAACTGTTATATACACATATATTAAGATTTCTGCTCCTATAGTAAGGTATTGTTATATCTTTGAAACTTGGTTCTACAAAAAAATGGTTCCTATGCTCGCGATCTGCGTATATTTATGAAACTTACAAACTGTTATATACACATATATTAAGATTTCTGCTCCTATAGTAAGGTATTGTTATATCTTTGAAACTTGGTTCTACAAAAAAATGGTTCCTATACTCGCGATCTGCGTATGTTTATGAAACTTACAAACTGTTATATACACATATATTAAGATTTCTGCTCCTATAGTAAGGTATTGTTATATCTTTGAAACTTGGTTCTACAAAAAAATGGTTCCTATACTCGCGATCTGCGTATGTTTATGAAACTTACAAACTGTTATATACATAAATATTAAGATTTCTGCTCCACTAATAAGACAGTCCTATAATAAGATATTGTTATTTCTTTGAAACGTGGTTCTTGAAAAAAGTGGTTCCTAATCTCGCGATTTGCGTATATTTATGAAACTTAGACTGTTATATATATATTAAGATTTATAAACCACTAATAAGATAGTTCTATAGTAAGGTATTTTTATTTCTGCGTATATTTATTAAACTTAGACTGTTATATATATATTAAGATTTATAAACCACTAATAAGATAGTTCTATAGTAAGGTATTTTTATTTCTGCGTATATTTATTAAACTTAGACTGTTATATATGAATTAAGATTTATAAACCACTAATAAGACAATCATATAATAAGATATTGTTATTTCTTTGAAACGTGGTTCTTGAAAAAAGTGGTTCCTATGCTCGCGATTTGCGTATATTTATGAAACTTAGACTGTTATATATATATTAAGATTTATAAACCACTAATAAGATATTTCTATAGTAAGGTATTTTTATTTCTGCGTATATTTATTAAACTTAAGACTTATATATAAATTAAGATTTATAAACCACTAATAAGACAATCATATAATAAGATATTGTTATTTCCTTGAAACTTGGTTCTTGAAAAAATAGTTCCTTATTTTATTTATTTAATGTACTCCGACTAATTGCGGGTAGCTCTGAATCTGTCTTGATAATTAAGACATTTTGTTTTACACCCCCACCCCCTTGAGTATAAATTTAAAACGCTTGATAAATAATATATGATATTAAAACAATGATTTCTGAAAAAGTTTACTGAGGCGTTCTGTATTTTCTGTTACTACATTGGCAATTATATTACAAATCTACATTATTTAAAAAAAAATCTAAAAATATCATATTTGGTCCTTTTTAGTTCGGTGAAAACTACCAATTAATTCAAAATTTTTCGGAAGTTCAACACTATTTATACAAGATGGGTACAAAATTATATCATTCAAAAATCGTTCATCTCTGCTGAAAACATAACATTATTTTTATATGGTTCGAAAACGCACCCCTAAATGAAGAAAAGGCTCTTTTTCGCACCCCTGAGTGAAATTTTTGAGGTTCGGGAAAACACCCTTAATGGTTCGAAAACGCACCCCTAAATGAAGAAAAGGCTCTTTTTCGCACCCCTGAGTGAAATTTTTGAGGTTCGGGAAAACATCTTTAATGGTTCGAAAACGCACCCCTAAATGAAGAAAAGGCTCTTTTTCGCACCCCTGAGTGAAATTTTTGAGGTTCGGGAAAACACCCTTAATGGTTCGAAAACGCACCCCTAAATGAAGAAAAGGCTCTTTTTCGCACCCCTGAGTGAAATTTTTGAGGTTCGGGAAAACACCCTTAATGGTTCGAAAACGCACCCCTAAATGAAGAAAAGGCTCTTTTTCGCACCCCTAAGTGAAATTTTTGAGGTTCGGGAAAACACCTTTAATGGTTCGAAAACGCACCCCTAAGTGGAAAAAGGGCGCTTTTTCGCACCCCTATTTCAAATTGTTGTTGTCCGGAAAAGCACCATATATGGGATCTATTTATACCCCATTCACTCAAGAAGGGTACGTATTTATTCCCTTCTCTTGTTTCAAAGACAAATACTATGTTACTAATATGTACCTATTAAGGCGCAAAAAATTACCCTATGGTATTAAAAAACGCCCCCTATCTAGTGGTGCACATTAATACCCTATATGAAGGGTGCGAATTTATACCTTATATGGTACGTCTGGGGTGGGGGTCGAAAATACCTTTAAAGGAGCGTTTCCGCCACATTTTTTTTTACAGTGTTCGATAAATTCGCATATTTGTTCTTCCATTAGCGAGGAGTTAAACACATCATTTTGTGTCAAAAAGTTGCGGATGTCATCCCTAATTTGCGTTGGACAAAACAACAAATTATTTTGGGTCAAATTGTTTTTGATTGACTCTTAAAACTACTTATTGCTGTACTCCATGAGAATATGAATATCAGCTTCGACAACGCCACATTGAAACAATTGTTAACTCTTTGCACAAATAATCTTCCCAGACGTTTCTCAACGTGTTCTCGGGATATATGTTTTCGTGAAGAACGTAGCAAAAGTCAAAACACGGATCGCTTTCTAAAGTCGTTTTTCCAACTCAATTCCTTGGGGGTTTGCAATTATAACACCTAGTTCACGGTCTATCTTAATTTGTTTTATTGTGGTTCCAAAAACGGTAGATCTCAAGGACATCCATGAACAGAGAGAATCTTGACTAATCCAGGGTTTAGATAAACTGCATTCGTCTGGAATGTCTTCAATATTTTGCCTTTTATCATTGCTTTCTAAATCTTGAGGAAAACGTGTCTCTGACCGATTATCGACAGGTAACTCCGTGTTATCTTTGACAAATAACCCTTCCTCGTTTCTGAGCAAAAGATCTTCGTTTGCTACAGAAAGATGTTGTTGGTTATTTTTGATAGGACCTTTTCTTTTAACAGTTTCTTGAGAGATGTTTTCGGGAGTTGATCTTTGACCTAGGCTTTGGTTTCCCAAATAGTGAACGAGGTACACTGCGGGGCAATCTTACGAGTCTTTTAATATGAGACGTGTCTTTTAAATTTAGTTGTGTAATTGCCACGACCTTTACCTAGTTTGAGATAGTAGTATCTTTGGATGACTGAACTGTTATCGTTCTTGCCAATTGTCTGCTTTAGTCGCCAAGACATGTCATCTCCCATTAACAATTCTTTCTCACTAAATGTCTTGTTTGACAAAACATAAACGTCACCCCCTTTTAAGAATCGTGTTTGGCTGAATCACGCTAAAAAGGCTTTTCAAAAGCTGTAAGACGAAAGCAACGTGCGGAGGTCCCAGACGCCAAACAGATTCTGACCGGAATAATTTTGCCGCTCTTCGGCAAAGTGGTAGAGCAGAGAAAATTAATGAAGGGAATGGAAGCTTCGCGCCATCTAGGTTTTCATCCGATATAAAACTTTCATTTTTATTTCTGTAAACCCCTTTCAAGTATTCCCCCCTAATAAACACAAGTGACTCAATGGTGAGAACAGAAATTAAAGTCTATTTCATTAAATACTATAATGACCATTAGAGTCGGGATTACTATAGCGTTTGGAAACGTTTCATAATTATTCTAGAAAATTAATAATTCGTTTTAATCATGATTAGTTATTTAAATTTTATTAAAGTTAAATTTCTTAGAATCGGCCAAAAAATCGCCCCTCGCCATGTAAAATACAGATTTTTTCGAATGGCTAGCCGGAAAGATACCATTTTATTATTGGTTGAAAAAATATCTCATACTCTGCGGGTGTCTAAGGGTGATTTTAATAATTGTAACAACCTTAAAGCAAAGGAAAGTCAAAATGTTTGAAATCTCAAATTTCTTTCGCTTTAATATTTATTATAGGAAAGTCTCCAAGCAGCACATCAATAACTATACTAATTTTCATTAAAACTAATCATCACATTTATCCTTACAATTGTGCTACAATAAACACTCGACCACAAATCATGATTAAAGCGGCCTTTACACGCTCAATGTTTTGCACAAATTAAGTGGGGGACATTTATAAAATTCATCATCTTATAAATTATTCCCTAGACTTTTCACTATTTGTGCAAATAGAAATCTGTCATAACATGGCGGAAGAAGAAGAGGAGAGTGAAAGTTATCCTGGCTCGCAGGAAGGTGGTAGGGGAAGGGGCGGAAGAGGAAAAAGAGGACGTTTCCAGAGCTACAGGCAAAAATAATTTTTTTGGTATATTTTTAGTAAACTTAAACTTTTTCTTAAATATAATTAAATAAATACGATTAAAATAAAAAGTCTTAACTGCAAATTTTTGTTTTATGATTGTAAAATGATTTGGCATAACTTGGGAACGACGAAACTTCTTGCAAAGAAATATGCGTATAGGTAAGGCTGCATACATACATATATAAGGAACGTCGCTTCGTTAATACTGTGTTTTAAACGTCATCTAGGTAGGCCATTGAAATATACTAAGGTTTGAAGTTAGGGTCGAGAAGGTAAATAGCATCTAAAGACAAGCAAATACTAAGTTTCATGAGGTGACTTTTACTCAGTATCATCCCTGAAATATTTAAAAAATTGATTTTACCAACTTGTGAATAAATGGCACCATCCTCGAAGTGTGAAAACTTGGTGTGATTTGCTATTAGGCCTATATCAAATTAAGCAGTTTGAGAATATTTGTTATTTATTGATACCGTCAGGCGGACCAAATACAGCATATGTACAGTCTGTTGTAAAAGTCTTTGCCCGTTGGTTTTTTTTTCGGAATTCGTCCATAATTCAAACACCGTTTATCGCAGTGAATTGAAACTCGAGTCTATCATAAATTATGTTGATTGCCATCAAATAAGACTCAACTTTCTGATAAAAGTTGAAGCACGTGCTTAAAAAGCCACAAATGTCCAAATTCTGAAATGTTTCATCTTTTCAAATATGAACTTTTGGAGAAAATGAATATGATTTTCGACATCAGTGGGGTCGGTTTATATTTAGAAAGTGTCGATATTTTCTTATTATCTTTAATAGTTTACGAGATATTATAGTTTATTAAAAAGCATAACATTAGGATTGTCCGAATTTGCATATTATGTGACAATGCAACATGTTAAACCGGTGCCTAGAATTATCCCATGTAGGGGGTTTCTTCATTAATGACACTGCACTCTCACCCTTTTTGCATAAACTTGGGGGGAAAAGAGAGAATTTGAGGCGGGGTTTCAACTAAGCGCTATTTTCAGCGGAAAATTAAGCGTTGAATTCTTCAGCAACCTGCAGGGGAGGCTGGGTGGAAATGGGAACCGTTTATTGGTAGGCCCACCTGTGATGTCTATCCCTTAGTAACATGGGCATTTCTATAAACCAAGTTCATAATTTTAAAATTCAATAACTTTAAATCACGTCTGTCGATACTTATTACAATGGGCACGTTCCATCGCACATAACACCTCACGACTAAACCTTTAAAATTCGACAACTGATTACATCAACCGCCGTAACCTCGACAACAGCTATCCCTAAGACATAATCGGTAATACGGGATATATTGTTTAGATAAAAATAAATCGATTGAAAAAGCGCTACTTGGCTGCTTTAATTCAATAATTGGTAGCGGAAAAATACGGAAAATGGTCCGGAAAAATAATAAAATATAGCTCGGTCATTTTCCGGAAAATTTTCCGAGCGGAACATCTTCGGCGGAAAAGTTTCCCACTTACAACCCTATTTTACCCCATGCAAAACCGGGGCGGGCCTGCTAGTATGTCAAAGATGAATATGGGAAGCGAAATCTGTGAATTAGTTTATAATATTTACTTTTGCATTTGTTTCTGTTTAGACACGTGCGTTTTTAATTATTAGTATGTTGGCGTTGCTACTCGGTCTAAAGATACGCTAATTAAACCTACTGTAAAAAACATTGGTTACTCGCTATATAAATGATTGCGCATTGCCCAAAAGTAATCAGTTTCAATCATGCCTCGAATCACGGAAGGACAACGTGTCGAAATTATCACGCTGAGAAGACAAGGATGGACTTGGGATGAAATTGCCAATCGTGTTGGGTGTTCCAGTAGAGGTGCTCGTTACACTTTTTCTCGATATGAAAGGTTCCAAAGGGTTCAAGTAAGGTTTTGTTTAGAAATGTCGTTGTATTCGATTACGTAAGGTTAGATGAGTCTTAAGGTGGTTTGTCTAAAATGAGGACTTGGATAGGACTGGTAGACCAATCGTTGGCAACGCTGGAGAGACTAGGGCTCTAATTCGGGACGCAACTAGCAACAAACATCTTTCAATAAGAACGCTAAGGGATAGGTGGCACAACGACACTGGTGTCAACGTTACACCACGAACCGTTTGGGACAAATTAAAGAAAGCGGGAATAAGGAGACGTCGATCGGCCAATAAGCCATTTCTAACGCCGGAACACAAGCACGCTCGTCGGGAATTTTGCCAGAAAATGTTAACTTGGCCACGGGAAGATCTAGAAAGGTTCATTCTCTTTTCGGATGAAAAAGTAAACATAATTCATTGGTGGTATTATACGATTAATTGTAATTTATTTTGCTTTTGCCATTTAATAGTCCTTTCAAAGTTCGTCCTCTTCACCGGTGGTATGGGTCACGAGGAGGCCAAATCAAAGATATGATCCGAATGTCAAAAATCACACTAAAAGGAGCGGACGTTTTAGCGTCAATGTTTGGGGATGCATTGGCGATGGCATATTGCACCCGATTGAGGGACGTCTGAACGGACACACCTATATTGAGGTGTTGAGGAACACCATGCTTCCCTCCGTGGCCGCGATTTATGATGTTGAAGAGCAAAACCGGTAAATATATTTACACTATGCTATGGAACTTGCTGATTAAGCTCCTATTTATATTTCAGCCTGTGGTTCCAACAGGACAACTGTCCGGCGCACAATGGCCGAATTGTGGCCAACTTCCTGGAGAATGAAGGCATCGACGTGTTGGAATGGCCTTCTCACTCGCCGGACCTCAATCCCATTGAAACCATGTGGGCACACATGGTTAAAAACATGGAAAAGAGAATTCCGGCGAGGCGAGAAGATCTTCTGAACATGGTTATGGCTTCCTATAACGCTTTGCCTCCTGAATTTATTAGAAAGTTATGTCTGTCGTTCAGAAAAAGGTTACAAATGTGTTTGCGCGTTAGGGGCAATCGAGGGGGTAACCATTAGCGTTTTCAACGTACACCATACTAAATATTACTCGGTACTACGAATATATTACGAAATACTTGGTAATACAAATAATACACGATACTACGAATATACTTCCAGATATTACACGATAATTCCTCATACTACGAATTTACTTCTAAATATTACGCGATATTTCCAAATATTACGGAAAAATTCAAAATATTACTGGATATTTCGAAATTACACAATTTATGGAATATTCTCCCAACTTCAAATATTACACTATAGTACGAATATAATTACTTTTTCAACCCGTTATTTCCAATATTACACCAGCTCTGAAGACTGAAGGTACTCAAAAACGCAATTCAACGCGTTATAGTTCTCTAGATAATTCTGAACCACGCGTTATTACAATTTACTTTAAAAGTTCAAATAACTCATGTCATATTCATTACTAGATATGTGAAATTACCGTACTTTTTAAAAACGGTAATTTACCGATAAATTACCGATTGAAATTTTGGGAAAACAAAAGCTACCATTCAATTGGTAATTTTTGGTAATTTATATTTTCCCGTGCTTACAATCCGTTACTTTAAACAACGTTTAATTGTGAGCACTATCTTGACTAGTGATGCCGCGAATATTGATTTTGCCGAATACCGAATACCGAATATTCGGCCATGCTCTCGGCCGAAGCACCGAATATTCGGCCACCGAATATTCGGGCGTGAGATATGTGCAACTCGCGCGAAACCGGTTATGAGCTGTAACCCGTTCCGCGAAATACGTACATCCCCCGCACGGACCGCAATGGGACAGGTTTCATCATGGAAGAAGAAGGGTATGGAATGGTGAGGTGAATAGGCAGACGGCTACGCGAAATGTAGGGTCACGTGGGAAAACTCTCCTCTCGGCACTAGCTGTAACGCGATTACTGCTCTGCGCAATATTGGCGCGCAAGCAGAGAGAGGGATACACTGTTTAGACATGGAAGAACTCGCGTAGTTCTTCCATGGTTTAGATCCGCTCTCTACCGCCTCTGCTACAGCGCGCCTGCGCGGAAGCTTTCAACGTTGGTGATAAACTCGGGAAAGAGGGAATGAAAAGGGGGAAGTTACGATTTTTCAACGCGCTCTCTTTAACACTATAGGACCCGTCTATAGCGTCTTTAGGTTTTTGGTTCATTTGCGAGTAGATCGTGTCACTATATGCTTTCTTTTATTCATCACAACTTACCACTGGTAGATTATAAATATTAAAGTAAAAATTGTTATTGAAATAAATAATTTTTGAGTAATTTTTCCGTGTTTTTCCTTCATGATTGGAGATTCGGTATTCGGCCGAATATTACGAAATATTCGGCCGAATACCGAATACGAAAAAAATGGCCGAATAGGCCGAATACCGAATAGTAACCGAATATTCGTGGCATCACTAATCTTGACTGCTTTACACGTGTTTGCCAAAGCGGCAGCAGTGGCCTTTCTAATCTGATCTCTAACTAAAGATTTATTAAAAGACTAATTTCTAGCGCAACTTTGTAAGTTCTGACTAGCGAATAGCGTCTGGTGAGTCATTTTGGAAGTAAACACAGAAATAATTGATCATTTAAGTGTAAAATGAACATTTAATGCGTTATAAAAATGCTTGGTGATTTACCGCCGTTATTTACCAGTAAATTGCCATTGTAAAATTGCGGTAAGATATAAAACGGTAATTTACTCCGTATTTGGTAAATTACTGGTAATATACGGACGGCAAATTACCGACTCACATCTCTATGAGTTACACTTACTAGTTGCAATATTTCGATATTATAGTATTTCCATCTGATACGTACTATCTTGTTTAACCTTTTTATGGTATTGTAGAATATAACTTTGTTTTTGGGTAGAAAAATTGATGGTTCGTCGATCGTGTTTTCATGGAAATTTTGGCTTTTTTCTAATTACAGCCAAGTTATAATTAAGAGTTATGTGAATTGAATCACATTTTAATAAAATCTAGTTATTAACTTGAAAAACTAACCCTTAAGCTACTCTGCTCCATATAGTTAGGTTTAGATTGAGGTTGTGATTAAATTATCCGTTAATATTAACCCTGATGAGGTTTAGGTTAGAGCTTGCCTTAGATCTGATCACAAAATCTATTCAAACGATAGTATAGATTCTCGATGAACTCATGGAAGCAATGCTACTTTTTTGACCGAAAAACTCGCAAAAACTAGTGTCATTGCTTAGTCAAGAGGACCGAAATAAACCGAGACTAAAATTACAAGCCTTTAACACGTATAGATAATAGATATGGGCCGATACCAGTTTTAACCGATACCGATATTTTACGCGAATAGACCGATATTAAACCGATATCAATAAGAAAATACTTGCTATAATATAGGTTGTAGAGATAGGCCGATACCGATCCCATATCGGTACCGTTATCGATATTTGACTTTAAGCGATATATCGGTATCAGTTAAAAATGAACCGATATATTTCTTTTACAGTTCTTAAGGTGGCTTGTTATAACCGACCGTATAGATCGCGTTTTAATCCAGTGGGACGAGCTTAAATTATACTTTGCGATATTTGTTACCCAAGACAAGGATTACGATGTGCGAGCGATACATGGTATGTTCAGCGACCCGTTAACTCAACTATATTTGGACTTATTGCAACGTATTTTAATATAGTTGAAAAGGCTGACATAGTTTTTGCAAATAGAAAACCATTGCAAATATTTAGCGAATTTCAGAACTTCTATAGCATTTTCTTGTCACGAATTTAAAACCAGGAATATTTAGAACGAATTTAGAAAACAAAACTTTGCACAGTTTAGATTTAAAAATCTGAAAACTATATTCCTATACGTCAACAACTGTGACTTGGGCACGATTTTCATTGAAAACCTTTAAAATATAATTTCTCCAAATCTTTGGCATTCCTTGAACCAATCTCGAATTTATATACGTTCTCGACGTCAATTGCGCGATAAGCCAATGAATGCGCCGTACGACATTCGACATTAGGAGGGAAAATCGTTATTACTTGATCGCAAACTGACCTACGATAATGACAATGTACCTCGTTATGATGAGCAACAACTAAATTAGTAATGGGTGATAAACGTTAAGTACCTATTGAAAACAATGTTCAAGAGTATTAGCCCCGGACGTTTTTTGGTGTATTCGTCTAATGTCGATGTTTTACCGGATCCGGCATAAACAACAATTTTAACGATTTGATTTGGAGCTAGTTTGTGGTTTATGATACGTATCTGTTGACTGTTTAGATGCGTTCTCCCATCTCTAATACATTGGAATTCATAATATATTTATGGGGTAATTTGCAGACTCGGTAACTAGGGGTATCGATGCGTCAGACAATGTCATAATTGTGAACAGATTACCATCTTATCTTACAAGATTTATAGCTTTGCCCTCGCATATAACAACACCCACTTAGCCTTTTTACATATACATAGATTTGATTGGATGGGGGATAATAGACCTTTTCAACGTAAAAACGAGGGTTGCCAAAGTTACCAACACTTGGGATCGGGACGTACAAGCCATCAGTCTCCGCGCACTGTCATGATACAAAGAGACTAAGCGCAGGCGCCAAAAAGCAAGATGGAAGGCAGTTTTACCCCCCCTAGTCTTTTCACTTCAATACCCCTAGTCCTAAGACAACAAGTTAAAATACCCGTATTTATCAATGCATTGCTGTCCAACATTACTCCGTCTCGCAATTTGCATATCTTTCTGGGTTCCAAACCACGAATTTTCGTAATGATATAAGGCATAATGCAGCCTATAATGAATGCTAAAATCGATGGAAAATTTCATTTTAGGTTAAATTTACCCCAGAAATAAAAATTGTAATCTTACCCTTTCCCGACTTTGTGTTTCAACGTGGCGAAATAATAAATGCACGCCAAGTAATAGAAGCATTCCAATAGGTCATTTAGATAACAGGAAGACTTTGAGTGCGTTATCAGTTTTAATATTCTGCTTATATCCTCGAAAGTTTCTGATATCGCTACAATAGCCGCGATAATCGCGTAAGGATTGAGGTCATTGTCTGATTCGACCTCTGGGAACTGCTTTTTAACAAGCGTTAACGCTCCAGGGTATTTGCGGTGATTTTCAAGATAACCCATCATTTCTAAGTGAGTTTCACGTTCGGCTCGAGTATTTTTCTTTTCAACAATAGCGATATCTTGAATGATTCCAAAAATAAGCTCTTCTGGGCTAAAAAGTTCGAGATCCTCTAAATACAAGTGTGAAAGCCTATTACTATTATTTTAACTGATATATATGTTATTTTAATTTTCTTCATTTCGATGTGATGCTACTAAGACAGAAAAAATAAAAGTTTAAATATCTTAAATGAGACTTTAGCGCGGAACAGGTAGCTTAATATTTCCCAATTGTTTCTTTTGTTGCATGTGAGTTGAAGTACCATTATTAAGTTTAAGATATGGATTAAGAAGTAAATACCAATCATAGTTTTATCAGATCCTCTCCGATGAGTCTCTGGGTTACTACTTTCAGATTCTAAAGAGAAATTGTAACTTCTCTTTCTATTCTTGGGTTTTGAGATGCCCCCTTTTTTATCAAATGGAAATAAATTATTATGGAAGTTTCTTTTTATTCTTAAATGCAATGAAAATTATTGATATAATTTACTAGAGTTTAAATCATGACCCTTACCCCCTTTTTTCTTAATATATTCAATGCCCGAAGACTGTTCTTCGCTACTGGTTTTATCTACCACATCATCCAAAACGTTTGCTGCAAAATTGGCTTTGACATTGAAAAAACTCGATTTTAGTGTATCCGTTCTCGGTTTTTTCTTAGTTGAGTTTAAGGTTTTTTCTGCTTCCACTTGACTTTTGATTATTTCCTGATTCTTTTTCTATGCTATCATCTGAAAAAATCATGGTTAGTAATTGTTTGGACTGCTATTATTGGCAGATTATCTTGCCACTTTCTTCTAATACTATATGTGTATTCCTTATTCTAGGACTTGCTAACGGTTTTAAAGTGACTTTTGTACCTTAAGACCGAATAGAAATTAAAAATACAAAAATTGCACATGTACAAGTTTTTTCGTTTTCATTTGGTTGGACTTTCGAATAGAGAATCATCAGATTGAAAAGAATTTCCTTCTGACTCAGCTGACTTTTCTTCCGGCGGATCTACATTTTTCGAAAAATATATATAACAATGTGGCCCATCTTATAATAATGCACTGGAAATTACTTCTTTTGGGATTGTTTCTAATTCATTTTTATTCCAGGCCACAAATATCAAAATTATTTAACATCTATGTTATTTTCCAAAAAGTTAGTGTGCTGTTTTTCTAATAATCCAATATCTTCGTCCGCCACTTCAAATCCGTTTTTATCTTAAATGTTGAAAATATAATACAGAAAGTTTTTAGCAAATATATGTCGCACACTTAGCGAAATTATCCTATTCTCTGGGTGGCTGCAATCGCATAAAAAATTAAATTAATTAAAACATTTTTAGGAAATTCTCGGGGATCTGGAAGATTTATACTTGTTTCTTTTTTTCACTGTCTTTGCCATGAAGCCATCTTATCAAACACGGAATCTCAAAATTTGAAAACGTTAGTGTCAATATAATGTTGAACTGATTCATGTCAGAGTGTTCAAAGTTAGACAGTCCGTAGGTCTACTTAACTATGCATTGACATTTCTCCTGTTTCAAGTTTTATACATAGACTTATCAAAAGCCTTTGACCGCGTATCGCATCCGCTATTACTAAAAAAGCTTCATCACTACGGCATGGATGGAAATATGTTATGTTGGGTGAGGAACTACCTAACCGATAGACACAACCAGCTAAAGTGTAATGGGGAAATAACCTCCGTAAAATACAAAGTGTCATGTGGAATACCACAAGGATCATCCCTGGGTCCTCTTCTATTTAATATCTACATTGCAGATCTGCCAAATAATATTTCATGCTCACTATATCAATTTGCCGATGACCACAAATTAGCCAAAACTATATCAAATCTGAAAGACTGCTATAGCCTACAAAATGATATAAACATTTTAGCCGATTGGTGTCAAAGGAATAATATACCAATAAACCTAGATAAAACGGTTATTATCTCATTTACAAGGAAAATTAGATCGGCATTATTTAACTATACATTAAATGGGAAACCCATAAAGAGAGAAACATCCATTAAAGACCTAGGAGTGATTTTCGACTCCAAACTACGATTTAAACCACATCGATCATACATAACACAGAAATGTAAAAGGACACTTGGATGTATCCTAAAGATCACAAAACCCTTAAACTCAGCAACGGCTTTTCATCGTCTCTACCTCTCTTTAGTCAAATCATGTCTTATACAGGGTGTTTCGGAGAAGTCTGGCACAAATTAACAGGCGTGTTCTTCGGGTCAAAAGAAGTCAAAAATGTTCTATGAACTTTTGGGTGAAAGCCCCCCGTTTCAGAGTTATGTACTCTCCAAAGTTGGCCTTAAAACAATGGAATTTTGCCGATATGTGGAACTGGTATTATGCCTTTGGACAAATTGTTTTCTAATTTACCATAAGCTTATGTACGAAGAAATTAACAGCTAGTGAAGTGGTTTAAAGGGCCGCTAACATTATTCGTTCTCGTATTAATAACGTTTTTACAAAAATAATAATCCCAAACAAATTTATTGCACCTTAAACGCCAGTTACTTGTTTAATTAGACTTTTTGTTTTATGTTCCTTCGGTTACAAAACATCAGCATTTACAAAAATTGTTCAAAATGACCTCCTTCAACGTTTAAGCAAACTTGCGCGCGTCTTTTAAACGACTCGCGAACACGTTCGAAGATTCCTGGCGTGTTGCGGATGTTATCACACCCATCAATTATTCTTTGTCTTAAGTCCTGGACATCTCGAACTTCACTACGGTACACCAAGTCTTTCAAATGGCCCCACAGGAAAAAATCACATGGGTTGAGATCCGGCGATCTTGCTGGCCAATCAATAGCTCCGCCTCGACCTATCCACCTCAAAGGGAATTCGACATCAAGATGCTGTCTTACTCGAAGGCTAAAGTGTGGCGGTGCCCCATCGTGCATGAACCACATTCTTTGTCGGAGGTCCAACGGTACGTCTTCGAGAAGGTCTGGTAAATTGTCCTGCAAAAATCTCAAGTATGCCTCCCCATTTAACCTTGGTTGCATAAAAAAGGGTCCAATTAACCAATCGCCTACAATTCCGCACCACACGTTCAAACTAAACTGCACCTGATGTGCCCTTGCGCGTGTCGCGTGTGGGTTTCTTTGGCTCCACTCGTGCTGGTTGTGCAAATTAATTACACCGCCACGCGAAAAATTGGCTTCGTCAGAGACCAGCAAAATACGTGGAAAGTCCAAGTCTATTACTTGTGCCAAAAACCACTGGCAGAAAGCTACTCTTCTTGGACAGTCACCTTCGTTTAAAGCTTGTACTTTTTGTAAATGGTATGGGTGGAACTGGTGTCCACGAAGGATTTTCCAAACGAGTACATGATTTACACCTAATTGGCGGCCAATGATCCTGGTGCTGGTTGTAGGATCTTCCTCAAAAATAGTTAGTACATTGTCTTCAATGTCCTCGGGTACAATCTGCGGGCGAACTTCAGGGCCTGACGGTTGTAGCTTACCGGTTTCTCTCAAACGTCTGTCAACAGCACTAAACGTTTGCCGATTCGGAACTTGTCGTTCAGGAAAGTGCTCCTGGTACAAGCGCCGAGCTTCAACCCCATTGCCTTGAGCCAATCCGTACATCAGATGCATATCTGAATACTCTGCATTCGTGAAGTAGACCATTATTTGTTTTAGAGAAGCTACCAAATTCGCATTTAAAAAGTAAAGCACATTAAATTCGATTGACCTTTACTCAAGCTTAAGTAGTGAAATTAAAAAACAAATTACGCTGCGTTGGATAAAACAATCGGAATGTTTTTTTAAGAATCACAACTACTTAAGCTTGAGTAAAGGAAAATGGAATTTAATGTGCTTTACTTTTTAAATGCGAATTTGGTAGCTTCTCTAAAACAAATAATGGTCTACTTCACGAATGCAGAGTATTCAGATATGCATCTGATGTACGGATTGGCTCAAGGCAATGGGGTTGAAGCTCGGCGCTTGTACCAGGAGCACTTTCCTGAACGACAAGTTCCGAATCGGCAAACGTTTAGTGCTGTTGACAGACGTTTGAGAGAAACCGGTAAGCTACAACCGTCAGGCCCTGAAGTTCGCCCGCAGATTGTACCCGAGGACATTGAAGACAATGTACTAACTATTTTTGAGGAAGATCCTACAACCAGCACCAGGATCATTGGCCGCCAATTAGGTGTAAATCATGTACTCGTTTGGAAAATCCTTCGTGGACACCAGTTCCACCCATACCATTTACAAAAAGTACAAGCTTTAAACGAAGGTGACTGTCCAAGAAGAGTAGCTTTCTGCCAGTGGTTTTTGGCACAAGTAATAGACTTGGACTTTCCACGTATTTTGCTGGTCTCTGACGAAGCCAATTTTTCGCGTGGCGGTGTAATTAATTTGCACAACCAGCACGAGTGGAGCCAAAGAAACCCACACGCGACACGCGTAAGGGCACATCAGGTGCAGTTTAGTTTGAACGTGTGGTGCGGAATTGTAGGCGATTGGTTAATTGGACCCTTTTTTATGCAACCAAGGTTAAATGGGGAGGCATACTTGAGATTTTTGCAGGACAATTTACCAGACCTTCTCGAAGACGTACCGTTGGACCTCCGACAAAGAATGTGGTTCATGCACGATGGGGCACCGCCACACTTTAGCCTTCGAGTAAGACAGCATCTTGATGTCGAATTCCCTTTGAGGTGGATAGGTCGAGGCGGAGCTATTGATTGGCCAGCAAGATCGCCGGATCTCAACCCATGTGATTTTTTCCTGTGGGGCCATTTGAAAGACTTGGTGTACCGTAGTGAAGTTCGAGATGTCCAGGACTTAAGACAAAGAATAATTGATGGGTGTGATAACATCCGCAACACGCCAGGAATCTTCGAACGTGTTCGCGAGTCGTTTAAAAGACGCGCGCAAGTTTGCTTAAACGTTGAAGGAGGTCATTTTGAACAATTTTTGTAAATGCTGATGTTTTGTAACCGAAGGAACATAAAACAAAAAGTCTAATTAAACAAGTAACTGGCGTTTAAGGTGCAATAAATTTGTTTGGGATTATTATTTTTGTAAAAACGTTATTAATACGAGAACGAATAATGTTAGCGGCCCTTTAAACCACTTCACTAGCTGTTAATTTCTTCGTACATAAGCTTATGGTAAATTAGAAAACAATTTGTCCAAAGGCATAATACCAGTTCCACATATCGGCAAAATTCCATTGTTTTAAGGCCAACTTTGGAGAGTACATAACTCTGAAACGGGGGGCTTTCACCCAAAAGTTCATAGAACATTTTTGACTTCTTTTGACCCGAAGAACACGCCTGTTAATTTGTGCCAGACTTCTCCGAAACACCCTGTATATGGAGCAACTACCTATAATGACAATGTAAAAACCAACATAAAGTCCATAGAAGCAGTCCAAAGGAAATATATTGAACATTATCATACCCATTTATCAAGGATGCATCCTCTGACTACGAACTAATATTGAAGGAACTTAATATGGACTCAATCGCAGAAACATTTATAAAATTAGACATCATCTTGTTACACAAGATAATAACTTACAAACTCAAATGCCCCTCAATACTATCTAGCCTAAACTTCAATACCACAACCCACAAAAGTAGAGAAAGAAGTTTATTTCAGCGGCAACCGCACGACATATCACCCATATCAAGAATAGTTCACAATTATCACACCTATGGAAAGTACATTGACATTTTTAATAAAAAACCCTTCTTCTTAAAGAATTGACGTTAACATAAAGAAATTAAAATTAAAATAGGGAATTTCCTCCCTTAAAAATAATTTATTCCACTATTGCTTAAAATTTTTAAAATAAGTCACACCCTAATTTTAAATTAAATTAAATTAACGACTAGACTGACGAATGTGTTATAACTAGTTGGCACGAATGTACTGTTTTATAACACAATAAACATTATTATTATTATTATTAAGTTTTTGTTTTAACACTATTAGTTTAACTTACCAACATCTTCTTCAATGTCAGATATTTTACGCCTTTTTGCTTTTCGTTTCTTTAATTCATCGTTGTCCGTTCTCTTACATAGATCGGATTCGTCCCTGCTCCGATTTACTTTGCTTGTAAGAGTTTATTATAGTAAATGAAAATAGATTAGTAATTTACAATAATTACTGGTTTTTAATAATGTTTTAATCTCATAGAGAGCCCAGGAGTCATCATGTGCGAGGAATGCTTTCAAAGCTTTAAAGTAATAGGCATCCCCTTTATCGGGCTAGAAAAATTGTGTTTCTTCCTTATTTAAATCTTTCAACCACTTGGTTAAAACTATTTCCACCGTATCTTCGTTCGTAAAATGACCAACGGTGTACCTCTGTTAAATATAAATAAAAAATTAATTAGCACATAAAAATGTTGCTTTAAAAGTAGTATACCTAAAATTAACAGTGTAACATGGGAATTATAGCTACGCCACTCTTGTATGGCAGTGCCACACATTTTTTGTTGATCATTGAAATGTTGTGGAGACGCATGAGGTTGAGGTGGGCGAGACGGCGGAGGGTAAACGTAGTTTAAAGACGAAATTTGGTACAAAATTAGGATTTGGTAGTACCGACGTTGCGGGACAGTACGGATCAGGACCATGGTTAACAGGGTTGAGATATTGACCACTATGGTCCCCGAGAGAAACTGACTGTCGGGTGGTAGGCGTTGAGACGAATTGAGAGGCCACAGGGTCGTTCGTAGAGTAATGCACCAGTTTACCCTGACGGATACAGAGATCTGTTTGTCCTTGGGCCCTTCGATCATTGAGTTCGGCCACAAGGGACCGGTGAACCTCGCGTTGCTCGGGACTACGATCATGAGACACGGGGAATTAAAAGTTATTATACCGACGCCATTCGCGAACGGTTTGCACAAAATATTGGCGGTGACCGACAGACCGAAAAGAAAATCGGAGAGGGCGGGCATGACCATTGTAGTAAGTTCCAATTCGAAGTACTCTTATAGAGTTACACTCAGGGCTACTAAAGAACATATCCCGCAAGATATTATTGGCAAATATTATGTCTTCTCTAGAATCATTGTGATCAGGCACTTGGTGAAGTAAGGCGTTGAATTTGCGAGAGTAAGAAGAAGGTTTCTCATGGTTACGGCGGGGTTGTTGTGACTCAGTGCTTCCTGAGGGAGGATTGTTGGCAGCAGCGGTACTTCCTCTTGCCGAAGGCACATTAGTCTTGGGCAAAACGGTAGGAGATTGTTTCTCAGGGACAGGTGAGTAAGGTTGACAGGGCGTATTAGTGGCTGAAGTAGCGGGGTTTGTAATGGTACCAGTAGTAGGGTTGACGTTAACCATAGGAGTAGCATCAGGAACGGTAGTGGTGTCTAGAGAAGTACCGGTGGAGGGGCGGTCTTTGATCATTAGCTTAGGTGTTGTGTCAGCAGTAAAATAAATAAATTCAGCGGGCGAGACCGTGGAGAGTTTAAAAGCCTTCACAGTGGACGATGAAGGGGGATGGAGAGGGGGGCGAGCAGCTTCTAATTTGTCATTGAGGGTGTCAACTCGGTCCAAAAGCACTATGTGACTCGCGCGATTACGTATAATTTCAGCCCGTAAAGTGGAGATTTGGGAAGAAACATGAGCAAGATCCTCTCTCAACGTTTCGAGTTCAGACTGTTGGGCAGTAGTTATGGCCAAGAGAAAATCTACATGAGAACCCTGAACTGGGGTTGACACGAATGGTGGGGAGGGTGTTGAGAAATAATTTTAAGTTATATATTCATATGTTAGTTTCTTAAATATTCATGTAAGATTTTTGACTATTCATAAGTGTTTTCAACTTGGGCCTTAAGCCTACAGAAAAATCTTGTTTTCGCTTTTACCTTTGTACGGGCTTTACCCCTTTTTTGTTTGCGAAGAAGCGAGGACGCTGGCTACGTCACCAAAAACCCAGCGCGCCTCTCGTTTTCGTACTACTGGTGGCCAGAGTGGAATATTTTGAGATTTTTGTATAAAAGGGCCAAAAACCCTTTATTAGTTGCTCTTTCTCCTTTTTGCGACCTGGAATGCGGACCACGGAACTTTCTCTCCTTACCGTGACTATGCCCCACGTGGGCCCCTTTAGAGAAAGTTCCCCAGTTAGAGCCACGCCACTCTGGACCATCTTTGAGTAGATAAGTTTTGTTTTGTTTTCTTTTGTTTTATTTTATGACTTAGTTGCAATTAAAGTTAAATCAGTTTTCCCATTTTTTATATTTAATTTAGTCAGTTTAGTTTTTATTTAAAACCTTCTTCACACGTAGATTCAAAATCGAACCTAGAATACCTATTTTTCAGTCGGTAGGCATTCTTTTATAGCTCTCCCAAATCAGCCGAGAATTAATTCACTTTAGTTCTCCCATCTTTGAACATTCCGTCACATTTTATGGTGCCGAAACCCGGGAATCGCGTGTGATCAGTGCAAATTTGTTTAAATAGAGATTTTCGCGGACTAAATTAACAATATGGCGACATCAGCAACCCCTTTAGTGGCACACAAAAGAAAGCGCAAAGTTTTCCGCGCGGCAGTTACGAGAATAATCGGTTCTATCAAGAACCACCTTAACGAGGAACCTTTAGACGAAGAGACATTAGTAATTAGCTTACAACAGCTAACCATCAAGGGCGAAGAACTAGCAGAATTAGACAACATGATAGAGCCATTGGTTCTTGAGTTAGATGAAGAAAATTACGAGATAGAAATAGAGGAAGTACAAAAATACCGAGCAGCAATTCTAGAATTTAAGACTAGGGTAGAATTCCATACAAAGGAAATGAACAAAGAACGACGTAGCCGTAGAAACTCGGTAGTATCGCAGGCCGATTCGACGGCGTCCGAAAGATTCGAGGAGCCGACCGGCGGGGAGATAGCCCGTGGACGAATCGAACGCGAGCCGACCTTTAATGGTGGAGAGAGACAAGGCGAAAGGCCAGCTAGGTGGGCCCCATCAGTCAGGCTACCAAAATTAGAAATTAAACGATTTTCCGGGGACATTATGGAATGGCAGAATTTTTGGAGCGTGTATGAGACAACGATCCACCTTAACCCACAATTAGATAACATTGAGAAGTTCAGTTATCTCAAATCGTACTTAGAAGGCGAAGCCACCCTATCTATTAAAGGACTAACAAATACGGTACCAAATTACGAGACAGCCATTAGGAATTTGAAAAACCGTTACGGGCAGGAAGACGTAATCATCGATAACCACATGCACAATTTAATAAATTTAACACCAGTTAGGAAGGCACATGATGTAAGCGCCCTTAGAAAACTACACGACACTTGTGAAATCGAAATACGTAGTTTAGAGTCAGTTGGAATCGCGCTAGATACCTTCGGTGCCCTTTTATGCCCAGTTTTGATAAAGCTAGTCCCAAAAGAAACGGCATTGATGTTTACGAGAATGATAGGACCTCAAAACAAGTGGACGGCACGTGACTTTTTAAATTTCCTCAGCCGAGAAATAGCCAGTATGGAAAGAGCTTTCACGTCCCAAACAACCACGATGGCAAACGAACGAGCCGCCCCAGATAGGCTTAGCTCAAGATCGGGGTTCGCGAGAGAACCGAAGCACCCCTCAACCGCGGCAGCCCTAAACACGGTCGTTTCGGATAGAATATGCATCTTTTGCGAAAAATCCTCCCATAGCACGAATGAATGCAAACATTTTACCCCCGAGGAAAGAAGAGACATTATTCAAAGAAAAAGAAGATGCTTCATTTGTTTACGCGAGCATCACCGGGCTAAGTTCTGTAGAGCCAGAATAAAGAACTGTAAAAAGTGTAACAAAAGACACCACCACACGTTGTGTTTTGAAGGCCAAGAAAATAGCGGTAGCTTAGCGAGAGAGAGGGCGCGCGAAGAAACAAGTCGAGAGAATCCCCCACCCCCACCTGCAGAAAATACGGCAGCATTGTCAACAATAACGCACGAAAACCAGAGAGGGGAAATATTCTTGAAAACCGCTCAAGCTTTAGTGAAAGGAGGGGGGAGTAACCGTTACCGTTGCCTCTTAGACGGGGCGAGCCATCGCACCTTTATCAACGCTGAACTCTCGAGAAAATTACAGCTGCCAGTAGTAGGCGAAGAAACCCTCGAAATATTCCCCTTTGAGAGCGAGACTCCCATTTATTCGACTAGAAGAAAGATTCAAGTAGATATGATTAGCATTCATGACCCGAAGGTCACCGTTAGAGTCATCGCATTAGAAACCCCCGAGGTCAATGGCGCCGTATTCGCAGTTCCTAGCCAGATAATAGCGAAAGAAATGAATAGGAGAGGTCTACTCATGGCAGATGACCCCAAAGTTAATGAAGAAATTAGATACAGGTCTTCAATTGACATCATGATTGGGGCAGACTACTTTTGGGAAGTCGTAACAGGCAGAACAGAAATGCTAGGAAAATCTTTAGCCGCTATGGAAACTCGACTGGGTTGGGTGGTACACGAAAGAACCGCTACACGAGGTCCCGCCACTGTTAGCGTTAACTCAGTAGCAGTAATGTTAGCCACAGTTCCGGAATTAGACCCTGTATCAGAGCAATTACAAAGTTTTTGGGATATTGAAACCCTAGGGATTAATGACTCGAGAAAAGAGTCCCTTTCTGAGAATGAAGTACTAGAGCAATTAGAATCCATGATAGAATTCCATGACGGGCGATATAAGGTAGGGTTCCCATGGAACGAGAAAAAATCTGAATTAGGGGACAACCTAGCTAACGCAAAGACTAGAACAATGAGACTGCTATCTAAGTTAGAACAAGAACCACTTCTGTTAAACGAATATAACAAAGTTATTAAAGACCAACTGCAAGAAGGCGTCATAGAGCTCGTGCCAGAGAACGAAGATAGAGACTCAGGAAAGGCTTATTTTTACCTCCCCCACCGTCACATTCTACGAGAATCAAGTTCGACCCCCCTTAGAGTAGTACACGATGCGTCGTCGCACCCAGCTGGGCGACCATCCCTTAACGATTGCATGGAGTCAGGGCCGAATTTGAACGCGGAAATTATAGACATTCTCCTTCGCTTCAGAGAAAAAGAGATCGCGTTTACAGCCGATATACAAAAGGCTTTTCTGCAAATCGCGCTAAAAGAAGAAGATCAAGACTGCGTTCGGTTCTTATGGATAAATGTTAACGAAGTAGAAACGCCATTCAAACTCCGTACCTACCGGATTAAACGAGTCCCTTTCGGGGTAACCGCGAGCCCCTGCCTATTGGCGTTCACTGTAAGACACCACGTCAAAAAATATGAAGAAGCCAAGCCAGAAGTCAAGCGATTGATAGACCAACAGCTGTATGTTGACGATCTATTGGGAGGCGAAGATGACGTAGAGAAAGCACTCGAGTTATCGAAAAGCACAGCGGATGTCCTGCTAGAGGGAGGGATGCACCTCCGAAAATGGAACACTAATTCTGTTGAATTAAGGGAATTATGGCAGCAGAACGGCTTACAGCAGCAAAACTTGGAGAACGACACCCCTCTGAAGATTTTGGGGATGTCTTGGGACGCTGGTAAAGACCTCCTTAATTATGATTCACAGCCACTTTTGCAGTATTTTAGCAGTCCCACAATGACCAAGAGGGGACTCATCCAGGCCGTAGCGAGGATCTATGACCCCTTGGGTCTACTCGCCCCTTACACAATACGAGGCAAGATGATGTTCCAAGTACTGTGGGAACGAGGATTAACATGGGACGACGAGCTTCCTCAAGACCTGGCCTCCCAATTTGACAGTTGGTGTGAAGAATTGACGGAGATTAAAGAATTGAAGATTCCGCGTTTCTACTACAGAGAAGCCAGCACCAAGGAGATCATCTCCAGGCAACTGCATTGTTTCGTAGATGCTAGCGAGAAAGCGTACGCCGCTACCGTTTACCTACGTTACGAAGATTCCGCGGGGAAAGTTACCACGTGCCTCGTCACCTCTAAAACCCGAGTCGCACCCATTAAGAAGTTAACCATCCCTCGCTTGGAACTCATGGCCGCCGTCATTGGTGCACGTTTAGTCACCCACGTAAGCAAAACACTTACTAATAAGCCCACTAGCATACATCTTTGGTCCGACTCGACCATCACGCTGCAATGGATCAAGGGATCCGCCTCAAGATGGAAGCCGTTTGTCAGCAACCGCGTCCGAGAAATTCAAGAGCTGACAGACCCGCAATTATGGAAGCATTGCAGGGGAGACACCAATCCGGCGGACCTCCCTTCCAGAGGTATCAAGATGAGGGAGCTAGTAGAAAGCAAGCTATGGTGGTTTGGACCCCCATGGCTCCGTCAAGAGTATCAAAATCAGGCCGAGCCCCTAGACTTAAGAGAAACCCCAAGCGAGGCCCTGGAGGAAGAGAGGAGAAGCGTCTCGAAAAATGCCATTGCCATACTAGTAGCTAGTGAGGGAACAGAAGATACACTCTTGGACCTTAACCGATTCAGCAATCACTCAAGGTTGAATCGTACAGTTGCATGGGTTCACCGTTTCATCCATAACTGCAGAAACCCTCAGAACCGTAAGAAAGGCGAACTGTCAGCGGAGGAGATAACACAAGCAGAGCACACCCTCATCAAGAACGCCCAAGGGAATAGTTTTCCCGAAGAAGTGGCTTCCCTTAAAAAGGGTGACAGAATATCAGTTAATTCGAAAATCTACACGTTAAGCCCCTTTTTAGATCCGTACGGATTACTTCGCATAGGCGGACGATTAGACCAAACCAAATTCTCATACGAGGAGAAGCATCCTTGGCTTCTGTCATCAAAACATCAGCTGTCAGAACTCATCGTTCGAGGAGCCCACAACCGAATCATGCACGGAGGCGCAAACGAAACAATAGTAGAGGTACGAGAACGTTTTTGGATACCGAAGGCCCGTCAGTTGGTAAAGAAAACTATTAACAATTGTTACAAGTGCAAGAGATTTCGCGCCAAACCCTCGGTAGCAACCATGGCTTCTCTTCCGGCAGACCGTGTCACGAGAACACCGCCCTTCGAAACGTGCGGATTAGATTACGCGGGTCCGCTATATACCAAGTCGGGAGCGAAAAGTTATATAGCCCTTTTTACGTGCGCGGTAACCCGCGCAGTTCATCTAGAGTTAGTTTCAGATTTAACTACCGAGAACTTTTTATTAGCATTTAGACGTTTTATTTCGCGTCGCGGAATCGTGCGCCACGTGTTTTCTGACAACGCGAAAACATTCAGGCGCGCCAATGAAGATTTAAAAATTCTCGCGAAGACGGTCAGAAGTCCAGAAGTACAAAATTTCGCGGCGGAGCATAGGATAAGATGGACTTTCATAACGGAGCGAGCCCCCTGGGTAGGAGGCTTTTGGGAACGTATGGTTAAATCGACGAAAAACGCGCTACGCAAAGTGCTCGGTACATCGCGTCTGACATACGAGGAAATAGAAACCGTTTTAACCGAAGCGGAAGCCATAGTCAATTCGCGACCGCTGTCATTTGTCTATAATGAAGCCGATGAGCCCGAGCCGCTTACGCCAGCGCACTTTCTAGTTGGAGGAAGGTTGACGTCTTTGCCTTCGCAATCGTTTCCAACTAGCGTAATCCAACCATCTACGAGAAAAGATCTGACGAAACGCCTTAAGTACCGCCAGACCTTATTGGATCAATTCTGGAGAAGATGGAAGGCCGATTACCTTTTGGACCTTCGGTCAGCGCACCACCAAACCAAGGACAGACCAACGAGAACCCTAAAAGATGGAGATGTTGTTCTCATAGAGGAACCTCGCACGCCCAGGCTTCTATGGAAGCTAGCAAGAGTAAAGGAAGCCCAGATGGGTCGGGACGGCCAAGTACGATCCTGCCTACTTAAATTACCAGATGGAACAGAGATGCGCAGACCAATCAAGCTTCTATATTTTCTTGAACTCGACGAACATTAATAACTAAGTACTCTAATGAACATTTTAATTTGAACTAAACTAGTTCAAGGCGGGGAGTTTGTGTTGAGAAATAATTTTAAGTTATATATTCATATGTTAGTTTCTTAAATATTCATGTAAGATTTTTGACTATTCATAAGTGTTTTCAACTTGGGCCTTAAGCCTACAGAAAAATCTTGTTTTCGCTTTTACCTTTGTACGGGCTTTACCCCTTTTTTGTTTGCGAAGAAGCGAGGACGCTGGCTACGTAACCAAAAACCCAGCGCGCCTCTCGTTTTCGTACTACTGGTGGCCAGAGTGGAATATTTTGAGATTTTTGTATAAAAGGGCCAAAAACCCTTTATTAGTTGCTCTTTCTCCTTTTTGCGACCTGGAATGCGGACCACGGAACTTTCTCTCCTTACCGTGACTATGCCCCACGTGGGCCCCTTTAGAGAAAGTTCCCCAGTTAGAGCCACGCCACTCTGGACCATCTTTGAGTAGATAAGTTTTGTTTTGTTTTCTTTTGTTTTATTTTATGACTTAGTTGCAATTAAAGTTAAATCAGTTTTCCCATTTTTTATATTTAATTTAGTCAGTTTAGTTTTTATTTAAAACCTTCTTCACACGTAGATTCAAAATCGAACCTAGAATACCTATTTTTCAGTCGGTAGGCATTCTTTTATAGCTCTCCCAAATCAGCCGAGAATTAATTCACTTTAGTTCTCCCATCTTTGAACATTCCGTCACAGAGGGTTGAATCGGAGCTTATTTGACTGTGGAAGGGGAGATCGAGTCCAGAGAGAATGGTTTAAGGTGTTGGCTAGGAAGTTGATCACGTAGGAGGGAAACCTCTAGTTTAAGCGCGTTATAATCGGTAAAGTGTTGAGCTAGCGAGCGAAGTACCGCAGGGCCATGGTTAGCACAGGCGGGACAGAAGAATGTAAAGTTATCACAGGTTTGTTTGGTGTGAAAATTGTAAATGTCTTCAGGAACATTGACAAAGGCGATATGACACCATGCTAGACAGATATCACATTGAAAAGCCTTATGTGTGGCTTCAACTTGTAGGCGACATGAAGAGCAGGGATGCTTTAGACGTTTAGAGATAGTTTTCTTTGAGCGTAATGGCGTTTTGCCTTTGATACAAAGGCGAGAACGTTTAGTACGACGAGTTGGCACAGGTGTACGTTTTAGTTTGTGGCCGTTAAAAGGATCAGCGTGAGGAGATAGGGGGTCTTTTAGAGAACTTTTATCACTTGAGTTGTCACAGGTTGCATCAGTTGGCTCGCTACTGGGTTTTTTTCGTGAGCCATTGCTAAGTTTATCACTGGTTGCATTAATGAGTTTGTCACTTGGATCTTTAATGAGCTTACCTCTTGAATTGGAAATGAGTTTATCACTTGGATCATGGAGTTTATCACTTGGATCATGGGGTTTCTCACTTGGATCATTAAGAGTGTAATAGTTATGGGATTTCAGCGAGGTTTATCTCCAGGTAGTCGTAAGTCTGTTATTTTAAAGATTGTCTTGTGAGAGGTGAACGCTTTCTCAAAAGAATTTATTGCAACGTGGAGCTAAGCCTTTTAGGGATTTTTTGTGCTTTTGCCTTGACATAAATTCCCCTAAATTATGGGATTCCGACGAAGCTTATCTCCACGTAGTCATAAGTCTGTTTATTTTAAGATTATAAGGAGAGAGGTAGTGGCCATTGTGTTCTTTCCTATTACCGATTATTGTTAATAGTCTCAGCTATTGATTGAATACATTTTTAAAGATAAATATGAGCTTTTCTGAGAAATAGTTTGTTTTTCGAAGAATTGTTTGTTGATGAAATGGGAAATTTCGTTGACATAAAAAAAAATAACGAGACTAGTAACGTTGAACGAGTTTTACAAGTTAATGAGTCGGGAGTTGTTTCGAATCTTTTTAACATTGTTGAAACTGAAGAGAAGAATTCAAAAGCAAATTTTGGGATCAATGAAGGTGGGTTTATTGAAAACCAAAACAAAACTGTATATTGGGAATGCAGTGATATTTGTAATGTTCGAACTCCGGCCATTGCAAAAGTACTAGCTTTCGTAAACACAGTTGCCAATGCGAATGAAAAATCTTTGACTAAAATTTTTGAGTCTGATTTGGACCTTTGCGAATTTAGAAAAGAATTTTGCAAAAATTAAACGTGTTTATACCACCAGATGGAGCCGAAGTAATGGTGAGAATAGTTCCGTTCCTAGGACACACCTCTTACTGCGCTGATAGCGAAGAGTGTCAAAGTCATTTGCGTTCTTTCGCTGAATTGGCTCCTCATTATTCGGGAATTAGAACTATTCTGAATAAGATGTATCAAGTCAAAGCGTTGCTCAACGCGTTAACTAAAATTTCAACTGAAATTGAATGTGGTGATTACGATTCTCTGACGAATGTCATCGTGCAATCGAGAAAAATCCTAGCCACACGTGGGAAAAATTTAAATAACGAAGAAAACAATGCTCCCACAGGAAGCGTTAACGCTCCTCGGCCCACTCTCGATGAAAGTGAAATCTTGAGTCTTTACGAGAATCAATTCGCTCGGGCAATGCTAAACACCAACGAGTTTCACGACACGCCCTGCGACTGCTGTTTTAGATTACTGAAAAAAACTGATTTAAGAGCAGTAGAAAAACTAGTTAACAGTGCTGTTTTTGATAACGAGGCCTATCTGATTTTAAGAGCTGGCTGGATAATGAATAATTCGGACGCTAGAGAAGCAGAGACGCTTCTATGTCGTTACTGCGCTACGGATTAGGGAAAGGGTAAAGTTCCCATTAGATGTTTTCTGAACAACTTGGCGGTTGACAATCCTCCGCCAGATGTCACCAATTTAAACATGTTCGAGAAAGTTTTAATTCAGCTTGTGAAGCCCTTCCACACTGTGGTGCGGTTAGGCACTAAAACCAATTCCAACGTGAAGTTTGGTACGGTTAAAGCTTTAAAGGGAAGAGTAATTTATCTTCCAATTCCAGTGGAAAAAAATTTGAAGATGATTCCCAAGACGTTGCCCAAAAATCACGAACTGCATATCTTGGTGAATGGCGTTCCCACAGCGGACAAAAAAGTTTGGCAACAGGTTGTTTGTCTCGAAAAAGTGTTGAAAGCTTTCACTGTACTGAAAAAAATTAATCCTTTTTACAAACACATTGATATTTCGACAATGAACGAGTATTATATTTGTGGGACGCAAAATATCGATGGCGAGGAAAATTCATTGATTTCCAATGAATTACTGAGCGTACCAGATCCACTTGCGCTGATCAACGATGGCTGTGATGCGGTGCCACGTGGTTCCGCTGTGCTTCCAGTGGATTGCAGTCATGACATGCAAGTTGACCAAAACGCTTCAAATATGAGCGTTCAGGGTGAAAATCAGTTGACCAATGCAGCAGATGACTACGCAATTATAACGCAACCCGAGGCTTTGTTGCGAAAACTTTCTGAAGGTGAAGCCAATTATCTGTACGATCATTACTCTATTCATCCGGTGAACGTCCAACCACCGAAGGATTTATTGGGTGCTTACCAAATGAAGCGCGTCGAGGCCGAGCCGGTTAGCCATTGGGACAAAAAACTGGAATACATGAGCTTCGTTCATTTGTTCCCCCGGGGTGGCTTTGGCAAGCACGATGATAGACCATTTGGGAAAATAACGGAAACCGAGTATCGTTTATCCCGTCTTTTGAACAAAAGTCCAATTTTTAGACGAGATTACGCCTATTTGTTCCATTCTTATCAAGAATGCGAAATGAAAGCGATTTCTAGCAGTTTGAAATACGTTCTTCGTGTTAAAAACCCATGCCAATTGGGGTTGAAAATTTGCTCAGTCGAGTTGAATCTGGCGATAAAGAACTTGAGAGTAATTTAGCTACTTTCTTGGGTCATATTCGAGGAACTAAGGACTACTGGTAGAAACGTTTTAGCGATGATTCGGGAATTTGGTCCTCCCACCTGGCTTCTAACTTTTAATCCGGCCGAGTACTATGATATGGAATTGCACGATCACTTGAGAAAAGTCAATTCAGACGTTCCAGGAGTAGAGTCGATGACGGTGGCTGAATTGTTGAATTTCGACCCACTTAGCGTCAATTTGCACTTTCACAACAAAGTGCGGTCGCTGTTAAACAACTTTGTCTTGTGTAAGCAAAATCCAGTTCTTGGCATGATAGAACATCATTTTTGGAGGGTTGAATACCAATCTCGAGGTTTACCTCACTACCATATGCTTTTATGGGCCAAGGACGCTCCAAAGATTGGAACTTCTTCGACCGAGACTATTTTGGATTACGTTCAAAAACACGTCACGTGGTCGATGCCAAGAGCATCGGTAAGTCCGGAACTGCAACGGCTGGTAAAAAAATTCCAAACTCACAAATGCACCGCCAGTTGTTATAAGAAGGTGAAAAATTCTAAAAAAGGATTGAAAGTGTGTCGTTACGGTTTCCCTCGAAACGTAACAAACATTGCTACTATGAATTCTGTTAGATCAGTTACTCGTCACCGTAAAATGAAAAAGGTGCAGAAACGACTGTACGACTTGCCGAGAAAACAGCACGAAGTTTTAATCAATGATTACAATCCCACGCTACTTTTGGCTTCCAAAGCCAACATGGATTTGCAATTTGTCGCTGACAAATCGGGAATAGTGGCAAACTATGTCACGGCTTACGTGACAAAGGGAGACCGGGCTGACATGGACCAAACCTTTGCCGAGTTAGGGAACGAAAGTTTGTCCAAAAAATTATTTGCCAATAGATTGAAATCTTTGACGTGCAAGCAAATAGGAATTTATGAAGCTCTCGATATGATGCTGGGCCAAGACCTTTACAACAAGTCCGACAGCACTAAATTTATTAACACTAACTTAAAAGAAAACCGAGCGAGAGTTTTGAAAGGTTACAAGGAACTCGCGCGTTTGAGGGAAACTGACCCCGAAAGCAAGGACACTTGCCAAAAAGGGTTCGTCGACGACAAATATCCGAATCGTCCTGACAGCTTGGAAAATCTTAGTTTGCGGGAATTTGGTCAGTTTTACGATTATGCGATGCGCTCTGAGGGTGTCGAGAAAAATGCAAATGTAATCGAGTTGAAAAACAATCTGGGTTTCATGAGAAAGAGAATTTAGCCCTACATAATAGAGCACTTTATTCACGACCCGATAGAGGAGAAAGAACAGTATTGTCACGCTCTATTGATCCTCTTCAAACCGTGGCGAGACGAAACTGAGCTATTGGGCGCTTTTGAAACATACGCCGATGCTTTCGAAAACTCCCTTACGGTGTTGAAGGACATGAGAGAATATCACGAGAAGAAGTTGAAAAGAAACGGAAGGCTTCTAAAAAGGCGAAAGAGCCAGAAACCGTAATTTCGGAGGCAGAAAGTGAGGACGATGAAAATGCGCTGCAAGGGAAAGAAATTGTTATCGAAACCGAACTGATGTGAAATCGAACCGATGGCTGATGTGGAAGCTGCCATGGAAATGAATTTCGAGACTGATGTTGACAATGTGGCGTCACTAAACTCGGATCTTTCGAGCTCTGAAAAATTCGACGGAGCGACGGTGCTCGAGTATGACGTAATAACATTAAAATGGCGGACCATGCGGTATCTCATAGAAGACAGGTTCTCGCTTATGCTTATTTATTTCTAGAATCATCTTCTTAAAGTTCTGAAGATGAAGAATACGAGGTTTTATCATTACTTTAAAGATATTACGCCTCATCCTAAAATTTACTTATTTTTTGTTTGGTACATAAAGTCAGAATTTGACTATTGAAGAAAGCACAAATGGTTATAGTTATCGCAGTAATTGTGTATAAATGCATGTATATAAAACATAGAGTATTACAGTTGGTTATAGTTATCACAGTTAATTATGTATAAAAGTAATAGCACACAAAAAATACGGTCATGAAACAATTATTGTCTAGCTAACAGTACTTTTAATAGTAAGTTGGCATTAATAGTATTATGTATCAAAGTTCAGATCTAGTTTGTTAATAAGAAAGTCGTGAAGAAGGCACAAGTCGTTTATTTGATGTCATTGATGGATGGGGTTGATGGTTCGTTTGGATAATCTGTCGGCGGCTGGTAGTTTTTCTGGTGACAGTTTTGAGAACCGATTTTGGGCCCACTGGTAACGATGTCATTGCATTTCTGCCAGAAGGGGTCCATATAGGTGAGCAGTAGTCAATATGGGGCAATGCTAAAGCATTGTATAATTATATCAGGCATTTCTGCCAGAAGGGGTCCATATAGGTGAGCAGTAGTCAATATGGGGCAATGCTAAAGCATTGTATAATTATATCAGAGACGGTGTCGATCATTATTCAAAATAGATTTTTTGTAAATTAATTGAAATTTTATGTCTTTTAATTGGTTTCAGCCCTTTTGCGTCAAGATATACACACTTTATTACAATTTCGTCTCCGGCGCCAATTTTGATTATTCAGAGCGCCCTCGGACATCTCGATCGTGTTCCACTGTCGAAACTATTCTCTTCAAAACTCGCTGAGGGCAGTTACGTCATCCTAACTTTGAGAGCACTCTTTGGAGTGGATATCGCTAAAAGAAATTATGTGTTATGAAGAACAGCTGATGATAATTTTTGGGTTTCCTCAGTGTCTAGTAAAAGCAGCCACGTTGCTTAGAACTTCGAGCTGTTCCATTACAACACGAATCACACTTTGTGCAATGTGTGAGTTTGCAGATTTCGTAATTTCGGGTATTTCCATGAGAAATACAGAATTTCCAAATACCCCACAGTTCCCGGTGTTGTTTTTGCTGCATCAGAGACCGAACCTTGAATCTGACTTCGTTTAGAATGTCCTGTTTCTTATATTCAAGGGGCTTGTTAGGATTCAGATCATCCATCATTTTTTTTTACCCACAATGTGATTGGGGTCATTTTGTTTTGTTCTCGCACAATTTTGAAACTTGTCACGTTTCCAAATGTACATAAAATGTTCAGTAATTTGTTTTTGATTTCTTTCAGATCCGCTTTAACGTCACTTTAAAATAATATTATTTCAGGAGATAAACTTACCATACAAATTATTGAAAAAAACGTAATTTAAATACTTCGTACTTTTTCATGAAATTTTGGTTAGTTAAATTGAAAATAAATTTCATATAGTCATTTACATATGTTTAAATTTCATATAGTCATTTACATATGTATAAAAAGTAAAATACTTTAGCTTACGATCGTGTTCTGAAATTACTGTTTCAAGTACATTTACCACTCCGGGTTCATGTATAGTGGTCTTAGGTATTATCCCTTCTTTTTTTTATTAAACTCATTTTCAAGTCTGTTAACACCTTTTCACGTGCGTAACTTTCAAACTAAGAATAATACAGATTAAAAGGCCTTTAATGTGATTATCCTGTTGAAAACGCGACAAACTTTCGAATTTAAAAACAATTGTGTGCGAAAATGAATCTAATTATAAACTTATGTTCACATTGCCCTATTGAGCGTGTTAGTTTAATAGGAATATGAAATGACCGGTCAATAAAATATTCCATTTGAGTTTCAAATTTTACTTGCGATTTCATTATACCTTTAAAGCAAAGCGCGGGTCCAGTGGACAAATTGACTTTCCTTACGAGCTCCAGTTTTGGATTGGCGAAGGCAGGAGGTATTTGTGGGCGGAATTTATAAGTGCACTTATAAATCCCTCCCACTAGCCTTCGCCAAGCTAAACCCGGAGTTCATGAGGAAAGTGAACTTGTAGGGGATCCACTGGACCCGCACTTTGCATTAATGTGAAGGTTTTTCGAAAACAAAGGAATACTGACCTGTACCATTTCGGTGTTTCCTATAAAGTAAATTCCTTTATTTTCATAATGTTCCCTTTCAACATAATTAACCAGGGTTTTAACCCGAGAATCCGATTTGCATCGGCCAGTGTATGTTGTGAAATGATTTTTGTTGTCATATCCGATAAAATTTAGAAATTCGACCCCTAGGTTATCACCGAAGACGGGGTACCCCAAAAAAATTGTTTTGAACCTGAAAATTGTTTGTGTTAATTTTTTTCGAAATAAATGAACATTAGTGGCCTAACTTTAACAGATATGACAATGAAAAAACTATGTTTTGTAAAACATAATACTCGGTTACAAAAAGCATTTTCAATAGACCTTGGAGGGAAGAAAGCCTCCCTTAGTGTAAAGAGAAAATCTTTTTTAATACATTATAAGACAGGTTGGAAAACCAAAACTAACCTCTCGGAGTCGAGACGCAAGTAAGTAGTTTTTCTTAAATAACATAATATAATTGATATTAATTATTTTAATCGTCATTAATTTATCTTAATTATACTTAAATCGTTTTGAGAAACTTTATTCCTAAATAATTTGAAACATACCGATTGTTGACGTTTGAATTCAAGCGTATGCCTCTATCACAATTTTTTGAAATTTTGGGTAAGTAAGGCGATTGATTCACAATAATTGATAAGCCCTGCCATTCGGAGGCTAGACATTACTCTAAACCCTTGCCGATCAACGCGTGCTTCTTAATCTTAATTCTTAACAATGAGAGTAGGAGGCAAAAATTGCGAACACGTTTGCTACGATTTGCCAATTGCGAAAGCGCGGTTACAGACAAACACACACCCCCACGCACCAAGTGTCTGTGCGGTCTGCCTGTTAGAAATGTTGTTACGTCTTGATTTCGTTATAAGAACTAATCAAAATATACGATAAAATGTGTTATAAAAGTTTTAATATGATAACAGTTGTTCAAAATTTAACATAAACAATTTTTTAAAAACCCTTGCGTACCCAAAATATTTTACCCGTATATTTTTATATTTATTTTATTGTTTTGGAAGAAGTATCATTGTAAAAGTTAAAATTTATAAAGCCTTAATTAATTCAACGCTTAAAAGTTGGAAGAACCTCTTCGTCTTTGTTTGTTATCCCTAAAAATAAATTGAAAAATATTAAATACACGGTATTAATCCTCCAATTGATTATTGCTTACTCTTCCGACGCTTTGACTTCATTTCCTCCTCATCTTCACTTCCATTCTCATTTTCATCATTCGATGTAGTGGTACCCTCCTCCTCTGATTCATTCCGCTCCTCCTCTTCTTCAGATCCACTCTCAGACGACAATATTTTCGATGTGGTCACGTCACCCACCTCCCCGTTACTGTTTTCGTCCCAAGAAACTGTAACATTAAATAATAAAATACATGGGTAAATAAATTGATGCATCCACGAATATCTCTATGAAAACTTTTGCAATACCATTTGTTTCTTTCAAGTCTCGTCCAGGGGTTCTGGGCACTTCTGAATCTCCTTAAAGACTTTCCAATTCAGCACAATCGGAGTAAGGGTCGATACCCGACTTTTGGCTGAACTCTGCAATAGTTTCGGAAATAGTTTCTTGTCCCCCGTTTTGTTTAATTTAAAAAGTAAATCTACAATTTTTTTAAATTGTGTGTTTAATTCTTTTTCTTTTGAGTTCTCGCCCAATTTCTTCGTTGCGTTTTTCTTCAAGTTGAATTTTTTTTAAATTGTATTTGCTGTGAGTTATCAGCATAATTTCCGACAAATAGTTATCTTTGCCTTGTTGTAATATTTTTTTTTGCTTTTCATACATTTCAATGGTCTGTGGTATGGTAGAATACGTTCGAGGGTTCATAGCTTGATCAGCCAATGTACCAGGAATAGCCGTTGCTGTAAAAAATGAAACATTTTGTATCACCAAGGTTAAGAAAGTATAAAACTCTACAAGTGCTAGGTATGCTCCATGATGCTTGAAGTAAATCGGCGTTTCCGCAGTTTGGAAAGTTTTTAAGCATGGTTTTCGGTAAGCAGAAAGGCTTCTGAAAGATTTCATTTTTTTGCATTCTTCATTGACTATGCTGATGACGCTGGATCGTAAAAAAATCCTCCAAGCGGATATTCTCTCCTTTCGCTCCCTCTGTTTCATTTATAGTATTAATACTTTATCTTAATTGTATAAAATTTCAAAGGCTTACTTATTAGTTTCACAACGAAACACTTAAATATTTCAGTGAAGGGTTGGAATTGGTCCGTAAAAAATAGTTGATATTTTTTTCGCAAATCACACACGGTTTTCGGCAAGATTGCTCTAAAATTATACAGATGACACCAATTTTTTGAAATATGCAGAAATCAAATTGGGATTGTTCGAAACCGATGGTTTTTCCGTTGACACGAGTTCCGAAGAGCTTTCTTCTGAACTACTCAAATTAAAAGCGGGTTTGAGATTAATTTCCTTTGTTTTCATCTCGGAAACAACCCCAAAATTTGGTAATTTAGCTTCAGTTTTACTAGCATCACTAATTAACGATGGTTTTGCAATTGACATCAATTTCGAAATTTGTTCCGAACTTTTAGACACATTAATGGGTGTGTCTTTTTGAAAGTATGAAAAATTAGCGAAAAAATTACATTTTGTCGTATTAAGGTTTGAAAAATAGATATTTTGATTAACAAAGGATTTCGAAGTACTCTTAGCAGTATCAACAGTTGAATGTTCCTCATCTTTTTTGTTACGTATCGCCAGTAACTGAGGATTAATCTTGGGCATCTCCAAGCCCTTTGGCAACTGTTGCGATGCAATATTATGATTTTTGGAAGTTTCCTCTAACAATTGTTAAAAAACCAGCAAAGTTATCAATTAAATAAATAGACAATAATGTTTTTTAATATACTTATCAAAGGTTTCTTGTTAGAGTATTGTAAACAATTTTAATCAGTCGTTCTAAAATAAACAGAGTTCCAACATGCTTGCATTTTATCCGAGTCTATTTAGTTTATAGCAGTAGGTCATACTTTAATAGGTTATGGGTCCAGTACGCGGTTAGTGCGGATTTTATGAGTACACCGTTTTAGTTTGAGGTTAGCTATTGTAAGTGGGACGATATGGCAGACGGCACTACAGTGAAGTTTAGCAAGTTAAACGGTACGAATTACCAAGTATGGAAATTTCGTATGGAGATGCTTCTCATACGGGAAGACATCTGGGATGTAGTATCCACGCCTGCACCATCTCCCATCACGAATGATTGGACAAAGAAGGATTGCAAAGCAAGAGCAACAATTGGTCTTCTGGTGGAAGATAATCAGCTGATCCATATTCGGTCTAAAACTACGGCCCTTGACGCTTGGACGGCATTGAAGAATTATCACGAGAAGAGTACGCTCTGCAGCAAGGTATTTTTATTGAAACGACTCTGTCGCAGTCAACTCAGTGAATCCGGTAATATGGAGGATCACCTGGACACAATGTTGGACGTCGTTTCCCGTTTCGCAACTTTAGGCGAAGCTTTAAAAGAAACTTTGATTGTGGCTTTATTACTATGCAGTCTTCCTGAGAGTTACGAGACTATGGTTATGGCTCTGGAATCACGGCCTGATTCTGATTTGACATTGGAATTAGTCAAAGGGAAGTTGATCGACGAGTACCGAAGGCGAATGGAAAGTTCCAGTAAAGCGAATTCTTTTGAAGATAAACAAACTGCTTTGTCATCTGTCGAAAGGAAGAAACACAAGGGTCCAAGGAAGGCTACGTGTTTTGGATGTGGTAAAAAGGGTCACCTGAGAAAAGACTGTTGGGTATTGGCCAATTAACTTAAACATGGCGGTAACGGCGGAGAAAAACCTAGAGCGAATGTAGCACAGCGATCGCAAGAGGAAAAACAAGTTGAAGAATACACGCTGTTCCAACTTAGTAGCAAGCCTTACGCTAACTCATGGTACATCGATTCAGGCGCATCTTGCCATATGACCAACGACAAACGTTTCTTCGGGAAATTCGATCCCTCCAATAATGACAAGGTATACTTAGCTGATGGAACTACGTTGGAAGTCTTTGGACGAGGGTCTGGGAAACTACGCTGTCTAGTGGATGATTCCGTAAAAATTGCTGTTTTCCAAGACGTGTTGTACGTACCAATGCTTGAAGGAAGAATATCCGTACGGAAGCTGGTCATGAACGGATTACAAGTCAGGTTTTCTGGAGACAGTTGCTCCATTATAAAAGGCGAAGACCACGTCGTTGCTACTGCGTCCTCAACTGGAGAGCTCTACAAGCTCAATATGAAGAATGAAGCGCTATTTGCCAAGCAAGACGACTTGAAGGGATGCATACACATTTGGCATCGTCGTATGGGTCATCGAGATCCGAAAAAAATAAGGCGATTACGCAATGCACGAAGCACATCGCGACTCGTTTTTATTTTGTTAAAGATTTACATAACATATTTAACTTTGTCTATTGTAGTACTGAGCTAATGATAGCCGATTTGTTAACTAAACCCTTAGATAGAGTTAAAACTCAACGTTTTGTTTCATTAATTGGACTAAATTAAGTTATAATTTTTAGCTAATGTTTAATAGATACTTTGAGAGAGGGTGTTAAAAAACCAGCAAAGTTATCAATTAAATAAATAGACAATAATGTTTTTTAATATACTAATCAAAGGTTTCTTGTTAGAGTATTGTAAACAATTTTAATCAGTCGTTCTAAAATAAACAGAGTTCCAACATGCTTGCATTTTATCCGAGTCTATTTAGTTTATAGCAGTAGGTCATACTTTAATAACAATAAATCAGGGGGCGTAGATATTATAATCTGTTCTGAATCTTCATCGGCATAAACATCGTTAATCTCATCATCAACACGAGGTAATGATTTCAGGGGTTTAAATACAGTAAATAAATTAAGAAATGAAAATCTCTCGTCATTACTCTTATAACCATCATCTGAGACGTCACTTTCTAGCCCTTGTATGCTTTTGTCTATTTTTTCACCAAAAATAGACGTAAATTCGTCAAGCTCAATTGGTGAAAGAGGTCGATCAAAATCGAAATCCAAAATAGGCGGTGGTGATTTTAGTTTACTATTTGTTTGTTGACAAGTTTTATCATTTTGTTTACTGTCACAATTGCAATTTCTTCATCGTCCATAAATGTAACCCGATTTTTATTATCATTATTCGTAAAGTAATTGCTGATTGGTCGAGGAAGTCGTTTTTCATTAAACATTTAAGGGCGTGTCCTCGTCCGAGCTGTTGTCACTTAGTAATGACAATTTCTTTCGTTTACTGGTGGATTTTGTCACCATTTCAGTCTGTTTTTCAACACTGGTTGATTCATCGAAGTTATAAACGTCTTTCATATCGGTATCTTCCCATTGCGCAGAATTCCATTAGACCGAATCCCGCCAATGTTTTTAATGAATTTAGCCCAACCGCAGATTTGATATTTACAATTCAAACGACGCTATTTGTCGAATTAAGCGACCCCAAAAATGTTATGTAGTTTAATTTCTATTTATGTCGTTTATTAATGAAAGCGTTTTAAATACATTTTTATTTCCTTGGAAACGCAATTGTTTGACGACTATACAACAAGATGAAAATTGAAAACGATCTATGTAAATTTTCAATACCGTGTGTTCTAAAAGTATAATATAATAGTATACAGAAAAAGTGAAAATAGCACTTGACTATTTTGGGCATGGGTTAAGGGCTAATCAAAAACGCTTTCATCCAATAAAACGTTCTTGTTCAAAACAGGTTAGGTTAGGTAAGGTTAGTAGTATTTTATAAATAATATAACAATGTTACGCCTTTTCCAAAATGTTGATGTTTATCTTCATTGACTTCTCAAATAATATGCCTTTTCCAAAAAGTTATTGTTAGGTTAGTAATATTTATAAATCATTTAACAATGTTACGCCTTTTCCAAAATATTGTTGTTCATCTTCATTGAATTCTCAAATAAAATGCCTTTTCCAAAAAATTACTTTTAGGATAGGGTTAGGTTTGGTTTGTTTAGGAGGACGTTTCTTCCTCTTAGGAGCGGTTATACACTTCAAGTACAGTATAACGGCAGGCTTGAAGTATTTTCATGATAAATATAGCATATAATAATAAATCAATATTAGCATTTGGGTTATTATGTCATATTTTGCTGATTTATTACTATTTTGTTCTTATAATCCTTAGTTTTAAAATAATAATTTAGAAAATTTTTCGATCTTGTGTTCATTTTACGTAGGCCTTAAATTGTTTTAATTTCATTTAAATTTCATCGGGAAAAACCCGAAGTGCGGGTTTTTCGATGCAATGGGATTGTCCTATTGGACAGAATCGTAAATCCGCCAAAGTGAGGGTTTTTCGGTCGAATGGTATTGGTTTCGGTTGATTGGGATTCGGCGCAATGGTAGTGAAGCTTTCATATCAAGGTATTTATCGTAATCATATTTGTAAGGGTCCTCATCGGGAAATGCAATTGAATTTTCAATGAAATTTAAAATATGAACAAGAACTTCCGTTTTTTTTAGAATGACCCGATTCGAATGAGGCTTGTTTTGTAACTTGCCACGAAATGTACTGTGAAAGATCGTAAGTGGGTTTATTGGAAACTAAATCATCGTTGTCTTCCACCTATAACAGAACAAAGTGTTTGAATGTAAAATAAAACATAAAAAATGAAATAATTTACACAAACAAATGCAGTAGCTAGCTGCAGTTTGCAGGGTTCATACAAGTTTTGGAAAAATATTTCCCTGAGATCTCCAGGTTTTTTCCCGTATATAGAGTTACTGTGTTCGAGATCCTCTAAATACAGGATTACTATTATTTTAACATGCTGGGCTTCCACCAAAGGTTCACGCAATTGCGCATTTTCTTATTCCTTAACGTGAATCTATAGACCAATTCGAAAAGGCCATACTTTAAGCCCAACTAGCAGTGACCAACTAGATAATAAATTATTTTCAGGGCTCGCCAACGATGGCGCAAGCGGTAGTTTTGTCTCTTTTGACGTCTGCTCAATTTTGTTAACGGTGCAAAATTCGAATGTTAGGGTTAGCGACGCGTTTTTAGTAGCATCAACGAAGCGGTCTTCGAAAACTTTACTTTAAATTTGTGGTGAAGAAAACAATGAATTTCAATGCTGCAATTGATGGCGGATTGGTACTTCCAATTTTGGGATACCAAAAAACCTTAAAGGATGGGCCAAGCATTACGATGGAAGAAATTAAAAGATTTTACCAGTCGAAATCTACAACCTTGCAACATTACCGTAGAAGTTTTTAATTGAAGAATATATTATATCTGACTCGTTAATGAGCAAAGCGGAACTGAAAGTTACAACAATTGTTTAAAGATCTTAGTTTTGGTGTGGTCTGATTTTAAATATTTCTAGTGCAAACGACCAGGTTTTTGTGAAAGGGCTATGCTTTAAAAGTCAAAAGAAAAATGACAAGCCCTACACGATTTGTGCTGCACTGAAAATTTAAAATGCCGAAATCCTAGACGAGTATTGCGGCTGCCCTGCTGGAATTTCTGGAACCTGCAATCATGGTGTGGCCTTATTACGATTGCTAACGCTCTTGTGTGATAAAAATACACTATCCTCCAAACGAACTCTCATGTACTGATAAACCCCAACAATGGAACCGTCCTAGGGGCAAGAAAATCCAGCCCTTTTCTGTGACAGACTTAAATGTTCAGGCTCCTAAAGAAGGCAGTAATGACATGCCAGTATTATGTAATATGTACGAAGCTAGCTCTAGTAGCCAAGAACAAACTGAGGTGTCAGAAGCAACAAAGAATTTAATTAATGATCTCAATGCTAATGGAGTTGACGGCAGTGCAAGCATTCTACCTCCGCCTGAGGAGTATACCTGGATAGAAACTAGGATGGGATATGCCCCTGAAGGTTCAGCACTAAGCTTGCAACTATCAGCAAACGAATATGGATTTGAAGTTATCCACAACCTTCAAAACTGCGATCCCAGCCTACTATTTTGTCGTGAATACCTACCTTCAGATCGATTTCCAATCCCGACACATTCTTGTAACTCTACAGCCTGCTGTCAGAAGAATTTGAAGGAGAAATATGGTTCTTCAGAGTTGGCCGTACTTATGGTAAATTCAATCATTAGTTATATTTATTCTTTTTTGTCAAATTAAATGAGATTCAATAAAAGGTTTAATGTGATATTTTAGAAAAATGTAGTTTCTATTGATTAAGCTTGAAATCTAGAAGAAAAATCTAGAAATGTACGTCACTTCCTCTTTCATTACGTAATTTTACTTACTGTTTATTGGTCAATTTTTTCGCAAGGGTTTATATACAAGATAAATGATTTTAAGCCTTGGATTTTTGCATGTTAGATTGTAATAATTTTGTAAAATTAAGAAACCTCTTAATTTGATTAAAAATTAATAATTAATAATTAAAATTAATTGGGAAATTAAATTTGAATGAAAAATAGGTGGATATCTTTTATTAATTGAGAAATAATGCACACAATTTATATTTAAATATGGAATTTGTCTTTGAAAGTCAATAAATTAATTACCTATGAGGAATAAACTAGTACATATGTTTAATATTATAATTTATCTCTTTTCAAAACTAATAAGGTTTTGAAAGGGTTCTTTGTAATTTAGTTAATAAATTTGTGATTGTCGATTGGTCAATATCGTAAATTAACCAATGGTGGAACCAATTGTTTTTAAAACAATGAAACCGAAATATCAATCAATCATCTACTGAAAGAGGTATCAACCTATTTTTTTTTTCAAAACAAGGTAAATAAGGATAAGATGGCTTGCTGCTTCAAACAAAATTTTTGGATTTTGTCATGATTTAATCATGAAGAGAATATTTTTTAATTTTTGTCAAATTTAGATATTCGGTAATCGAGTTGATATGACTAAAGAACTTTTTGCCCAAGGCTATTTTAAACTTCAATCACAGATTTCGCTTACCACTTCACAAGCATAATAAACACTACTGAAGGACGCAAATCTATCTGTGATCGGTAACGGTGACCAATATAGCAATTTTCCCAATTAATCGGTTTGAAGGTCATTTGCACATTTCTATTCGTTAATTTGAAATGTTGCGAGAGAAATTTGAATCGAATATAAGTAGAAATCTCTTTCAGTAGATAATTGTTGATGTCGAAAAAATTGGTAAAAAACATCATTTAATTTACAATATGGGTTCATGATGTTAGTCAGTTTATAAGATTAAATCGTTACTTCAAGTGTCACTAGACAGTATCTACCTCCAAAATCGAGAGTTATTAACTTTAAAACAATCTCCTCGTTACAGGATATCCGAAGGGAAAGTTATTATATCACTAATATCATAAGTTTATAAGATATGTTCCATAAGTATGTCACTACCCATACTTCGTAATGTTAGAGGCTTAATGAGAGCTAGTTCATGAACGACGTGAGAATTGACTACACTCGGTTTTGCAGTCCATCCTCCTCTTTAGTCTGTACTAAGCCTTTGACAGCGCCTCACTAGGCGTCGCTTTACGAGAATCTATGACGTTTCACCTACGTCACTTCATGACAAGCTCTCATTAACGAGTGACACACTTATGGAACATATCTTATAAACTTATGCTTATATGTGATAATCTGAGGAAGGCTCACTATAGCTCAGTCAACTTTTGGCATGGCCTAATACCGTTTTGCTTGACTTGTCGCCGTCAAATTCCTTTTAAAGTATAGATCATATAGTATCCACCCTCTATTTTCATTTCGCAACACATGTTGGATACGTAAACCTCGACGCCACCACGATTAGAAGCATTAAATTGCAAATACAACAACACACTGAGCTCATACATTTTTAGTAAATAACATTTCTCACTACAGCTGTTTTCGGGGCTGAAGCGACCGAAAGACGGCGATAAAGAAAAATTCTCCGGTCGGTTAAAAGGGGTAGTTTCGAGGGAACAAAATTCAAATGCAAGGCGCGTTCCTTCAACGAAAAACATTGAATTCTTACGAATACGGACGTTTTACGCAACTATAATATTGAAATTTTATACAATTAAGTAACATTTACGATAACAAAGCACTCATTTCAAAGTCTAAACTTTAAAAATACGACGCTATGAGATGGCCAAGTAACGGGGCTTAAAACGAGGGGCGAAAAATTATTTTTAATTAATTGCCAAAAATCAACGGTAAAGCAAGGCTTATCGCAATTTTACCGCCTTAAAAAAGTGCCATTTTTAGAAATAGATTCCCCGACAATAAAAACGTGGAAAATTATGAAATCAGGCTTATATTAAAGCTTGAATACCCAAGAATTTATACCGCCTTAAAGAAAATCAGTCTCTCGTGGCAATTGAATTGCTAGTATGGTTAAGCGTAGCCTACGTTAATCAAGGCCCGCGCATAGCCTTCTGGCTATGGGCGGCATTGAAAGGACGCGCCAGCTTGTTTTTTGCGCTTGATTCTCGAAAGGTGGCGCTTTTAGATAGTAAATGTTAAGGGATCTTCCATTTATTTGAATTGGTAGAGCGGGAAGATTAGAGGGATCATGCATAAAATTGTTTTGACTAAAATATTTTTTCTATAAGGAAACGCATGCATTTCTTATATATCATTATAATAATTATTATTTAAAAGATGAAATTTATAATAATAATTATTAGAAGGATAAAATTTATAATAACAATTATTTGAAAGATAAAATTTATAATAATTATTATTAGAAAGATAAAATTTATAATAATTATTATTAGAAAGATAAAATTTATAATAATTATTATTAGAAAGATATAATTTATAATAATAATTATTATTAGAAAGATAAAATTTATAATAATTATTATTAGAAAGATAAAATTTATAATAATTATTATTAGAAAGATAAAATTTACAATAATTATTATTAGAAAGATAAAATTTATAATAATTATTATTAGAAAGATAAAATTTATAATAATTATTATTAGAAAGATAAAATTTATAATAATTATTATTTAATTATAATAACGTAGGCTCCGATTGAAATTTTTATTTTAATGTTTGAGTCGCAAATATTCATTATATATTATTATAATTAGAAAGATATTATAGAAAGATAAATATTATAATTATAGTTAGAAAGATAAATATTATAATTATAGTTAGAAAGATAAATATTATAATTATAGTTAGAAAGATAAATATTATAATTATAGTTAGAAAGATAAATTTTACAATTCTTATTGGAAAGATCCAGCGGCTCCAACCCAGCACTTATGCTTCTGCTCTCTCTCTCTCGGCTCTCTGCAGTCTGCACCGTACGAAACGGGATTTGGATTGCGACACACGTTGCAATCGCCCGCGAAAACCAATTTTAAATTTAAAACCGTACTCCTAACAGCGCACCAAGCGGAGACACGCGGCGAACCAAAATGCCAAAAAAAAAATCCTGGAAAGCCAGTATGCGCGGGCCTTTATTAACGTAGGCTCCGGGTTAAGCCATAAAAGAAACATTCCTATTCAATCGGCGTATACAGGCAAAGAAGCTAGAGTCCTTAATATGAAAGTAGACGGGATATAGAAGAATGAAGTTTTTGAATTTTTCGGATGCTGGTTCCACGGGAGTAAAGTATGCTTCTCTTTAAATAGAAATAAATCTATGTCGTGTGATCCGGGGAAAACTTTAAATACTAGATGGGTCCGCACAATGAAAATAATTAATAGACTGGAATCTATAAATAATATAAAATTGGCTATGATCTGGGAATTCGAGTGGAATTTAGAAATGAAAAATAATCCCGAAATTACCGAGTTTCTTTCGAACCAGAATTTATTAACTAAAATTAAAGAGCCCTTGAATCCTAAAGATAGTTTTTTCTGAGGTCGAGTAAATACTTAGAAAACATTCCACGAAACAAGGGGTACTGGACAGATTCATTATTTAGATTTTACATCTTTATATCCATACGTAAATAAATGTAAAAATACCGTGTTAGGTCACCCCAAAATATTACTCGAGAATATACCCGACATATTTGAATTTGAAGTGTTGCCCCGTCTACTATTGCGAAACTGACTTATTACTAACGGAGACCCTTTATTACATACGTGAGAGTATTTGGGACAACTTAAAAGTGAATTAGAATGTTTTGGCAAGCGAGCATATTGCCAATTATTCGTTAGCGGTGGCCATAAAAATTATAGCATGACAATATTTGATCCTGACTCTGGGAAAAAATATAATATTACTTAAGTAAAAGGATTTAGGTTAGACACTAATTCGGAAAAAATTATAATTATAAAAACCTGGCCTTATTGGGCGTAGAAATAGAAGATGATGAAGGAAATAAATCTAATAATTATAAAATTAATATCCCCAAACAAAAAAAAGGCTTCCAAATGATATTGTAATATCTCGCGAAGAAACTAATATATATACAGAATTATTTTAGATTAAGTAAGAATTTTACCTGATAATTTCGAAACTGTACCATACGGTTATAAACTTTAAAGGAATGTAAGTCTAAAATGTGAAATAAAAGCGCAATTTACAAATTTAGAGTGTTTTTTATTTTTTTTTTGAAATATTTTTTACAAAAAAATAATCATTTTTTTTAAAAAAACAAGGAATTATTTCTTTGTTTTAAAAAAACAAGGAATTATTTCTTTGTTTTAAAAACAAGGAATTATTTCTTTTTTTAAAAAAAAAGAATCAACAAAACTTAACGTTAAAGATTTTAAAATTAATATTTTGTTTTAAAAAAAGCGGCATTAAAAAATTAGTATTTTTTAATGCAATGCGTCAGGATGCAAAAGAGGCCTTCAAATGAACATTCGTCAAGCTCGCCATGGCGTTTAGTTTGACGTATGTTTATTTGTAGGATTTGCATCCTGGCGCGGAAGCCGCGTAACTGAATCATTTCCAATTGTGCACGGATCGAGAAAATAAGAAAAAAAATTAGGAACCAATATTAAATCCAGAGGGGGAAAAATATATATATGACACTTACGCGAAGCCTTTACAATTGTTAGCAAATTGACTGATAAAAAAGAATTTAGGGAAAACACGTTATAGCATAAAAAAGGGTTTCTAAAGATATTTAAAATATAATAGGAACAAAATTAATTCTTACTTTTGGTTGTTATTGACCTTGTTAAGTTCTATTACATGGGTTCATTGCGACAAAAGAGATTCCACATACTCTTCTTCGTTTATAAACGGTCTCAAACCGGTGAGATAGGCCTCGAACTAGGCTTTGACACAAGATAAAAAAGTACTTAAATATTTTGGAGCGCGTGATTGATGTGAGGACGCGCGTGTGATTGTAATTCAGATTTAGGAAATCAAAAAAAAAATAATTTAATATATACATGTCAGAATGGCAGTTTGAAGTTTCAAGGGATGGTCCGGGTCCATTAACCAAAGGCGTTAATGTAAAAAACATTGTTTTCGTCAGTGGAGTGGCTATTTTTGCCCGGGTTAAAAATCCGGGCAGAAATAGCCCTGAAACATTAGTCGGCTATTTCTGCCCGGGTGCTCAAGTATTATCATATTTTTTGCGATGACAACAACCCTTTCTATAAGCAAAATAAAGCAAACTCCATTTATTTTTTTATAAATTTTTAGTCTTTATAATATAAGCTAGCTATATATTTTTTCTCTTGTATTTAAATTTCAATGGAAGGGAGCGAGATCAACTTTCAGTAGAACCGAAAGTTCATAGATAACTTTTGATAATTGCTAGTGCAATTATGATATCCTTGTTATAGCGATATTATATTGTCCATTTATTCCAAAATCAATTTATTTTAACAATAAATATTCTTCAAAATGTTTGCGTATCAGTTTGGCTTCGTTATGCTTTTCGCCTTTTACCCCATACCGGATTTTTCAAAGTTTATGAGGTTTGTCCCCCCACCCCCAAGTTGACTTGAGCTTTGGAAAAAGTAATAAAATAATCATAAGCCAGGCCTTGAGATTTTCGTGGGCCGCGGTTACGATATTGTATCAATAGCCTGCACTGTACCTTTCGTTGAATTTAATTGATTGTTCGTGCAAACATAAGAAATGCATCAATATTAGTAAAGTTTTCAGCAATTATAATACGCACCTAATTTATACAAAACACATCATTTTGTTATTGGCTCAACCATCGCTCACTAAATTCTTAAAAATAGCGTATATTTGTTACATTTTAACGAGGTGAGGGCCAAAAGCCAAAAAAAAAACATTATCGTTATTTCAAATATGAAGCACTCTGTCGCGAAGTGATTGGCTCCTCGGTTTAGACCTCGAAAAGTCACCGTGGGAAACATCTTCCGTTTAAAAGCTGTAGAGAGGTTGAGCAATGGGGCACTATTTCTGCCCCGGATGGAAAGAACACTTGATCACCCGGGCAGAAATAGACGGCCCACTGTGGACCGTCTATTTCTGCCCGGGCTTGCATTAATTTTCGGCTACCCGGGCATAAATAGCCGACTAATGTTTCAGGGCTATTTCTGCCCGGATTTTTAACCCGGGCAAAAATAGCCACTCCACTGTGGGCCGTCTATTTCTGCCCGGGTTTCTAAATTTCTGAAACCCGGGCATATAGGTTAATCCTTATTTATGCCTTTGGGCAGAAATAGTGGTCCTTAGTTAAAGTGCTATTTCTGCCCTGAACCCGGGCAGTTTTAGTCTGCTATAAATGGGCGGCTATTTCTGCCCGGGACCCGGGCAGATTTAGTCGACTATAGGCTATTTCTGCCCGGGTCCCGGGCAGAAATAGACACTCCGTAAAGGGAATAGTATCATACTACTTACCAACCTGGTAAGTGCGTTTCTCCTTTTTGATCCATTTTTCAGAGTGGTTTAGATACCGCAAAATTTAACTCCTATCTCGAATCATGGTCTCGAATGATGGTCCCGAAATAGGTCTTAATTCTCTTTATATTAAAGAAGAGGGATTGTAAATGAGGGTTTCCAAAATCATATGGTCTTTTTGACCACCGATGAAGTTTATTTAGGTGGTAGAATAAAGGACCAGTAGAAGAAAAAAGGGGGGGTTTAAGATTTACATTGACATGGATGAATGTTCACTAAAGGATTCCGGGTAACAACCCCATCTCTTTACTTTTGATTTTAAGATAGATTATGTTCACAAGTAACCACTATTTGATCCTCCCAAAAGAGAAAGTTGTCAAGTTTTATCCAAGGAGCAGGAGAAATAGGTATTTTTAGGGAAGACTTTTTGTTGGAAATAGAGAAACAACCCCCTTTTATATGAAGGCCAAGAAAAGTTTGTCAGCTTAATGATAACGTTAGTGATGAAGGTTAGAGAAGAAGAATTCGATAAGCCCATTTTCACTATTCGATACGAATATCGAATACCGAACTGACTATTCGGTTAAAGTTCGACTACCATAAATTTAGGTCCTTGGCACAAGAGACCCACCTTGTTTTAAAAATATCATTTAATTTGTCCTCCATCAAAAACTACCAGCAAGTGCCTAGGAAAATTTTAGGAAACACTTGACCACCAGTGAGTAGAGGTATTTTGAAATTTAAGAGCTTCTAAATGTTTCTTCGGTAATCAAGCTTAATTACCTGCCATCGGTAATCAAGCTTAATTACCTGCCATCGGTAATCAAGCTTAATTACCTGCCATCGGTAATCAAGCTTAATTACCTGCCATCGGTAATCAAGCTTAATTACCTGCCATCGGTAATCAAGCTTAATTACCTGCCATCGGTAATCAAGCTTAATTACCTGCCATCGGTAATCTAGCTTAAATTATCTGCCATCGGTAATCTAGCTTAATTACCCGCTATCGGTAATCTAGGTTAATTACCCGCTATCGGTAATCTAGGTTAATTACCCGCTATCGGTAATCTAGGTTAATTACCCGCTATCGGTAATCTAGCTAATTTACCCGCTATCTGTAATCTAGCTAAATTACCTGCTATCGCTAATCTAGCTTAATTACCTATAATCGGTAATCTAGCTTAATTACCTATAATCGGTAATCTAGCTTAATTACCTATAATCAGTAATCTAGCTTAATTACGTGCAATCGTTTATCTCGCTTAATTACCTGCAATCGTTAATCTAGCTTAATTACCTGCATTCGTTTATCTAGCTTAATTACCTGCAATCGTTAATCTAGCTTAATTACCTGCAATCGTATATCTAGCTTAATTACCTGCAATCGTATATCTAGCTTAATTACCCCAGTAACAAAATCGACGTTGGACCGACGTAGTCGGTTCGAGGTCCAACCAACACTGACGTAAAAGCGTCGGTAAACTTTCATTTCGACCGTCGAAATGTCCTATCCGTTTAAGCGTCGGCCCGACTTCCGGTCATAGAAATTTTGACAGCACTTTAACCGGCTCTAAAACGTAAGCGTGTCCAGCTCTTACATTATCAAACAAGAAGTCGGCTTTGTTATCTGGTTATGGTCGGATTATTAATCTAATTGCTGTCGGATTTATGGCTTGTTTGTGGTCGGCTTTATGGATTGTTTATGGTCGGCTTTATGGATTGTTTATGGTCGGCTTTATGGATTGTTTATGGTCGGCTTTATGGATTGTTTATGGTCGGCTTTATGGATTGTTTATGGTCGGCTTTATGGATTGTTTATGGTCTTTTTTATGGATTGTTTATGGTCTTTTTTTATGGATTGTTTATGGTTGGCTTTATGGATTGTTTATGGTCGGCTTTATGGATTGTTTATGGTCGGCTTTATGGATTGTTTATGGTTGGCTTTATGGATTGTTTATGGTTGGCTTTATGGATTGTTTATGGTCGGCTTTATGGATTGTTTATGGTCGGCTTTATGGATTGTTTATGGTCGGCTTTATGGATTGTTTATGGTTGGCTTTATGGATTGTTTATGGTCGGCTTTATGGATTGTTTATGGTCGGCTTTACGGATTGTTTATGGTCGGCTTTTGGCTTGTTTATGGTCGGATTTAAAGCTTATTTATGGTCGGCTATAAGGGTTGTAGTTACTGTCTTCTAAACACCACTTTCATCTGGTCTTTTGTCTATCCCACATGGACACCAGTGTGTACTTACTGGCTTCTATTGCTTCATCATGGTTAGGGTTAAGATGTACGCGGCGATCGGCTAGTGTTACAAGAAACTTCTAGCCTCCCAATGGTGCAGTTTCCACCAAAGGTTCACGCAATAGTGCTGTTCTTATCCATTACTAAGATTCGAAACCTTATGTACCGATTTGAGTAAGACAACAATAGGCGTATTCTTCATTTCAAACGTCAATATTAGTCTAGTCTCTCAAGAATGTTCAATAGTTATTTTTTAAACGATGTAACGCGCAATAAGGTCAATAATTATCGAAGAAAATATATAATATTAATTATATTTATTTTAATGTTTAAGATAATCTTAAACCGTTGATACACTAGTGCACTTTGATAAAAACGCATTTTAGTTGGTAAGGAGTCGAGCAGCCAACATAATCCTTCATTACATTAACCGACTTAAAATGTAACTATCAGACTACTCCATTCTATTGTTCTCAAAGCCGATTGCAAAGCGGAGTTAGCAACTGAAGTTGAATAAGAGTCGGATTTCGGTTGTAAGTGCCAACTAGACCATAAACCGACGAATCTACCTCGAACCGACTCAAACGCGGAAGCTTCATTATAACGAAATTTGAAATGTTTAGTATTGATCGGTAGGTAGTCGGCTATGCCGACCTCTCGTCCCTTGTTGTTATTTTGATAAAAACCCATGTTAGTTGGTAAGGAGTTGAGCAGCCGACCTAATCCTTCCTTACACCAACCGACTTAAAATGTAACTATCAGCCAACTCTATTTGTTTGTTCTCTCGTCCGACTTCAAAACGGAGCTAGTAACTGAAGTTGGATAAGAGTCGGACTTCAGTTGTAAGAGCCGACTAGACCATAAACCGACGAATCTACCTCGAACCGACTCAAACGCGGAAGAGGCTTCATTATAACTATTCTTTAGTATGATCGGTAGGTAGTCGGATATGCCGACCTCTCGTCCCTTGTTGTTATTTTGAGAAAAACCCATGTTAGTTGGTAAGGAGTTGAGCAGCCGACCTAATCCTTTCTTACACCAACCGACATATTGTTTAAGAGTAGTTATAGGAATGGTCGGCTTTATGGATTGTTTATGGTCGGCTTTATGGATTGTTTATGGTCGGCTTTATGGATTGTTTATGGTCGGCTTTATGGATTGTTTATGGTCGGCTTTATGGATTGTTTATGGTCGGTTTTATGGATTGTTTATGGTCGGTTTTATGGATTGTTTATGGTTGGCTTTATGGATTGTTTATGGTCGGCTTTATGGATTGTTTATGGTCGGCTTTATGGATTGTTTATGGTTGGCTTTATGGATTGTTTATGGTTGGCTTTATGGATTGTTTATGGTCGGCTTTATGGATTGTTTATGGTCGGCTTTATGGATTGTTTATGGTCGGCTTTATGGATTGTTTATGGTTGGCTTTATGGATTGTTTATGGTCGGCTTTATGGATTGTTTATGGTCAGCTTTACGGATTGTTTATGGTCGGCTTTTGGCTTGTTTATGGTCGGATTTAAAGCTTATTTATGGTCGGCTATAAGGGTTGTAGTTACTGTCTTCTAAACACCACTTTCATCTGGTCTTTTGTCTATCCCACATGGACACCAGTGTGTACTTACTGGCTTCTATTGCTTCATCATGGTTAGGGTTAAGATGTACGCGGCGATCGGCTAGGATTACAAGACACTTCCAGCCTCCCAATGGTGCAGTTTCCACCAAAGGTTCACGCAATTGTGCCAACTCTATTTGTTTGTTCTCACGTCCGACTTCAAAACGGAGCTAGTAACTGAAGTTGGATAAGAGTCGGACTTCAGTTGTAAGAGCCGACTAGACCATAAACCGACGAATCTACCTCGAACCGACTCAAACGCGGAAGAGGCTTCATTATAACTATTCTTTAGTATGATCGGTAGGTAGTCGGATATGCCGACCTCTCGTCCCTTGTTGTTATTTTGAGAAAAACCCATGTTAGTTGGTAAGGAGTTGAGCAGCCGACCTAATCCTTTCTTACACCAACCGACATAAAATGTAACTATCAGCCAACTCTATTTGTTTGTTCTCACGGCCGACTTCAAAGCGGAGCTGGTATCTGAAGTTGGATAAGAGGTGGACTTTAAGTGCTGACTAGGCCATAAAGCGAAGAATCTACCTCGAACCGACTCAAACGCGGAAGAAGCTTCATTACAACTAAATCTGCAATTTTCAGTGTGAACGGTAGGCCGTCGGATATGTAAACAATAAAATAAAAATCAATTTGACACGTACGAGGTCGCGGAATATCCTTGGAAGATTTTTTTTCCTCTCTGGGCGGAGCTGCATTAAATTATGAAACTTGTATAATTAACAGGTAAACAATAAAATAAAAACAAATTTGACACGTACGAGGGGGCGGCGTTGCATTGAAATTGATGTCCTCTCTGGGCGGAGCTGTATTAAATTATGAAACTTGTATGATTAACACATAAGCAATAAAATAAAAACAAATTTGACACGTAGGAGGGGGCGGCATGGCATTGAAATTGATGTCTTCTCTGGGCGGAGCTGTATTAAATTATGAAACTTGTATGATTAACAGGTAAACAATAAAATAAAAATCAATTTGACACGTACGAGGGGGCGGCATTGCATTGAAATTGATGTCCTCTGTGGGCGGAGCTGCATTAAATTATGAAACTTGTATAATTAACACATAAGCAATAAAATAAAAACAAATTTGACACGTACGAGGGGGCGGCATTGCATTGAAATTGATGTCTTCTCTGGGCGGAGCTGTATTAAATTATGAAACTTGTATGATTAACAGGTAAACAATAAAATAAAAATCTATTTGACACGTACGAGGGGGCGGCGTTGCATTGAAATTGATGTCATCTCTGGGCGGAGCTGTATTAAATTATGAAACTTGTATGATTAACAGGTAAACAATAAAATAAAAATCTATTTGACACGTACGAGGGGGCGGCGTTGCATTGAAATTGATGTCATCTCTGGGCGGAGCTGTATTAAATTATGAAACTTGTATGATTAACAGGTAAACAATAAAATAAAAATCAATTTGACACGTACGAGGGGGCGGCGTTGCATTGAAATTGATGTCTTCTCTGGGCGGAGCTGTATTAAATTATGAAACTTGTATGATTAACACATAAGCAATAAAATAAAAACAAATTTGACACGTACGAGGGGGCGGCGTTGCATTGAAATTGATGTCTTCTCTGGGCGGAGCTGTATTAAATTATGAAACTTGTATGATTAACACATAAGCAATAAAATAAAAACAAATTTGACACGTACGAGGGGGCGGCGTTGCATTGAAATTGATGTCCTCTCTGGCCGGAGCTGTATTAAATTATGAAACTTGTATGATTAACACATAAGCAATAAAATAAAAACAAATTTGACACGTACGAGGGGGCGGCGTTGCATTGAAATTGATGTCTTCTCTGGGCGGAGCTGTATTAAATTATGAAACTTGTATGATTAACAGGTAAACAATAAAATAAAAATCAATTTGACACGTACGAGGGGGCGGCGTTGCATTGAAATTGATGTCTTCTCTGGGCGGAGCTGTATTAAATTATGAAACTTGAATGATTAACAGGTAAACAATAAAATAAAGACAAATTTGACACGTAGGAGGGGCGGCATGGCATTGAAATTGATGTCCTCTCTGGGCGGAGCTGTATTAAATTATGAAACTTGTATGATTAACAGGTAAACAATAAAATAAAAATCAATTTGACACGTACGAGGGGGCGGCATTGCATTGAAATTGATGTCCTCTGTGGGCGGAGCTGCATTAAATTATGAAACTTGTATAATTAACACATAAGCAATAAAATAAAAACAAATTTGACACGTACAAGGGGGCGGCGTTGCATTGAAATTGATGTCTTCTCTGGGCGGAGCTGTATTAAATTATGAAACTTGTATGATTAACAGGTAAACAATAAAATAAAGACAAATTTGACAGGTAGGAGGGGGCGGCATTGCATTGAAATTGATGTCCTCTCTGGGCGGAGCTGTATTAAATTATGAAACTTGTATAATTAACACGTGTAGTATAGGTGAATGTAAAAAAGTAGTTAGTTTTTTACATTGTTTGTAAATAGACATTTACGATAAAAAATAGGCCAATCTCTCATATATAAAGATTGTTATCTGCTATAGAAGCACTGTATGATTCGCGCTAAGCTAGAAGGCAGTTCACGAGACGAATGTATCTTAACTTTTAATGTTACTAGTAAATAAACCTTATTAAGTTTTTAATGACCTGTCTTGCCTGATTACATAACCTAACCAAGGCAACACACAAACATAACAACACGTAAGCAATAAAATAAAAACCAATTTGACACGTACGAGGGGGCGGCATTGAAATTAATTGTATTATTGCTTTTCGAATTTTTTTGGCCCTCCTTTTTGCCGATCCAGCCTTTTACCTTTTCCATTTCGTTTCACTAAAAATTAAAGCCCTGTGATATTCATATTAATTTGCGTAAATCTTAACCAAAAACGCTTCAAAAAATATAAGAAAAATTCTAAGAAATATTAGAAAAACATGTAACAAATATAGGTATAACTCTTAATGGGAGTGTGAATTGTTAATCAAGTTATTTTCTTATCGATTCTTCTATTAATTGTAAGACCAATCGAGGATGCCCATTTCCCCACAATTTTTGAGAATCATAACCAATTCCGCGCACTTTTTATGGCCCATTTCCTCACAGTTTTTACATTGAAATAAATCATTTTTATTTTCTTGTTGTTTGGTTCGGTTCGGTTAGGGTTTGGGTTGGTTTTGGTTTTGGTTTGGTTAGGTAACGCATGCTATTAAACCATTGCACTATCACTATCGATACAGAAAAGTGTATTTGTAATAAAAGGAGCATTTTTTAATTCCGTTTGTAAAATCTGCATTAAAAATAAATCTATCGTTAGATAGCATCGAAAATTTTGTAATCATGAAACCTCACATTTTGGCTATTATCGGTCCAATGGGTCAGCAGCATAAGTTTAAGGTTTTCAAATTGTAATAAACAATTTTTTTTATTTTTTGCAAACTGTGCGGAAATGGGTTATGAAAAATTGTGCGTAGACGGGCTATAGGTTTTTAAGGTGTGAAAAATAAAACTGTGCTGAAACGGGCGACCAATCTGCATAGAGAAACCACGGATAAAGAATGCGCGTGAGAATAATTTTTTCACCCTATAGGATAGGCAACTCCCTATCTCGAACGACAGCGTATCTGTATGTACTCTGTATATACGAATGAAATATTATTGTTGAAGGGGGTGACGCGTCGCCGCGTCGAGCACCGATACCAAGGGTATATTGTGCGCCCCGAGCTGGTTAGACTGCGAAGAGTCCTGTCGCCTCGATGAATCGGAGAATCCGATTGGCCGAGACAGTAGAGAACTGGTGAGTTTCCATAGTATGCATATCAAAATGCTCAAACCTCATGGCCGCGAGGTAGTCGCAGCTGCAGAGGATATGGGAGGAGGTTTCCTCTACCTCCCGGCAGAACCTACAGAGTGGGTCATCAACGATGCCCAATAAGTGCAGGTGTCTATTCAGCCGGCAGTGTCCAGTGAGGAGACTGGTGACCAGCCTAATTTTGCTTTAGGTGAGGGCAAGCAGTTCCTTTGCCCTAGTGATAGAAGGACCCGGGACAAACTCCTTGGCTTGTCTCTGCCCATCCATGTCAAGCCAGAGCTGCAGTTGAAGTGCAGACATCCGGCAGTGAATCCTATGGCGAATGATGCCATGGGGGATGGGAACCGCAGGCTCAGGTCCGAAGAACTTCGCCTCAGCCCCCCTTTTGGCATACATAACAGCCCTCTCATTGCCCAGGTATCCGCAGTGCCCTGGCACCCACAACAATTGAACCTTGTTGCGGGCAGCCAAAGAGCCCAGCAGATCCAGACAGCTGAGAACCAGTCTAGAATCGACAAGGCACTGATTTAGTGCCTTGAGGGCGGCCTGACTATCCGAATAAATCTGAATCGTCCGTCCGCGGTAGTTTTTCTTGTTGCAGAAATCCGCGCATAAACAAATGGCCATGATTTCCGCTTGGAAAACACTGGCAAAGTTGCCAAGGCTCTCGTAAAAACCAAACTTTTTGGTCAAGCAGTAGACCCCGGCACCAACACCAGAGTCCGTCTTAGAGCCGTCCGTGAACCAGACGGACTCCCCCCCCCCAGTTCCAAGGACTGGGGTAGTCTCCCAAGTAGCGCGACTGGGAAAGTGCACGCTGAAGGGCTTGTCGAAGTGGTATGATATAACAGACTTATCTGAGACCATCGCAAGTGATGGCTCAGAACTGCTAAACTCACTGCAAAGCTTGGTGTGACTGAAGTCCCATTGCTTGGGCTTCCACCAGCCGAGGTTGTTGAGCCTACAGGCTCCCATAATAGCTTCTTCCTCAATAAAGAGGTGAAGGGGAAGCATATTAAGAAGGATTTCCAGAGAAGCTGTGGGGGCTGTCCTCATGGACCCCGTGATACCGATGCACGCCAGCCTTTGAAGCTTGCGTAGTTCATCTTGGGCTGTCTTAAGGCGAACCCTGGGCCACCAGACAAGAGCTCCATAGGAGACCACTGGCCTGATGATCCTAGTATAAATCCAGTTTACAGCGCTAGGGCTTAAACCCCAGGACTTGCTGACTGAACTCCTTAAACGCCAAAATAGAATTTTGGCCTTCTTGATGCTCAGATCAAGATGGGATTTCCAAGTAAGCTTGGCATCAAGAGTCACGCCAAGATACTTGACCTCGGAGGACTTCTTTAAAACCTGTCCAAAGAAGGAAATATCGTTGAAGAGGTCATTAGTCCTTTTCCGGGTAAACGGTATAAGGACAGTCTTGTTGGGATTGACGGTCAGGTTAACTCCCCTACACCATTCCTCAACATCATGCAGGACGGATTTCATCAGTGCAGCGATAGTCACAGGGAACCTCCCTGTAACAATCACTGCGATGTCATCCGCATAGCCAAAACAGTGACACCCCCCCCTCCCCGAGTCGACCCAGCAGCTCATCCACCACCAGGCACCAAAGAAGAGGGGAAAGAACCCCTCCCTGAGGACAGCCACGGTCGGTGGAGATCTCCAAGGATTCCCCGAGAAGAGACGCCGTCACCCTACGATGCGTGAGCATGGATTTAATCCAACGACACAAAGTGTCGTCAATACCAAACCGCTCCGTAGCGCGAAGGATAACTTCACTAGAGACCCTATCAAAGGCTCCCTCAATATCAAGGAAGATGGCCAAAGGCATCTCCTTGAACTCGATGGCCCTATCAAGGCAGTTCAAGATGCCATGAAGCGCCGTCTCTGTAGACTTGCCTTTCTGATAGGCAAACTGAAAAGTGGACAGGGGTGTGTGGGAAAGAACACCATCCCGCAAATACCTGTCCACCAATTTCTCTAAAGTCTTTAGGAAGAAAGAGGTAAGCCAGATAGGTCTAAATGCCTTAGCCTCAAGATAGCTCGTCTTCCCTGGTTTGGGAATAAATATAACCTTCGAGCGCTTCCAGATATCTGGAATATGCGCCAGAGCAATGCTGGCTCTGAATATCCTGCACAGATAAGGGCCAATGGCGTCTATGCCTTCCTGGAGGAGGGCGGGAAAGACACCATCTGGGCCAGGCGACTTATAGGGTTGAAACGAGTTTACAGCCCACTTAAGTCTAGAGTATGTAACTATCTTATTGGCGATGCCCCAGTCCGCCCTGTGTGCTCTCCGAAAGAGCACGGGGGGAGCGTCGGTGCTTGTGAGGTCAAAAGCCTTGGAGTCCGGAAAGTGTACCTTGAGTTTATGCTTAAGAGTATCAGTCCCTGACTTGGTAAACTCACCTTCTGCCACCTTGATGGTGCTGAGCTGGTGAGTGTTATCATGAGCCAGGATCTTCATGATCTTGGCAGTAGCGGGGGCATCAGAGATGCTACCGCAGAAGTCCCTCCAGGAGTTCCTTTTGGCCTCCCGGATGGCTTTATTATACTTGTTGAGGGTCTGTCTATAAATAGTCCAGTCCCCAGTCCTCTTAGCCCTATTAAAGAGTTTACGAGTAAGCTTGCGAAGCTTGCCAAGTTCCGTATTCCACTAAGGAACGAGCCTCGGCCGGCTGGCAGGCTTCGCCGGACAGTTGTGGTGGTAGGAATTGATAATGGCTTGTTGCATGAGATCAACTGCCAAATCAAATTCCAGCACCGAGGAAAGCTTTGGAGCACTACCTCTGAGTAGGAGGCAAAGTTCCTTCCTGTAGCCGGACCAATCGGTCCGACGGGGGTTGCGCAGTTCCGTCTTAACCGAAGTTGACTTGACCGCGACCGAGAAGCAGATGTGCCTATGGTCCGAAAGAGACGGTTCATTAGACACATGCCAATTAGAGACCGACAGACTGATATTGTCTGTGGCCAGGGTGACATCAATGACCTCCTTTCTGTTAGAAGTAACGAAGGTTGGCTCATTGTGCCTGTTGAGAATATGCAGGTTCGTACCGACCAGATATTCAAGTAGTTCATCACCACGTCTGTTGCAGTCACTACTGCCCCACGTGACATGGTGGGCATTGGCATCACAGCCCAAAATGAGCCTGTCCCCCTGCCTCTCACATCGGTCGACAAGAACGACAACCTCCTGTGGTGGCGGGGAACCCGTGGGATCATGGGGAAAGTAAGCAGACGCCATGATAAGGCCAGTTGCCACTCCAGAAGAGGAGGGCATTACCTTAATCACAGCAGTATCCCTAGTGAGGTAGTTCGGAAGCGGAAAGATGTCAAGACCCTTCCTGGTCAGAACACACGCCCTGGAGTTGGGTGAGGTAAAATCATAAGAGATATTACCTGCATACTTTAAACCAAGGATTTTGCCATTATGAATCCAAGGTTCCTGAATGAGGGCCACATCCAGGCCCTCTAAGGCAAACCTCCGGCATAGAACTGCCGAGGCTGCTTTGCAGTGATGCAGGTTGATCTGGATCACCTTGATGCTCATGTCTTAGGAAGAGAGGCGGCCCCGGCTACTTGCTTGGCGGTAGCGCGGAGTCCCGATCCAAGACCGGTATCTCCATCGCCTCCACCAGCAGCACCCTCGGCCCCCAACTCCATCCCAGTCACAGGAGCGTAGGTCCTCTCGGTATCAGAGTCTTTCAAAAAGTCGGACTCTGTCCCGAGGTCTATGTCTGAGCCATCTGGAAAGGATGGCTCTAAATTAATACCAGCAATATTTGCTGCCAGCTCCCCACTCACGCTGGCTGCAGTATTGCCTTCTTCTTCAGAAGCCTCAGAGGCATTCTGGAGAGGGTCCTTTGGCGCATTCAGGACTTTAAATGTCCCGACATCCACACCAGTAAGACCCTCGAAGCCGGCCTCCTTGATGGCCTCCATGGAGGAGCCATCAATTAGGAAGATCCAGCGTCTGGTGCTCTTCTCATCAAACGACTTCAGGCACCGCCAACAGTCGGTCAGAAACCTGCCGTTGTAGGCCTTCAATCGCCGGAGAAGAGCCGCCGGATCAGTGGTGCGACGGTCCTTGGTCCGGAAGGACACCTTGAACGGCTTCGGGAGTTCACAGGCCTTCATCACTGAAAGCCGTGTTCCCCCTATGGCACGCTCATTATGGTGTAGCACCTTCACGAGCCATTCGCTGGTCGCAAAATCCCCACATGAGTAGATCATGGCCCCAGCCATGATGTGGAAATTGAGAGGACGCGGCAGCGAGCTTCCCGAAGATAGCTCAGCGTCCAGTGCGTCAAGTATAGCGGCCTGGATGGGAACGACGTCCTCCTCCGTGACCGCATTAGTCGGATAGCCATCTTTAACGATGGCCATCTTGACAATACTGGCGACGTCGTAGTAAGACTTGGTCTTCTTTGACGCCGCAGCTTGTAAGCTAGGCGAGGGATCAGGGTCCTCCGCCCTAGCTCTCTTTCCAGAAAGGGTGGTAGCTTCTCTTGCACCAGGCGTAGAGTCCGTACCCGGGACGTTACTCCCAGCACCCGAAGGTACAGGAGTCCCATCTCGGCCCGTATCTCTTGCACCCAGTGCAGAGTTCTGGCCACCTTTTTGGGATTGCTTTCTTCGGCGGTTGGCCTTGCGCCTCCTATTAACCTCACTCAACCTGGTGGAACCCGATTGAGGAGCAGGAGGTGACTTTTGGCCTTCCGCCGATTGCGGGTGGGTGCTGCCGGAGGCAGCATCTCGCCCAGAAGCAGGTTGGGAGTTGCCTCCGTCCCTGAGAGAAGGCTGGGTACCGGTAGAACCGGCTCCATGCCCAGGTTTGTTTTTGGTTTTTGTTATTAAAGAATCCATAAAAGATCCCACGAGTAATGAGGCAAGTAAAAGGTCACCACCCGGTAGTCCTCAACCCGGGTGGAAGGCTAATTACAACGGGGTTTCGCCTGGTGCCCCGAGGGGATCGTTCGAGATACCGTAGATTAACTTCCCCGGTACCACACAGCCCTCAGCACGATACCTGCACACCTTGGCTTGGGAAGGGCGCGTATCAGCTCAGCCCACAAAACGCAGTGGTTGACCAGCTCTCACCACCGAGGAGGTGTGATACAACGCACTGTTGAGGACCCAAGCTGGCGGTCGCACAAGCGAAAGAAAAGGCAGAACAGCAAGGCAAGGGGGGAAATTAAGCGCGCCATCCAGCTTGCGTCTCCAACTTCGAGAAATATTAATGTTCAGGATTTAAAATATCCTGAAGTTTTTAGCTAAGTGTGGTTATATAATCACACCTATTTCTTGCGCTAATGTATTGTATGTGTGGGTGTGTGTGAGTTAACCCCGGGTACTTGAAAAACAAGCGTGGATAGAAAGCGATTAAGGCAAGATCCGCTACCACGTTGGAGCTCGTAATGTGAAAGAATTGCGAAAGGAAATACATTAGTTAACAGCACTTTTCCGACTTCGTATGGGCGTAAAACAAGTTTTCGGGGTGCTTGTTAAGAAAAGATCCTCTTCAGGCTCTTGGAAGTATAGAGTAATGTCAGTTCTTCGTATGCAAACGTCATACCCTTCTATCTCTTAGCTCGGTGTCATACCCTTCTATCTCTTAGCTCAGTGTCATCCCCCCTACCAGGCGCGGACAGTATCCGCTCTTACAAAACGCGCCTAGAGGGAGGGATACACCGTCTACTCCCCTCTCTACCGACACTACTCTATTGGGAAAGAAATAAGATCTTCATCGTCAAAGTATTCACCTCGTTAGATAGCGGCAACCCTTAAGTTTAGGGTTCATTTGACGGACGGCCGTATCGAATCGGATTAAAATATTTTCTTTTTACTCCGGTTTTTCGAGATAACGCGAGGATGGGGATAGGGAATACGGGCAAGGTAGCTAGAATGAGAGATTAATTTTCATACGGAAAGGGCACTATGTGTAACGGCTGGGTTGCTGCTATTTATTTATAGTTCTCGTTGAAAACATCTCCTGACCCTTCAATGTGTATTTGTTATAGGTTTTTATCTACGTTGTGAAAGAATTACAGGCTTTACGATTATTAGCTGTGAGTGTGTGTGTTTGTGGAGGCTGGATAGACGAAAGACTTTTTTAGCTAGTTTTGATGAGACCTAAATGTACCCCAACCGTTGGGCCCTCTAGAATATTACCTTAGCGAGTTAGAAAACATGAATACTGTACTACATTAGCACATACGAAACTAACACGCCCTTTCCGACCCCAACCAGGCCTAACTAATTCGTAATTTTCTTTTTACGTGACTTGTTTAGCCTCTTGTCAGCACGCGCAAAGCTTGGTTACATAGAGACCTAGCTTTGAGCGTGCTGACAACCGATGTTGAACAGAGTATTTACACGTTGGCTACGTTAATCAAGGCCTGTGCGCGGCGCCGATATTTATTTTTATTTTGGCAATTTAATGTGCCGAATTCTCTCACCTGAGGCGCTATTAGCTGGACCTAAATAATTTGAAATGTTCATTTTCTTGCGATTGGAATTTGAAATGTTCATTTTCTCGCACTTGTAATTTTAAATACTCATTACTCATTTTCGCGCGCGTTATGGTCCCGCTATCAATGAAATCTCGCGGTAAAATAGGGAGAAAATAAATAGTCTCGTTTCTTAAAAGTCCCCCCTTTCGAAACTACCGTGCACAGGCCTTGATTAACGTAGGCAACGATTTACAGAATAAGCAGTCGTTATAGATAGTGAGTTGCCTCTCCTATAGAGCTATTTCAGTGGGGAAAAATTTCGTCTGCTACGAAAATTGGGCCTGCCTTTGAGTGTAGGGCGGCCATTTTATCAGGGTTTTCTCTATGGGATAATAGCATTGGTGACGTAGCCATTACCCCCTCTGAAATAGCTCTATAGCGTGAAAATTTAGTCACGCGCATTCTTTATCCATGTTCGGATTTTACGGATAATTCAAAATTATCCATTCCGACCAATCGCGTAATGCCCTGCTTTCTTGTTAACAAAATTCTCGTTGCACGCTTCATGGCGAATGCAATTTATGGCAAGATTTGACAAAAGTTGCTCGTGATGTGGTGCGAGGTGTAGAGCGTGCAACGGAAATTTTGTTAACGGGAAGGCAGGGCGTTGCGAGACTAGTCGGGTGAGCTTAGTTTAAATTATCCATAAAATCTGAACCTAATTTGGTTTTCCTTTTCACCCTCCCATTAAAAAATATTAGAAAAACTCTAAGAAATATGTTTTCTTTTAAAAAACCATTTCTTCTATCTTTATTTGAAATTGTTAATAACAGTAAAACTTACCCCATTTTTTTCAAAAACGATTTCGCAGAAGCTGAGAGAATGCAGTGGAGGATGGAACTACCTTCTTCCTCTTGGAGATTCAAAATTGTTTTAACGGTATTTTTACGAAACCTAGCATACGTGTCATCCCCCCTTCCCCTTAATATTTTTTCATGTGCACAGGCTTTTCGTCAAATCTTATCCCTCCTATAACAGCCCCCTCACACCCTCTTTCACTCCTGTTGTTATCTCTAACATGTATTCGCTGCCTTCACCAATGCTCGTCTCGCTGCCACCATATGGGGCGCCAAACTAGACTAAATTGGACCTAGATGGACTGCAAAACTAACCGAGTGTAGTCTATTCTCGCGTAGTTCTCGAACTAGCTCGCAGTAAGTTTCCTTCATAACGAAGTATAGGTAGTGTCTTACTTATGGAATATATCTTCTAAACTTATGGTTTTATTAATATTTTGTCATTGTAAATAAATGAACTTGTTTGAAATGAAAACTAATGCTCCATTTAATATTTAATTTCGCTAATCTACATATTGGAAACATTGAGTCGTCGCCGGAGTGTGGTTGCGTTTCCTCCCGATGGCGGGGCTAGTTTCTACGTCACAAAGAAAATACATTCTCCGAGTTCTCACGGAGGCAACGTCTTGAAAATTATCGAGACGCCGCTTGAGTCGCTATAGGAATTCCGGGAAAGCTTGAAGCGTGATAAATGACTAAGGACCAAAATTATTCAATGATTGTACGTATGTTAAAAATAATACAACCATTGAATAGTATTAGCCCCCAGCCAATATATAGTGATCTTCCCTCCAATTTGGAAATGTATAAATAAATGTGTCTGCAATAGAAAGAAGAATTGTATTAATTATAAATTATCTTAATAAACATCGTCAATAGATAACATACATTTTTGAATGCTGGAGGCTTTGGGTCTATTATGAATTATGGCCTCTAAGTAAATGAATTTTTTTTTGGGTTTTTTTTTGTTTTTTTCCTCCCTTCCCCATTCAACTAAGCAACGACGCTTACTTCGGCCGCAAAAAATTATGACCTTTTCAGCCTAATTAATCCCTTCACCATATAACTAAACAACGACGCTTACTTCGGCCGCAAAAAAATTAGACCTTTTCAGCCTAATTAAACTTTTCCTCATTTAACTAAACAACGACGCTTACTTCGGCCGCAAAAAAATAGGACCTTTTCAGCCTAATTAATCCTTTCCCCCTTTACCCGTGCAAAATCTATACATTATGGTAAGAAAATTCGCCTAAACTCTGTATGAGGACCTCTGCAAAAGGGACACCTGGGTCCATCACTATTGCCATCTTCTCCGTTATTTTGGAGCAAGACGCGGTCAATACACCTTTCACAAAACATAGCATGATTGCACGGAACTGCAATCATTTCTATGTTTTCCAAATAACATATTATGCACAACATATTATTTTCGGGTTCGGGATCCCCCAATATTTCTACTTCCGCCCTCCCTTGTCCCTGCGCCACATTTCCAACCACCCCTTGGCCCCGTCATTAGCCACCCCTTGACCTTCTGCCCCGTCATTAACCACCCCTTGACCTTCTGCCCCGTCATTAGCCACCCCTTGACCTTCTGCCCCGTCATTAGGCACCCCTTGACCTTCTGCCCCGTCATTAACCACCCCTTGTCCTTCTGCCCCGTCATTAACCACCCCTTGTCCTTCCTCCGCATCGTCAAAGACCCCTTGTCCTTCCACCACATCGCCAACCCCCCCCCCCCTCCTGAACCAGCACCTTCCGCTTCTTGACCTACAGCTTCAGCACCACCTTCCCCTCCTTGAGCAGCTTCAACTACTTGAATTTGACGTCGGGCCGTTTTCTAACATTGGTACAAGGACTTTTTTACATCATCGTACGAAATTGAAGCGAATTGGGATACCTTTGTAATATTAAATGGTTTAAGGTATAATGCATCGTTCAAACCGAATTAAGGTCACGTTTTCAATTATGGCGTTTAAAACTTAATAGATTATTAGACCGAAATCTTTCTATACATTTTCTTAATCTAAATTGAACGTTCATTTTATAATTGTTTTTCATTAAAAGTAGTAACAGCGCAATGTACTTAAGTTTGCTGTGGGATTAACCCAAATAAATTCGCCAATAATTTAAAACAAGCCGATACCTTAACTAAATCTACAGGGTGTTACAAAAAGATGTGCCACAAATTCAGGGGCGCTATCTACGGGTCAAAACAAGACTAAGTCACCAAAGAACTATGGTCCAAAACTGAACACCCGCGGAGATACGGGCCATCAAAGTATCACGTAAAACGCGATGAATTTTCCCTTCAAGTGAAGCCACGAATATGGCTTGACCATATTGTTTTCAATTAATTGGTCATAATTGAAAAACATTCGATATTTAAGAAACGATCGATTCTGGGGGCAGAGCTAAAAGCATTTTAGACCAAAAAATTAAACATTTAATTTGGTAAAGGTTTTAATTTGGCCTAAAGTTACAACGGCGTTTTCAGATCGCTGTATTTTCTGAGTGGCTTGGTTTTTCATTCATTAAAACGATGGCCCATTCAACTTCTTTGTCAAGCCAACGAGTAAAGCGCTTTTACGTGTAAGCAAGAGCGCCTAGTTGGATCGAAGAGAACCCGCACGCTATCGTGGTAGCAAGTCATCAAGTCAAATTTAGTTTAAATGTTTGGTGCGGTATTGTTGGTAATCTTTTAATCGGACCGCACTTCCTCCCACAAGACTTAACGGTCGACATTATTTCCTATTTCTAACTGAAACGCTACCGGAACTCTTAGAAGATGTGCCCTTGGCTCAGTGGCGCTACATGTGGTTTATGCACGATAGCGCTCCCGCTCATTTCAGGCGCGACGTTCGGGCTCATTTGGACGCCACCTATCCTGGAAGGTACATCGGTCGTGGAGGACCTGTTGCTTGGCCAGCTCGTTCGCCCGACCTCAACCCTTTGATTTCTTTCTTTGGGGTCATTTGAAGGATTTTACCAAACGGAAGTTCCAAACATTGAAGAGTTACGTCGACGGATCATTGAGGCATGCGAAACCATCAGAAATACACCAGGAATCTTTGAACGAGTTCGTGGGTCTTCCGTTAAGAGGGCCGAAGCTTGCGTAAGAGCTCAAGGACAACATTTTGAACAAATTTTGTAAAATTTAATTAATAAAATACTATCTCGATGCTCATTGCACCCATTAAAAAACATTGTAATGTACTAGTTGACATTTGATGTAGCAGGTGTAGTTATCAATCATTACTAGCAGCAATGTACTTAAGCGATTACTTTTCGAAGGATTATGCGTCATACAGTATTACAATCACGTGAGAAATAGCATTGGTCGTTTGTCGCCATATGCGTCATTGCATACGTGGCCGATAGTGAATCCGTCTTAGAAGAATGTCCCACGACACAGATATCCACGAATGTTCGATGGCAAACGTAACTTCCACAGGGGTTCGATAACAGACATGCGAGATTGGGTAATAATACCACGGTCTGGTTAAAAACGCCGGTTTTACTAGGTTCATGCCGTTGTCACGACATCTTTCCAATAACTAGGCGCTCTTGCTTACACGTAAAAGCGCTTTACTCGTTGGCTTGACAAAGAAGTTGAATGGGCCATCGTTTTAATGAATGAAAAACCAAGCCACTCAGCAACTACAGCGATCTGAAAACGCCGTTGTAACTTTAGGCCAAATTAAAACACTTTACCAAATTAAATGTTTAATTTTTTGGTCTAAAATGCTTTAAGCTCTGCCCCCAGAATCGATCGTTTCCAAAATATCGAATCTTTTCAATTATGACCAATTAATTGAAAACAATATGGTCAAGCCATATTCGTCGCTTCACTTGAAGGGAAAATTCATCGCATTTTACGTGATACTTTGATGGCCCGTATCTCCGCGGGTGTTCAGTTTTGGACCATAGTTCTTTGGTGACTTAGTCTTGTTTTGACCCGTAGAATGCGCCCCTGAATTTGTGACAAATCTTTTTGTAACACCCTGTATATTGCGATAGTTAACCTTCCTATTTCTTCAGCAAATAAAGGTTGCGGAAGCTTTCCCGGCTCTTCCAAAAGCCTTCTTTTGATTCTTGACACTAGCTTGACGTTTTCGAGCTGCACCACATCTGGCTCATGATTGTGATTTTCCTTGACGACTAAAATCCCTTCATTGACGCTTGCTGTCGCACCGCAATTTTGACCCCCCATGTCCATTCGCATCTGGAAGTACAGGTTTCCTCCAACATTTTAAAATTTAAATCACTACCTCTTGAACCTCTGTTTTTCACGTATCCATAGTTGTAGGACACATAAACTTTCGTTCCAAGTTTCCTTCCCTCAATTGTCTCCATGGCCTTCTCTATTGAGGCGAAATAACGGAATGAAAGTGTGGATAGTTACAACTTGTTCTTCTTCTCGGATGGCCTCACTACCTTCAGACCTTTTTCTCCCTTGCGAGCTTTTCCATCCCTCCCGACTTGACTTTTCTCCAGTACAAGTCGGAGAAGTTAAGAAAAAATACAACTGTCCTACTCCATTGGCTGTCCCGGTGATGCCGCCTATACTTCTAAAGGTGACCATGATAAACGAGACTGTAGCGGCTAACAACTGCGTTTCAACCAATCAAATCGCGCTTGAAAATTTCCACTGGCTGATGTAGAGATCACCCAACTCCCCTCTCCACCAAAAAACGACACTGAGCCCCCTCCAACCCAAAAAAAAGTTTTAAAGGGATAGGTTTGGTATAAAACAAGTTATTTTTCGTCGATTATTGGTAGAATTCATTATCGTCGAACGCGAATTTTTTTAAATTGAATTTCCGTTCAATTGCAAAAACTTTCTCACAACGCCCCGCCTGTGCCTAAATTGCGTTGCATAAATTTTTTTTCAATTAAGAATTTTTTCAAATAAGCATAAAAACATTTGGATAATTGAGGAATTCATAACGTTTCAGGCTAAGCTATTTAGTACAGCGTTATTAAATTTTTTATGATTTCCAGCAATACTTACCAAAACGTCCTCGTTGATATACAATTAATTTTCAGAGTTAGGATTTTAACACGTTAAGCCTATATCCATTGCAACGGCGTCTAGCAGACACCATTGCAGACGACGCCTGGCGGAGCAGGATTTTTTGCTTATGTTCTGCCAGCCGTCGAGCTTATCTTTTCCACACCCTCCCCTTTTTCTTTATGCACCGAAACCGAGGTGACAATTAACACCGGTTTTTCGAGCAACAGTTAGTTGAATTATAATTTCCCTTTTGTCGCGGACCTTTTCACTTTCCGCTATCTGGGACCAGGCTCGGGTCAGTTTATGAATCCGTGTATTTAATCACGTCATCCAGTTGGAACTTTAAACTGAGTTATTGAATAAATATTTCACTGAAGCATAACTTATGTGTTTTCTTGCCATTTCATTTCTTCCGCTCGGGACACGATAGGCCTATTTCTATCTTCCCGCGGCTTGTAACGCATTCCCACTTTTTGACCGGCCACTAACTTTTCCCGGGGCAATACGTTGCAAATGGTGCCGTGACCAGGATCGCGAACCCTCCGTTGCAAATGGTGCCCGTGCCCATGATTTTCGAACCCTCGGTTATTGCTTTTCCCGTTTCGCCGTCGCCATTTTTTTCGACGGGGTGGTCGGGCCCGCTTCGGCTTCGCTATCGTTTTAGTTTTGCCGCCATCTTGGTCCCTCCCGTTCAAGAATATTCTGCGGCGTAGTTCAGATATTTGATTGTTTATTCCCTTTATCCACAATTTTATATACTATTATTGCGTGTCTAGTGGAATAGATTAAGTTGGGAATATCTTATTTAGATATTTATATTTTGATTAGTGATTTTTTTGGAATTTAATTCTCGGGGAACTTTCATTGTCGGATAAATTCAATTGTGTTTTAAATTTTAATAATTGAATGAGCGAACCCGAATCGTGCCCAAATTTTAATAAATCATATCGCGAGAGAAAGAAATCGGAATCCTCCTCGGTTTCTTCCAAATCATTGGAATCTTTTAGATCCCCGCTTCATTCTGCTAAGCCTAATCTCGTGGTCGGAAGCCTTTTACGCCCCCCTCGTTTAACCGCAACAAATATGGCTTATGCATATGATTCCAATGAGGAACCCCCGTGGGATGAGAATCCCGATTCAGGTCCTTATAGAACAACACAGTCAGAACAGGACGACATATCACTCCATAACATCTCTCTTAGTGAGGCAGAAAGACGTAGGCGCGAAGACAATTTAGCCCTTTTTAATCAAAGAAGCCAAAGTCCGGTCCCTAGAGGAAATCTAACAAGGCGAAACAGATTCGGGAGCATATCAGATCTCCCTACAGTACAAGTAACGCCTAGAAGTAGCCCAACTAGACCTAGGCCTACACCACAAACTGAGATAAGGGCTTACGCAGGGGCCAAACAATTTATGCAAAATTGGACTTCTTCGGCTCGAATGAATCCCCCGATTACGCCCACTACTACAATACCCTTAGTTACTACAACAACTACTTCCAATCGTGGAACCATTCCCCGGAGTAGTTCGGTTAGTTGCACGAGCACCCCGATACGATTAGCTAGAGCAAATCCAGTAGGACAATCACAGCGGACAATTAGTCAGCCCTCAGTTGCCCCTCAAGCAAATCCTCCGCCTCCTTCTGGCTCTCAGCCCCAAGGAACACAGGGTATGGGTCAGGCCCAAGGGACATCTAATCCCCAATCACAAGGAAATCCTACTACCGGAGGCGCCCAACAGGCTGCGTTTCTAGCGTCAGTCTTACAGTCGTTTCCTAACCTGGCGGTATCCAACCAAGGCAATGTAAAGGGTTTAGAGCCCCCAGAACGATTAGCATTTTACGGACGAAGAAATGAAAGCGTCCCTGAATTTATTAGGAAATTTGAAGAATATGTAAGCTTTCACAAAATTAGCGAGGACGAAAATGCTTTTCATGCCCCTCTTATTAAGAGATAACACCCTTTACTGGTTTCGTTCCCTTCCCCCTGGAGTAGATTGGGCAGAGTTTAAAGGAAGATTAAAAAGACACTATAGAATAAAGGATGAGGGAGCTAAAGCTAGATTAGACTTGCAGACTAGAAAACAAAAACCTTAAGAATCGATAGATGAGTTTTTCGGTCATTTTATAAGGGTTAATCAGAGTTAAAATCCCCCGATACCGGAAGATGAGTTACTCATTATTATTAAACGCAATCTAAGGATGGAATTTAAGGGATTACTCATGGTTCTCCCAGCAAATACAATAGCAGACCTGCATGATGTTTGCTTAAACATAGAACAAACATTTGACTTAAATCCCCCAAGCCCATCCAAAAAGGAGACTACCCCACCTAAGAAGTCAACTCAAGACCTTATAGTTGTTAGAGAACAGGTAGCTCCCGCGATCGCGAATAGCTCCCAGACAGGGACGGGCCAAAGGTGTACTCAATGTATGGGACATATTACTAATAGGGACGTTCCTCACGGAAATACTAACACCCCATTTCCGGACGGATCACAAACTCCTACTTCTCCCCAAGTTGTTCCACAAAGTCCTCCCGCTCAAAACTATCGAGCTCCTTTCCCGAGACCAAACCCCCAATCTAGGCAACCCTACCGGGACTCAAGAAGACGTCCGACACAAGACGATTACCCTCGTCAAACTAGAATTTTCGAAGGAAGAAACCCTGCCTATGAACCAAGAGAACAACCAACTCGACAACGAGCCCTTCCTCCTATTCCGAGACGCCATTCGAATCCGGAGAATCAAATTCCTCAGACTTTTCAGCAAGAAGCTCGACCATTTACTTGCTTTAACTGTGGTGGTCAAAATCACTATGCAAGCGAGTGTACATAACCACGGGTTGAGAGACGAAGAGACCAGAATCCGGGAAACGCCAACCCGGGGGGGGGGAGTCACAGAGGACGTCTCCCTCCCGCGTCTCGATAGTCCCTAACGAAGATAATGGAATTGTGGCAGGAACGCCCCTTCAATTAGCCACAATTCAACGAAGAGGAGACCTTCCAAAAAGGACGCCTCACTTAATAAAAATACAACTTGAACATTTAAGCCTACCTACTAGAATTGACAATGGGGCAGAAGTGTCAATGATCAGCTTAGATCAATGGAGGGCAATACAAAGGTTTAGAGGAGACATTACGTTAGAGCCCAACTCAGAAAAATCCGAGTGTATTGTTATGGGAAAAGGACAATATTCGTTCACAAAAGGCTCTACGATGTTAGATTTTCAAATAACATTTGACCAGAATATTACTCGACGGGACGATTTAGTCAAGAATTTCACATCGTCCCCTACTTACTTTGTGACGCAATCCTAGGCCAAGACTTCCTTGAGGACTGGAGAACCATCATAGATTTTGGGAACCTAACTTGTACCATAGATGGACTAACCCTAAAATTAATTGAAGTAATAGAAGATCAATTGCCTCCATCGCCCCAAATGATCGCAAATGTTAATGAAGCGGTTGAATCAACCTCATTCTCAATCAAGCAGAAGAGAGAGTTGAAAGAACTCCTTCTTAGGTTCCCTGAACTATTTAGCGACAAGCTAGGTCGAACTAGTTTAGTTGTACATGAAATTCACACCGGTAATGCGAAACCCATCCACAAAAGACCATACCGCGTGAGCGAAGATAAGAAGAAAATTATCGAGCGCAACATCTATGAAATGCTAAAGGACGGTATCATTAAGCCATCGACTTCACCTTGGGCTTCTCCTGTCGTAATTATCGAACAAGATGATGGATCTGGAACTGGGAAAAAGAAGTATAGATTCTGCATAGATGTTCAAGAACTCAATTCCATCACAGCCAAAGACCCCTATCCGATTCCTCGAATCGATGAAACGCTGAACAAACTGGGAAAACCCAAGTACATAACAGCCCAGGACTTGAAATCTGGCTATTGGCAAGTCGAGATGGAACCAGGAAGCGCACCCAAGACTGCCTTCATAACTCATGCCGGCAAGTATGAGTTCAATGTTCTCCCTTTGGACTCTGCAACGCACCGAGTACCTTTCAGCGTTTGATGGATGAAGTATTCCGGGATGGAGAAAAGTTCTCTATCGTCGTGTATCTGGACGATATTCTCATCGCATCCGAAACATGGAAGGAGCAGAAGAACGCTCTCGAATACGTCATGAATAAATTGAACAATGCTGGTCTCACTCTTCAATTGAAGAAATGTCGATTTGCTCAGTCGGAAGCCGTAGTCTTGGGACATGTCACAAATGAGACAGGAATCTATATTGATCCATCCAAGGTGGAAGCCATCAGAAAATACCCCCTGCCAAGGACTTTAAGGCAACTACAACGATTCCTGGGAATGGCCGGATGGCATCACCGATTTATAACCCCACTATTCGAAACTGGCTACCCCACTCAACAAATTGAAGAAAAAAGGAATCAAGTTTAAATGAGCCCTGAACAAGAAGACGCCTTCCAGAAGATCAAGGAAGCTATTTGTAACTCTCCACCGTTAGCTGCGTACAAGCCAGATGCACCCAGTATCTTGACAACGGATGCCTCAGACGCAGGTTTAGGAGCAATGTTATCCCAGATCCAAGACGGAGTCAAAGTTCCAATTGCCTACGCTAGCAGAAATCTTAGAAATGCTGAAGCGAGTTACAGTACGTCCGAGAAGGAATGTCTCGCGATTCACTGGGCTATTGGACATTTCCGCCCTTATTTAGAGAGTAAACCATTTACGGTGGTAACAGACCACAAGGCACTACAATGGCTCTTTGGATTGAAGGAACCAAATTCGAAACTCGTCAGATAGGCGATGTATCTGCAGACATTTGATTTCAAGGTTCAACACAAGAAAGGCGTTGAAAACGTCGTTGCGGATGCCCTTTCAAGAGCTCAGATTGGACTTTATGCCATGTCAGTCGCTTCCTCTGTAGAAGAAGAAGAAAATCCAGGCGCATCATCTGAAGAATCCAATGGACCATCGGATCATTCTCATCTCGCTTATGTTTTGCCACCGTACCCGCATGCGAACTTTCATATCTTCGATCGCGATGACATTATAACAGCTCAAGGAGAAGACCCCGTCATCCGTCGCATTATTGAACTCTTAAAACAAGATAATCCTCCGGAAAATCCAGATTTTGAGATGGTGAACCATCTAATCTACCACAAAGAGCCCAGCAAGAATTTACTTGCCAAGATCTTTAATAAGGGAAGCAATCCGACTTCTACATGACCATCCGCTTTCCGCACACAGAGGGAAATACAAGACCAAGGAAAAAGTCGGCTACAGATACTGGTGGCCTGACCTAGAGAAGGACGTAAGGCAATACGTCAAGGAATGTGTCTTATGTCAACAATATAAGATCAGTAACCGCAGAACTCCAGGACTTATGATCTCCACCGTTCCAACTGGACCGTTCGATAAAATGGAGTCGACATTATGGGACCATTTCCAATCAGTAGAAGAGGATACAAGTACCTCCTCGTCTTCACGGATTATATGACAAAGTTTGTCGAACTGATACCATTGAAAAGGATCACTGCAGACGCCTGCGCGTTAGCCCTCAAGAACTTTGTCTGCAGATGGGGAGCACCAAAACAGATCCTCAGCGATCGAGGAACCCAGTTCGTGTCCTCCTTATGGCATGACACATGCAAGTTATTCCACATTGGACCTATCCATACCTCCCCGTATCACCCGCAGTCGAACATTACCGAACGAGTCAATCGCGTCCTTGGAGAAACGATTTCCATTTATGTAGAGAATAATCATCGGACATGGGATGAAACATTGAATGCTCTCGCCTTTGCGATCAACTCCGCTCCTCACGAGACTACAAAACGATCCCCATTCTATTTGAAAATGGGAAGAGAACCGAGACTCCCCTGGGAAATAGACATTGGTATGCCTCTCGAGGAATTTGAAGGCCGATCCGAGACATTAAGCATCCTCAGAGACCAATGGCGATTAACTAAGAACTTTTCCAAACTGGCCCAAGCCAAACAAAAGAAATACTACGATCGCAGGAGGGAAGATCGGAACTATCGTATGGAAGGTAACTCACCCTTTATCCAACGCCAATCTTGGCCGAATGGCCAAACTCTGTCCGAAATGGACCGGCCCGTTCAAGATTATTGCGAAGCGAAGTCCTCTTGTATATATCCTGGAAGACATGATTTCTGGACAAAAGACCGGCCCTATAAACATCTCTCAATTGAAGTTATATCAAACCCCAGAAGCTCCATTGGAAGGAAACGAGACATCCAGTTCCCCAGGAGAAGAAAGGATCGGACCTGAAAATCCTAACCAGGAAAGCGAGGAGACGCGACCGAAAGAGATAATCTCTCCGCTACGGCCGAGAGTACAATCTCCAGAAGGAACTCCACCCCAAGAAGGTCCAGACGAAGGCATCTCTGAGGGAAGAGATCAAGATGTGGGACCCACCATTCTTACCACCTCTGTTACTCCAGTAAGGACAACAATAACACCACCTCCCGAAGGAACGCATACTCCCAGCGTATCTCAAGACAGACCTCGACCACCCTCTGAGTCGTTCGAGGAAGTTGTGGAAATGATCGGACCATTCCGATTTGTAGATAGAGTTCCGAAAAAGAAAACCCAGGAACCAGAAGAAATTACTCCAGATGCTCTTCGAGCAGAAGTACCCCAACCGGAGGAGATGCATCCAGAACCCAACGCGTTACCACAAGGAACAGTACCTCCCTCCGCGACCACACGGGTATCTCCGAAGCTTACAACCGAGAGAACGAAGAGGGACCACCCTACCACAACGTCAACGGAAGGAATCCGACCTAGGAGGAAAACCCTTCGGAAACTGAGTACGTCTACCGATGAAGACAGAGTATCCGACCCGGAACCTGAAAGACGAGACCATCCAACGACCTCCTCCGCGGCTCCAAGACGAAAAAGACGACCATTGAGAAGAAAGTCAAGTAGTAGCCTCACTAGCGACGAACCTGAGATCCCCGATCTCCGTAAAAGAAGTCACCCGACAACAACGTCGTCTGGTATTAGACCGAAGAAGAAACAATTTAGAAAGGCATCCAGTAGAAGCCCACCGACCGACAGAGTATCCGACAGAGTATCCGACCCGGAACCGGAAAGACGAGACCATCCAACGACCTCCTACGCGGCTCCAAGACGAAAAAGACGACCATTGAGAAGAAAGTCAAGTAGTAGCCTCACTAGCGACGAACCTGAGATCCCCGATCTCCGTAAAAGAAGTCACCCGACAACAACGTCGTCTGGTATTAGACCGAAGAAGAAACAATTTAGAAAGGCATCCAGTAGAAGCCCACCGACCGAAGATTCCAGGATTCGGACTAGTCGACGAGTAGTTCGACCGAGAACTCAAGAGCAAGATGAATTGAGTTCGTCCTCCGAAAACGCGGGCCGGATTGCAATTACCGAACGAAGGAGAAAACGCGCCAGAGTGCCAACAACAGGAAGTTCGTCCACCAGACCCCAAAGGAAAATGCAGAAGGCGCACACCTTATCAACAAGCCCGGAAGGCGATCTTCCCCCTTCCGCCGTAGCGGAAGAATCTGAATCTTCGAGTAGTGAAGATGACACTCGACCCCTAATAACTCCCTCCATTCCGGAGCATAGAGCCACGAACTATGAGAAACCCTTCCGGAAAGGATGGATTCGCGAACTATGTTACCGCCATACAGTCCAACCCGGAAGAGTGGATATGGATATTTATTACTATCCCCCTGGTCGAAAGAGCAGTATGTTACACTCCCCTAATGAAGTCAGTCAATATTTAACGGAGATGGGAATACGGGATCTAGATCCGAGTGACTTTTGCTTTAAAAGAACGCCCATCGCTAAACCACCTTGGAAGCGAGTCCGATTAGCGCAGCCTAGACGAACTATTTTAACGGCTGTTTAATTTAGATGAACCGACGCAGCACATTGGCTGGTGGTCATCCTCTTTGGAATCTAATTATTTATTGTTTCGATCTTCCTAGAATGGATTCACCCCGTCTCCCACGCTGGCAAAAAGGACCCCGGTTAACCCGAGGCTCCCAACCCGTTTGTGCACCGGAGACATTCCTTCTAAACCCAGTTCCAAGGGAATATCCGACGATCTCCTTGCCTCCGGCAAGACTGTTTTCGGATCCCGTTTCTCTACTTCGACAAGAAGTGCAGTATCAGATCCCGGCTCTTGAGCCCCTCCAACCTCGACGAGCTCGTCGCTATCACCGTGACTCCATGCCAGAGGTGGACATTTTACAGATCCATCCCGAGGAGACAGAACAATTGGAACCTGTCCCTCCCGAGGAAGAGCTAGAACGACACGTTCGAGAAGAGGATGGGCCTCCAGTACGTCCAAGAGTGAATATGACGCCCTTACTACCACCTGCCGCTACCCTGCAGGAGACCATGGATCGCATCGCGCGCCTCCTTCCTGATAAGTACATACCCCTCGTGATGATTCAAGAGAGATCCCAGCCCGTGATCCAACCCAGGAGACCGCTGCCACCGCCTCAGCCATTCTTCCAGATACTGCCATCTCCGTTCCGACCAGTACTGTTGCCGTTATTACAGCTCCCGACACGGACATGACAACTATCACCGATGATGCAAATGCGATACCTGATACCGCGGATATGCCTACTGAAAATCCCGGCCATGAGGCCGCGACGCCCGAAGGTACGTCCCAGAATACCGATGTGAGTCACCATGACACTCCCCATCGACGCCTCGTCACGTTCCGAGATAATCTACCACTATATACACAATATGAGCGCCTCTATCAAGACTACGGGCCCATACCCATCCCTCAGGACAAACTGTATGAGGTCTCCGAGTATGATCGACTCTTTGTGCCGGATCTCCCATATCTACGAGCCCCACCAACCAAACGTGCCTTATTCCCCATTGCCTGGGAAGGCATGCTTGAATCAGACCGCGTCAGACTTTACCCGGTGACCCCCGGAGGATTTCCTTATATCACTCGTCCTGCGGCAACGTACGAATGCCCCGTGTGTCACGCAGTAGGCCTCCATCGTGCCATGGTATGCCCAAGGAAGTTCATTCAGAAGGACCGTCAACGGGGTATAAAAACCTCTAGCGTGGACTTCACTAGCCCATAAGGCACCCAAAAAAAAACCAGTTTTTGTACTAGCCCGACCCCTGTAGCACAAGCCTTCCGCATAACAGTCGGTTAAAGGTCGAATAGTCGGTTTACGGTCCAGTCGGCTGTACCATGCTTATTCCAACACTTTTCCGACTCATGAAGCCGACTACTTCTTTTAGTTGGCAATGCCGACATCTATCTGACAGTTGGAATTGAGATGGTTTAAAGTAGGCTTGCCTAACGTCTAGAAAATTCCAACTTATTTTTTGCCAATTGATTACCGACTCTCTCGCGCTAGTCGGTATGGTGACGTTTAAGAAGAGTAAATTTAAAAGAAAAGTTATTCTTAGGCCGTTTAGTTACCGACATTTAACAGACAGTTGGAACTGAGATGGTTTAAAGTAGGCTTGCCTACCGTCTAGAAATTTCCAACACATTTTTTGCCAATTGATTACCAACTCCTTCCCGCTAACTAAGGTAACGCCATGCACGTCAACATCGAAGAGGGCGCTGCTAGTGCGAAAGCAAGTCAGCCTTTTTAGTATCTCTGACGCGGCTGGGTCGTTAGAATGTTTAAGCGAGATTTTTGTGGTTAAAAATGATTAGTTCTTGGCTTGCTAACTTTTAATTTCATCGCTAAGGTTCTTTGTCACACTATATAAACTAGAAACGTCTTCGTTTGTCACGTAAGGTTTGAATTTTGTTATTGAATTATCAATTTATCTACCTCTTAGATTCAGTTTTATGCATAAGCCTTTGCTTTTTACCTAGCTTCTCATCTGCTGGGAACCACACCGCTATAAAGTGAAACCAAAACTTAAACGTTTATGTATACCTTCAGTTTCTTTGTTTGAATATAAAAGAAGCAAGTGTTTTGGGGCGCTTGGAGTTCAAAAACCTTATTTATTAAGTATTTTAGAGATTTTTGGTTGTGAAAATATTACTGAATTCCAAAATAGATCTCAAAGTGTTTTAGTTACGGAATTTTTATGCGGTTTCAAACATTTTATGAGAAAAATGTGTGAAATAATACCTTTTAGAATTGTATGATTTTCTTTTTCCTTAAAAAAATCTGGAGGCGTATAATAATATTTTTCATTAAGATTTTTGATAATTTAAGAGATAGTAACTGGCCACATCGAAGATATTAACAATGAATATTAATAAATGCTTTAATTGATGTAAATATTATACTCGCCCTGAAAAATTTTACTTTTTGTTGAAACCAATTAGCTAGGCAGCTAATATTTCCATTAGACTAGTCGTGTAATATCGAATACATTGTTTAACATTTGAAATTGTTATAATTGATGCTGAACCTGTATGGTTCTTGAAATATTCAAAGTACAAATTCTAAAGTGATTTTCATTGAAAATGTATTAAAGAAATTTCAATACTAGGTATCAGTATCCTTTACTATAAGCGAATGAAGCCTCGAGTTAAGGCTTGACCGTCGCAAAACCGTCGGGCCTCGAGTTAAGGTTTGATCGTCTCAAAAGCGTCGGACCTCTTGCTGACAGGCGGTTAAGTCGACTCTCAAACGTGTTGGATGAGGGTCGTATTTCATTCGTGTCGTAACAGTCGGTAAACCAGTAGGCCATCGTCCAACCGGGCGGACATTTCGATTCTCAAACCCTTACTCTACCTGCCCTTTACCGACGATTTACCGTTCCTATACTAAAAAGCCGCGAAATCGTCGGATTGAGCGCGGCTTTAGGTAGGCATAATGACGCCGACATATAGTCGGCCAACAGTCGTTTTATAGTAGCCTCAAAACAGTAGGAAAACCGGCGGGCCGTCGTCCCTCCAGGCGGACATTTCGACTTTCAAACCATTACTCTCCCGACTTATTAGTGACTTTTTACCAACTCGTCGGTAACACACAAAGCCGACCATGTAGGCCCTACGTCGGCAGTGCTACTAGGGGAGCTTTGTTCCAGACCCCGTTTTCATATCTTTTTTGTGTGGGTGTGTGCAACGGCGTCTAGCAGACACCATTGCAGACGACGCCTGGCGGAGCAGGATTTTTTGCTTATGTTCTGCCAGCCGTCGAGCTTATCTTTTCCACCCCTCCCCTTTTTCTTTATGCACCGAAACCGAGGTGACAATTAACACCGGTTTTTCGAGCAACAGTTAGTTGAATTATAGTTTCCCTTTTGTCGCGGACCTTTTCACTTTCCGCTATCTGGTACCAGGCTCGGGTCAGTTTATGAATCCGTGTATTTAATCACGTCATCCAGTTGGAACTTTAAACTGAGTTATTGAATAAATATTTCACTGAAGCATAAGGTATGTGTTTTCTTGCCATTTCATTTCTTCCGCTCGGGACACGATAGGCCTATTTCTATCTTCCCGCGGCTTGTAACGCATTCCCCCTTTTTGACCGGCCACTAGCTTTTCCCGGGGCAATACGTTGCAACATTTTGCAACTAAACTGAAATATGTATATATTTAATATATGTATATTTTATATGCGAAAACTATACTTATATCTACATTACTATTACTTGCATTCATAGCTGTCCGCGCTCACCTCAATTTAGCGAGCCCGAGCGCGAATTGAGCGAGGCTCTTCGAAATAATTGATAAAGTCACGAGCCCGAGCCGAGCCCGAAAGTTTATGAAAAAGTTTTCTGAGCATGAGACCGGGCTCACAATACGTCACAAACAAAGTGAGCCTTGAGCTGAGCCCAGGTTCAACTGTAAAATCAACAAGAGCTTGCGCTGAGCTCTTTTACAAATGTTTTGGCTCTACTGAGCTCGAGCGAGGCCAACTGAAAACTATTGGACTGCTCATTTTGAAAGGGCGCTCACTGTTTTGAGACTGCGCTCAGCTTGGCTCAGCGCCGTATTCAGTGCCAACAGAAACTAGCGTAACTCATTGGTAGATGAAGTTTTGAAATTTTTTTAATACAAATGTAGTGCAAGTCATTTGGATAGTAAATATGTATTGTAGTTTTGCATTTATCGCGTAAAAATAGCTGCAAAATTATTTATTACAACATCTACACTGTTTGGAAGAAATATTCTCCAGAAATATGAGACCGAGCTTGAGCTTAGTTAATTGAATGAGCCCGAGCTCGAGGTGAGCCTTAAATTCTATCGATTTTGAGCCCGAGCCCGAGCTGAGCCCGCGAAAGATATTAGAGAGAGCTTGAGCTCGAGCTTAGCCCATCAAATTTATGCGAATGAACCCGAGCCCGAGGCGAGCTCATTTATAAAAACTAACTGAGCTTGAGCTCACATTGAGCTCTAAGGAAACATTGTTTCAATTTTGAGCTTGAGGTGAGCTCGTTGTCAATTTCTATAAAGTAACGTGAGCTGAGCTGAGCTGAGCCCAAGCGATGGTGGACAGGTATGCTTGCATTTTATTTAATCAAGGGAGTCTACACTATCTTTTTACCCCCTTACATGAAATAAACGATATAAAATAAATAATTAATTATCCCCGAAACAGCTCTTGGAATGGATAGATTTTCCAGAGGAAAGCATGTTTATCCTATGTAAAATTATACTCCTTCCAAGCCTTTATTAAATAAATCTAGTTCCAATATACAACAAAATAAAACTACCACACCCATAGTGATGTTATGATTCGCGAGACTAACCCTTTATTACTGTCTGCGTTGCACTTCTCTATACACTTTGTCTGGTTGGCGTAGACGCGTGCCACGAAAGGTTGAAAGGGGGGTAAAATTTAAAATTCCCGTTTAACACACACTGTAAAAAAGTGAGGTTCATCTTTGATTGCTCAGGCATGCATAGCCCCGACACTGTGGTGGTACGCTTTAACGTTCAAATTTGAATAATTTCTTTGCGTTCAAATTTGAATAATTTCTTTGCGTTCAAATTTGAATAATTTCTTTGCGTTCAAATTTGAATAATTTCTTTGCGTTCAAATTTGAATAATTTCTTTGCGTTCAAATTTGAAAAATTTCTTTGCGTTCAAATTTTAATAATTTCTTTGCGTTCAAATTTGAATAATTTCTTTGCGTTCAAATTTGAATAATTTCTTTGCGTTCAAATTTGAATAATTTCCTTGCGTTCAAATTTGAATAAAACACTATTGTTCAAAATTAAACGCTCACGCATTCATATTTGAACGATGCGTAAGAGGTTAGTATATTTTGTAAATTTAAGCACGAAACCGCTCAAATTTAATAGGAAAATTAAAGGTTTAATATATTATCTTTATGCATTCATTATTGTGCAACATCGGAGAGTTCATATTCAATTGCTTACGTTCACAATTGAGCAGTTCACCATTTAAACCAGGGGGCGCTCAAGTACTGCAATAGAGCTCCCTCCGGCTAGAGACCCCATTTTATTAGGATGGATATAGGCCTAGGGTTAAGTTCATATAATTTGGTGCCTGAATGGGTAAGTCTTTAATGTTATTATGTTGTTTGTGAAGGCCCAAATGTAGCTGTCCGCTACATCCCCCCACACATAAAAAAGGACATTCCTACTCCCTACTGGCGCTTAATATACTTAATAGGGATGAAAGAATTTCCTTCCCGAGGGAAGGAAGACATTCTTTCGATCAACCCTCCTCCTATACGGGCAATCCCGCACGTGGTGCGGGCACCCACATCGGTAACATGTTAACCCACCCGCAGTGGTTCGGGGGGTTAAATGTGCCGTTAGATTAAACGGTGTTGCCGGGGTAGGCAACAATTCCCGACCCTGGCCTGACGGAGGAGGAGGCGTCGGCAATAAGGCAACCGAAGAGGATGGTCGAGGTGGTGAAAATGGTGTCGCCAACCGTCGCAGGAGTGCCCCTCAAGAAATACCCCGAGAGTGCACCCCAGCAAGGGTTGGAGCGACACCAGGACTAGGTTGTGCTGTTGACTCCACAGATGTTCCTGTTCCTGCCAATCGGCGTCCACCAGGAACTACCCGCACTGGGTAAGGACGTTCTCGTCTTGTAGAGGTCGTTCCCGTCTAGCAGGTGGCTGCTCCTGCTGCTCAGCTGCGGGTGCATCCAGTGTTTCAGTTGGAATAAGGGGCAGTGGCGGTGACGCTGATTGGTTCCGGGGATGACGGTTGGCTGAGAAGCGTCGATGGACCTGGACGGTCTCCACATTTGGAGCGGTAGAAGTGGTTACCGACACTTCATGTGTCGAAACCGGTGGTCTTGTTGTTACTGTTAATATGTCCGTTCCTACGGACATGGGTCCATCATCTAAGTCCTCGTCATCATAAAGGTGCAGCACATCCTAAAATGTTGTATAAAATAGAATAAATAAAGGAATTTAACGAGCCATCCTGGTTATTTCCCAAGGAGGCGCATAAATCGCTCTTCTTGAATAGTCAAAGTCCTCAATGGCTAGTTGAGGGTTTGGGTGACTCCGAAGATACTTCGCCACGTCGTTCCGTGATCTTAACTTGATCCGGTGAGGCGGAAGTGCGTAAGAATATATGTCTCGCTCCCGACCACCAGGCTGAACTATCCGCCGCTGCACTACTTCTCTGGTGTAACCAAGTCGAAACGGTCTTATGGTTCGAGCAGTAAGGATAGGATATTGTAGAAGAAGCTGAGGGGGAGACGCTGCTACAGGAGCCGAGACGTCTTCCTCAGGTGCAGGATCTTCATTAACAATATCCAAGGCTTCCGATAAATCAGAAACACTACCATTTCGAGCCAACTTCCGTTCCGTTGAAGTCGACGAAGAAGTAGCAGGACGTTTTCGTTGCAGTCTGATGGGTGTATTCCGGGCAGATCCTCCCAGATCCGGTGGCGGAACATACTGTGGTGCCGAACTTGGACCAGGCTGTGGTGAGACAGGACCATGATCGTCGTAAGGACCAGTATGAGCCGTGACATGTGGACGAAGTTGTACGAAAGGCGTCTTCGCTGGAGCAGTTGGACAAGGAGGGCTAGGACTGGCACAGGCCAAGTCTCTTAAAGTGTAGCATCGTGGACTGGTATGCGGCGACTCTTGTGGAAGTGTTGGCTCATCAGGAACGCCTTCTGACTCAGGTTCTGAGTCAGTCGGGTGCAATGCTCCTGAGTAGTAGGGACTACCTAGTTGCGCAGAGATCCAAGATGGCCGCCACCCCAAGATGGCCGCCCTCTCCTCATCCACCAAACTTGCAAACAAAGATTAAGCTAAACTCCTACCTGACCAACCCTACCTTCCAGCATGCTATGACTCTTTAGAGGGGTTTTACCCACTTTTCCCCCAAAACAAGCTCGGCTAACCCTCGGAGGGTGAAGTTCTTTTTGCAAGATCCCCGTTTAAATTTAAGACCCAAGATTACGTTATTGTATGAGAAAATCTTACCTGACATACCCTGCATTCCACCGTGCTATGTCACCGTCTATGAATATTAACGGAGGTCGGTTTTACCCCATTTTTCCCCAAACAAGCCCGGATTAACCCTCCAACCAAAGATTGAACCATAAAAATCCTACCTGACTTACCCTGCCTTCCACCATGCTATTAAGGGGGTTTTACCCCCCTTTTAATAGCTCCAGACTACCACGAGTTCCTACCTTGTGTTATTTTCAACACCCATGACGTCATCTTCTTAATCAAAACAAAAACAAGCTATATTCAACCTTGGCGTCATCCTCCAATCTTACCCTGCCTGCTAGGGTGCTAGTAATGGGCGGTACCCCTTTAATAAACCCAAACCAGCCCGGACTTTAAAAAAGCTTACCTCCAGTCCTACCTTCCAGCGTGTTATTAAGGGTAAATGACCTATTTAATAACCCTCCAAACAAGCTCGGACTACCGGCCCTACCGGTAAAGCTGCTTTCAACCTGGGCATCCATGACGTCATCCTGCCAACTCAAACTAATATGAAATTATTGGCGCCATATTTAAAAAACTTCTCTCCAGCCCCGCCTTCTAGCGGACTATTTTAGTAACCATTAATAGCCGTAACCCGTTCAATGGACATAAACAAGTTGGGACCATCCCTACTAGTAAAGGATGTTTTTTCCCTGGCCAACTATGATGTCATCCTCTCAACTAATATTAAATTATTGGTACCATATTTATTGGCCTTCTCGTGGGCTATTTTAGTAACTATTAAGGTAATTCATCCATAGAATCAATTAAAACAAGGCCGGACCAGACCTAGTCAGAGAGGGTGCTTTCAACCTGGGTGACTATGACGTCATCCTCCAGACTATGACTCAAACCAAAACTTAATTATACATGACCTCAAGCCCTGCCTTCTAGCGGGCTTTTTTAGTAACTATTAAGGGAATTTACCCATGGAACAAATCAAAACTAGCCCGGATCAGTCTAGGTTTGCCTATGTAGAGGTTGTTGCCCACGAAAAAAAAAAACCAAAACAAACAATCCCTGCCAGCTTGCTATTTTACGCCTTTGACTGTACTTTAATTTAAGGGTTTCCAAACAAGTCAAAACACGCCCAAACTTGTCCGGGCCAACCAAGTTTTGTCCAGACAAGTTAAAACTAGCCTAAACTAGGCTGGGCCAACCAAGTTTCGTCCAAGTATAGATCTATCCCCCCGTTGATTGGACTAATAATGGGTGGATTACTAATGGTTCAGCTACCGTTTGATTACTTACCCATGTAGATGTTCCAACGATGATGTTTTAACTAGGATACCCCGTTGGCTTAGCGAAAATAAATGTTGTAAGAGGTTAGTTGGCAAAAAGCAAGGTTTTTTAATGCGATTAACGAAGAGGTAGCGGGTTCGAATCCCGGTGGAACAATAAATAAGCCCGGATTAACCTGAATTCGTATTCAGGGTGTTACTGTTTTATTAATTGTACTTAGATTGGATTATTTACCCTGAGTACGCCATTAATACGGGTACCCAATTAACCAGTCTTAACTAACCGGGTTTACCTTGACTCGAACACGTACACAACGTCGCTGTTTAAATTTTCCCGCCATCAATTTAGTGTCTTTTATTATTCGTCGGCAAAAAAACTTGATTTTGAGACAAATCAACTTTGTTTCCTTCTAAGTCAAAAGTTAATGAAAAAACAGACACACATTTTAAAAAAAACAAAAGATATTTACTCTTGCGTCTTGTACAAAAATTAAATACAAAATAAACAAATGAGTAGCCAAACAAAGGCGTTATTTGCGTTCTTAAAGTGTCCATATATTTATACAAAGGAATTCATTTCTAAATACCTAAATTTTCCATTTAGCCGTTAAGAGAGAGAAATTTGGAGTGGCGCGAGTTTTATTCGCCTCAATATAGCCAGGGGCAAAAAAAAGAGATTCTAAAAAAAGAAGGTCATTCTTCGCGTCTTCAGTGAGAGATATTTCCGGAAGCGTTTTACCAATTTTAACGAGACTAGAGTTTTAAACTAGATACAGAATAAATCTTTATACATTTTTTAGCTTTAACAACGACAAATAAGACGGGAAAACTAATATTTTCATCCTTTTGTCAGGCGAAAAAAAAAACCTCAAATATTAGCCAATTAGTACGATCTTTAAGGGAAGATCCTGCTCCACATTCCGAAAACTCAAAACATTTAATCTGCATCAAGAATGCGTAAGGCAGAGCAGGATCCCCCCTTATTTTAGCATTCCTTAACTACTTTACGAGAGCCACCAAAGAACCCTCATCAGACCCCCCTGGATTATGAATCTCGACAAGTAAACAAGCGGGTTTTTTGTCGCATATAAAAAGATTTCCTGTAAAGCTTTTACAGAAAAACCCCATTATGTGACAAGAAACTCGCTTCCTTGCCTATTGAAACTCATAGATTAAAGGTAAATGATAACCCATTGGGGGGCCCGCGTAATTCCCGGAGAAAAAATCCGAGCCACATCTCGACAAAATATTAATAATCCTCAAAAAGCGGGCTGCAACAAAAAGAAGAAATTAGCTAGAGTCTGGTACGTACCAAGTGGCTGTACATACCTAGTCACGCTTCGGAACTTAGCCATCAAAAAATCCCTGTTTTTTTGAAAACTGTTAATATAGAAAACATTTGGCTGCGAATCCATAATTTTGGAAGTGACGAGCCCCTCTTTATCGCTTTTTACGGGCTAACGATGGTATTAAAGTATCGCCAACAAGATTCGCGATACCGCCGTCGAATTCAACTTAAATATTCAAGAAAATTTTCTCACAAATATATATTGCTAAGCCTAAATATATTTCTATAGTTTACGCGCCAAAAAATAAGAGATTCTACCCCGTTACTCACCGATTGTAAAGAGAGACGCATTCAGGGTTTCAAAAAGTTTAAATTGTTAACATTTAAAAAACCCGTATATATACCGGCAAAAAAATTAGGTTACCCCACCCTTTTTTACGTCTAGTCTTGTACTCGCCTTGATTTTCTTTTTTTCCCCACTACAGAAAGCCAGTTTTTTTTCGGAGTAATTTACTTTCTCTTTTAGCGGCGAAAGACTCGCAAATAACCCTGAAGGGAGGAGTGAAATATTTTCGTAAACGTTTACCTTACTACAAAATACCTAGGAATGGTTTAAAGTTACATGTTGGGTGGGTCAAAGAAATGGATAAAATAAGGGAAGGATGTGTCTCGATTTAAAAAAAATCACCCATAGATTGCTTACCTGTCCAATTTTTTCTATTACAAGGAATCCCAGTTGGATATTATGCTAGAGGCAAACCTCTGAAATTGATGCCAATGATAATTACGTCAATCATAGAGGTGATTAAATTGAATATACTTTAGAGAGTGGAGGGGGGTTTAAAAAAACTGTAACTCATTTTTTAAGCTGTAAAATTAACGTGTTGAATAAATTTGTTTCCTTTTCTATTTTTATACTAGAGCTATCTTTGGAGTCTGTAATAAGTATACATGTCTCTAAGTAAAAAATATTATAGATATTATAGGATAATTCATTTAATCTTTTGTGACTTAATTATAGTCCTTCTAGAGATTATGTTTATAAATATATCGAAATAAGCAACCGTTACTCTTCCAAACAAATAAGAAACATGACTAGAAGCGTAGATAAATATTAAAATAAGCTAGCCAATCATTTTTGACAAGTTATGTACTTTGAAATATAACTCTAAGGTAACGCAAAAGAAAAAATCCTAATGTATTTATGGCTGAAAGGTGAAAAAAAAACAAAGCGACTATAATAGAGAAAATTCTTGACATGTCCTATATGACAAATTAATTGTAACACTGTTTCGTGTGTTTCTCAGGTTTTCGAGTATTAACTCGCACATTTTGATTTATGGCAAGCGAAAAAACACCTTGTATAATGGGAGGAGAAGATGTTAAACTTTCCGCTAATAAATTCATAATTGACTTTTACATATATATTTATAAAGTTAGAAATCTATTTAGCTCAAGGTCCTAGTTTTTTGTATGCAGAAGCTTGTTTGGGCGTGTTTTGAATAATTAAATTTGAATAAGCCAATACTTTCAAGATTTTAAAATTCAATAAATAGGAAAAAGTTAATTAGGCATAAAATTAGAAATCTCTCCGAGGTCTAAGATTTTTTCGTATGCAAATAATTCAAAGAGATCGTGTTATATAAAAGGTTAAAAAGGAGTTACTTTGATAGAAGCCCGAGGGGACAAATATTATTCGTATGCAAAAGCTTGTTTGGGTGTGTTCTAAATAATTTAATTTGAATAATTCACATAAGATCGCATTATATAAAGAAAAAATTTTAATGAAGGTTAAAAGTAATTATTTTGGGAGGGAGAAAAGGGTTTTTTAATATGATATAAATCTAAATAATTGTATATTAATATTAAACTATAGGAGTATTTTTTATATAGGCAGGTATGGCATCATCCTTTATAATTTTTAGTATCAACTCCACAATAAATAAAAATGTATTTTTGGGGGGCATAAATAATATCGATTTTTTGGAGTATTTAAGACCAGAGTCTCGATACTTTCTTCATTCGAAAATTTTCTAGACGCTTTCTGTCGCTTTACAAGCTCTTAAACACTTGTAAGTAATGTCTAGTTTAATTCCTTGCGGTCGCTCTATGATATGGAGGGTGAATAGAAAGCTCTATGACAATCCTGATTTAAAGGATTTTACTTGGGATGATTTATTTAGAGATGTTTGGGATAAAAATACTTTAACGGACGCGCAGAAAAGGAACATTTGGCGTAAAATGACAGGGGCATACAATGCTTCTTTCTTAGTGTTTACGATTCAAGACGTCTATAATCACCATTATAGACCTGACGCGAATTTACTCCACGCTCTCGTTAGAGGTTGTTCCAATTACACGGACCATATGTTTTTTAAAGTCGAAAACGATGGTATCTTTACTAGCTGGTGGTTCAGCCCCAACGCGAACAAATTTTGGTTTTCAAACCCATTTTGCATACAGGAGCGAAAAGAACGCGATAGAATAGAAAGCTACGAAATACAATACGATATGGCAGTTGATTATATTTTCAATGCTCTGGAGGATTTATGCTGGTTGAGACTATTTCGCCAACACAGAATCCTGGAAAAACCCCATGTCCAGTTTGCATTGCGGCTCATTTCTAAACACCTTTTCCAAGCTCGCGTTTTTGTCAGCGTAACCCAATTTTTTACGACTATTAACAACCCCCAAAACAATAGCTCGGTCCGAATAAGTAGATTTACAACGTGGATAGTTCCCCCGCAAACCTTTTCTAAAATAGAGTGTCCGTACGGACCCATACATCACGCTTCGGTGAAATGTACAGCGCGTTATTGGTATTACGGGGGCTATTGTTTTCACGAAGAAGCGTTCTATAGACGTGTCTTAGACATGTGTTTTAAATTATGCTTGCTGCAACTCACGAGGATAAATAGACCGTGCCCTAAAGAAAAGACTCACTTTCGACAGTCCTTAGCTAGATGGTATTTAAAGAAAGCCATGTATATAGCGGGCGTAGCTCGCCTATATTGCAATACCACCTGGTGTTTAACATTATCAGACATTATGCAAGGACTGATAGACAGCGACGCGTTACCCTTTTTAGTAACGTTGATTTAAAATAATTGAATGGTCAAGCGACGGTGAAGATTTAAAACGGCCGGCGGATAAAGACAAACAGTGAGCTCAAGAATTACAATAACAAACTGGTCCTTAGATTTGATAATTACCCGAATTATATGTTTTTTAATATTAAGGCTGTTAATTTATTCTGTAGTATATTAGAATAGGGTTATAATTAACTTTGCGTAGTTATATATAAGTTCCAGTTTAAATAGTACAGAGACTAGTTGCGATAATACAATTGTGGTGAAATTTTTTTTATTAGAAATTCTAATCCATCTTTAAAGCGCCTTTATTCTCCAAAAAAATGTAAGTAATATATTTGATATAAATATATTTGATATAAATATATTTGTATGTATTTCTTTTTAAAACTTTGGTGATAATTTAGGGCCAGCGTCGAGAGCTTTGTGGACGTTATTAAGAAGCAAGGCTCTGCCCTCATGCCCCGTAACGGGCATCTTTATTGTCCACATTGCGAAGGGACATTAAAGGATATGCCCGACTATGGCCAATTAAATTACTATTGCACGACGCGCGAATGTAATTATTTTAGAAAATGCGTTTTAGTCCAGTGCAAACAATATATCAGTTTTGCCAAGCGTAGCGACCAGCGGCATTTGCTTAGCACACGGAACTTTTGTTCACTTTGCGGTGAATTTAAGTACCGTGTAAAAGACATATGCCCGTGTTACGAGTGGTCCTGTGATTGACAGGTAATTCTCAATTGGTACTATTATTTGTTTTAAAAAGTGTAAATTTTTGACTGAATGTTACTGTATAAAATTTAGGTTAAGTCTCAACACAAGGATGCTGTTGTTTTTTATTTTTTAATTAATTTTATATTTTTTATGTTAATTATTTTAGTTATTTAAATTCTATTTTTCTATGTTAATTTTTTCAGTTATTGAATATTTTATTTTTCTATGTTAATTTTTTAGTTATTTAATATATTATTTTTTGTTAGTGATTAAAATATATTAGTTTTAAAATAAATTATTTATAAAAATATGGTTTTATCATTTTAATTATTGTATTTTGACATGCAAATGTATACATTAAAAAAAAGGTTCATATTGATACAAGACGTATTAATTCTCATCTAAATTACCTTTATAACCTCAAAAAAAATAATCGCACTAAAGTTTACTTTAAAATAAACAGATCTTAATGTCTGGAAGTTTTAAAAAACCTTCAATAATCTCTGAATAGCGGGAGTAAGCGAGAGGTCTTTAAAAAACCTGTTCTCATTTTTGAAAGAAATGTCTGGAAATTAGTTTAGCCTAAAGTGTTTAAGAGAGTAGTAATGCGGTAAAATGTTGTGTCTCGTGTGATGATTTCATAAGCGAATAATATTACAGCCATTTATAAATACTGGACGACATAACACAGCGATGCATCAGCAATTTGACCCATCATATTAGAAGACGTTTAAAAAAATCTCCAGTTTAAGCAACAAAATAAGCAATTAAAACAAGCCTAATGATTCTCTTTCGGGGACAAACAACTTGGAACTATTTTCTGTAACGAATTGCCTTCAATAATTTAAGCGAGGTCAACTTGGTCTAAATTATTTCGATGCTGGAAAAATTAAATATTAACATTGGATTTCATTTAGAAAGCTTTTCACGCTTCAAAATTTGAATTTAGTTCACAATTGGTCAGTTATCTAGGGTAAAAGTTAAGTAATACTTCAGGCCTTTTCACGCCAGCGAATGTTTGTAAATTTGTTTAGTTTAGACCGTGCTGCTGACTTGGGTGTAACAATTTTTTCAAATATATTAGTACTTCTTCCGCCACTTAGATGTACAAAAACAACTAAATTCATACAATAATAATTAACGGAACATTTATATTCAACAGGGCTCGTTCGTTAAGGTGTTAAAAATTTAATAATAAATGCATGCATTTTTTAAAAAATTGAAAATAGGCAGAGATTTTGCATGACTTTTTTTTCCTTCATTACATTTGCAAGTGTATTTGGAACTATCTTGAGACACAGAACAAAAAATATCCGTACATTCGCAACTAATATCCAGAACACAATGCGCGTTATTTTTGGCTCAAATTTCCTTCCCCTCTCACTCGCAACCATCCTCGCATTTTTCCGTTTTCACTTAAGACCAATCCCGGGTAACACTCGCATTTATAAGTACTGTTATCGGAAGAATTGGGGTTGCAAACGGTTTTGATGTCGGAAAAATTATCATTTCCCTCGATTTCGCATATATCGACGCACTACAAATCGGAATCAGGGATCAAACCAATGGAACATTGGCAATAATACGTGGCGTTATTAGATTCATTAACGTGACATTCTGCATTAAGATTCTGACATTCAATATCCCCTTTTGCTTCGCCAATGTCAACGCAAATGCTAGCCTGACTATCATAGTGACCAGCTGAGCATTCGCAGTAAAATGTAGTATTTTCATGACTCGATACGACGCATTCGGCTTTAAGCTCTGAGCAGGCATTATCTCCCATAGTTTTACAAATATTTTCGCATGTTTGGGTATTATCCTCGAACAGTCCAGCATGACATTCGCAGTAATACGTTGAGTTATTAGTTTCATCAACACGGCATTCGACTTTAAAATCCTGGCATTCACTGTCACCTTTTACTCGGTAGATATCACCTCAAATTAGGTTTTTTTCATCTTCGAATAGCCCGGCGGGACATTCACAGTAATAGGTTGATGTGTCAGTTTGATTAACGGCATTTTGCTCTACGATTTTGCCACTCACTTTCTTTTAAAAACATTAAAAATCCCCAGCGATTTTTAAAATGCATGAATTTTTTAGCGTGACATTCGGTATTAAGATTATGACATTCAAAAGCTGCTAAAAATTTTATAACAAAGGCATGAATTTTTTTAAGAAAAATTTTAAATTTAAAATTTTTTAAAATTTTAAAAAATCACCGGGGATTTAAAATTTTTCTTAAAAAAATTCATGCCTTTGTTATAAAATTTTTAGCAGCTTTTGAATGTCATAATCTTAATACCGAATGTCACGCTAAAAAATTCATGCATTTTAAAAATCGCTGGGGATTTTTAATGTTTTTAAAAGAAAGTGAGTGGCAAAATCGTAGAGCAAAATGCCGTTAATCAAACTGACACATCAACCTATTACTGTGAATGTCCCGCCGGGCTATTCGAAGATGAAAAAAACCTAATTTGAGGTGATATCTACCGAGTAAAAGGTGACAGTGAATGCCAGGATTTTAAAGTCGAATGCCGTGTTGATGAAACTAATAACTCAACGTATTACTGCGAATGTCATGCTGGACTGTTCGAGGATAATACCCAAACATGCGAAAATATTTGTAAAACTATGGGAGATAATGCCTGCTCAGAGCTTAAAGCCGAATGCGTCGTATCGAGTCATGAAAATACTACATTTTACTGCGAATGCTCAGCTGGTCACTATGATAGTCAGGCTAGCATTTGCGTTGACATTGGCGAAGCAAAAGGGGATATTGAATGTCAGAATCTTAATGCGGAATGTCACGTTAATGAATCTAATAACGCCACGTATTATTGCCAATGTTCCATTGGTTTGATCCCTGATTCCGATTTGTAGTGCGTCGATATATGCGAAATCGAGGGAAATGATAATTTTTCCGACATCAAAACCGTTTGCAACCCCAATTCTTCCGATAACAGTACTTATAAATGCGAGTGTTACCCGGGATTGGTCTTAAGTGAAAACGGAAAAATGCGAGGATGGTTGCGAGTGAGAGGGGAAGGAAATTTGAGCCAAAAATAACGCGCATTGTGTTCTGGATATTAGTTGCGAATGTACGGATATTTTTTGTTCTGTGTCTCAAGATAGTTCCAAATACACTTGCAAATGTAATGAAGGAAAAAAAAAAGTCATGCAAAATCTCTGCCTATTTTCAATTTTTTAAAAAATGCATGCATTTATTATTAAATTTTTAACACCTTAACGAACGAGCCCTGTTGAATATAAATGTTCCGTTAATTATTATTGTATGAATTTAGTTGTTTTTGTACATCTAAGTGGCGGAAGAAGTACTAATATATTTGAAAAAATTGTTACACCCAAGTCAGCAGCACGGTCTAAACTAAAACAAATTTACAAACATTCGCTGGCGTGAAAAGGCCTGAAGTATTACTTAACTTTTACCCTAGATAACTGACCAATTGTGAACTAAATTCAAATTTTGAAGCGTGAAAAGCTTTCTAAATGAAATCCAATGTTAATATTTAATTTTTCCAGCATCGAAATAATTTAGACCAAGTTGACCTCGCTTAAATTATTGAAGGCAATTCGTTACAGAAAATAGTTCCAAGTTGTTTGTCCCCGAAAGAGAATCATTAGGCTTGTTTTAATTGCTTATTTTGTTGCTTAAACTGGAGATTTTTTTAAACGTCTTCTAATATGATGGGTCAAATTGCTGATGCATCGCTGTGTTATGTCGTCCAGTATTTATAAATGGCTGTAATATTATTCGCTTATGAAATCATCACACGAGACACAACATTTTACCGCATTACTACTCTCTTAAACACTTTAGGCTAAACTAATTTCCAGACATTTCTTTCAAAAATGAGAACAGGTTTTTTAAAGACCTCTCGCTTACTCCCGCTATTCAGAGATTATTGAAGGTTTTTTAAAACTTCCAGACATTAAGATCTGTTTTATTTTAAAGTAAACTTTAGTGCGATTATTTTTTTTGAGGTTATAAAGGTAATTTAGATGAGAATTAATACGTCTTGTATCAATATGAACCTTTTTTTTAATGTATACATTTGCATGTCAAAATACAATAATTAAAATGATAAAACCATATTTTTATAAATAATTTATTTTAAAACTAATATATTTTAATCACTAACAAAAATAATATATTAAATAACTAAAAAATTAACATAGAAAAATAAAATATTCAATAACTGAAAAAATTAACATAGAAAAATAGAATTTAAATAACTAAAATAATTAACATAAAAAATATAAAATTAATTAAAAAATAAAAAACAACAGCATCCTTGTGTTGAGACTTAACCTAAATTTTATACAGTAACATTCAGTCAAAAATTTACACTTTTTAAAACAAATAATAGTACCAATTGAGAATTACCTGTCAATCACAGGACCACTCGTAACACGGGCATATGTCTTTTACACGGTACTTAAATTCACCGCAAAGTGAACAAAAGTTCCGTGTGCTAAGCAAATGCCGCTGGTCGCTACGCTTGGCAAAACTGATATATTGTTTGCACTGGACTAAAACGCATTTTCTAAAATAATTACATTCGCGCGTCGTGCAATAGTAATTTAATTGGCCATAGTCGGGCATATCCTTTAATGTCCCTTCGCAATGTGGACAATAAAGATGCCCGTTACGGGGCATGAGGGCAGAGCCTTGCTTCTTAATAACGTCCACAAAGCTCTCGACGCTGGCCCTAAATTATCACCAAAGTTTTAAAAAGAAATACATACAAATATATTTATATCAAATATATTTATATCAAATATATTACTTACATTTTTTTGGAGAATAAAGGCGCTTTAAAGATGGATTAGAATTTCTAATAAAAAAAATTTCACCACAATTGTATTATCGCAACTAGTCTCTGTACTATTTAAACTGGAACTTATATATAACTACGCAAAGTTAATTATAACCCTATTCTAATATACTACAGAATAAATTAACAGCCTTAATATTAAAAAACATATAATTCGGGTAATTATCAAATCTAAGGACCAGTTTGTTATTGTAATTCTTGAGCTCACTGTTTGTCTTTATCCGCCGGCCGTTTTAAATCTTCACCGTCGCTTGACCATTCAATTATTTTAAATCAACGTTACTAAAAAGGGTAACGCGTCGCTGTCTATCAGTCCTTGCATAATGTCTGATAATGTTAAACACCAGGTGGTATTGCAATATAGGCGAGCTACGCCCGCTATATACATGGCTTTCTTTAAATACCATCTAGCTAAGGACTGTCGAAAGTGAGTCTTTTCTTTAGGGCACGGTCTATTTATCCTCGTGAGTTGCAGCAAGCATAATTTAAAACACATGTCTAAGACACGTCTATAGAACGCTTCTTCGTGAAAACAATAGCCCCCGTAATACCAATAACGCGCTGTACATTTCACCGAAGCGTGATGTATGGGTCCGTACGGACACTCTATTTTAGAAAAGGTTTGCGGGGGAACTATCCACGTTGTAAATCTACTTATTCGGACCGAGCTATTGTTTTGGGGGTTGTTAATAGTCGTAAAAAATTGGGTTACGCTGACAAAAACGCGAGCTTGGAAAAGGTGTTTAGAAATGAGCCGCAATGCAAACTGGACATGGGGTTTTTCCAGGATTCTGTGTTGGCGAAATAGTCTCAACCAGCATAAATCCTCCAGAGCATTGAAATATAATCAACTGCCATATCGTATTGTATTTCGTAGCTTTCTATTCTATCGCGTTCTTTTCGCTCCTGTATGCAAAATGGGTTTGAAAACCAAAATTTGTTCGCGTTGGGGCTGAACCACCAGCTAGTAAAGATACCATCGTTTTCGACTTTAAAAAACATATGGTCCGTGTAATTGGAACAACCTCTAACGAGAGCGTGGAGTAAATTCGCGTCAGGTCTATAATGGTGATTATAGACGTCTTGAATCGTAAACACTAAGAAAGAAGCATTGTATGCCCCTGTCATTTTACGCCAAATGTTCCTTTTCTGCGCGTCCGTTAAAGTATTTTTATCCCAAACATCTCTAAATAAATCATCCCAAGTAAAATCCTTTAAATCAGGATTGTCATAGAGCTTTCTATTCACCCTCCATATCATAGAGCGACCGCAAGGAATTAAACTAGACATTACTTACAAGTGTTTAAGAGCTTGTAAAGCGACAGAAAGCGTCTAGAAAATTTTCGAATGAAGAAAGTATCGAGACTCTGGTCTTAAATACTCCAAAAATCGATATTATTTATGCCCCCCAAAAATACATTTTTATTTATTGTGGAGTTGATACTAAAAATTATAAAGGATGATGCCATACCTGCCTATATAAAAAATACTCCTATAGTTTAATATTAATATACAATTATTTAGATTTATATCATATTAAAAAACCCTTTTCTCCCTCCCAAAATAATTACTTTTAACCTTCATTAAAATTTTTTCTTTATATAATGCGATCTTATGTGAATTATTCAAATTAAATTATTTAGAACACACCCAAACAAGCTTTTGCATACGAATAATATTTGTCCCCTCGGGCTTCTATCAAAGTAACTCCTTTTTAACCTTTTATATAACACGATCTCTTTGAATTATTTGCATACGAAAAAATCTTAGACCTCGGAGAGATTTCTAATTTTATGCCTAATTAACTTTTTCCTATTTATTGAATTTTAAAATCTTGAAAGTATTGGCTTATTCAAATTTAATTATTCAAAACACGCCCAAACAAGCTTCTGCATACAAAAAACTAGGACCTTGAGCTAAATAGATTTCTAACTTTATAATATATATGTAAAAGTCAATTATGAATTTATTAGCGGAAAGTTTAACATCTCTCCTCCCATTATACAAGGTGTTTTTTTCGCTTGCCATAAATCAAAATGTGCGAGTTAATACTCGAANACAAGGTGTTTTTTTCGCTTGCCATAATAAAATGTGCGAGTTAATACTCGAAAACCTGAGAAACACACGAAACAGTGTTACAATTAATTGTCATATAGGACATGTCAAGAATTTTCTCTATTATAGTCGCTTTGTTTTTTTCACCTTTTAGCCATAAATACATTAGGATTTTTTTCTTTTGCATTACCTTAGAGTATATTTCAAAGTACATAACTTGTCAAAAATGATTGGCTAGCTTATTTTAATATTTATCTACGCTTCTAGTCATGTTCCTTATTTGTTTGGAAGAGTAACGATTGCTTATTTCGGTAAATTTATAAAATTATCTCTAGAAGCACTATAATTAAGTCACAAAGATTAAATGAATTATCCTATAATATCTATAATATTTTTTACTTAGAGGCATGTATACTTATTACAGACTCCAAAGATAGCTCTGGTATAAAAATAGAAAAGGAAAACACAATTTATTCAACATGTTAATTTTACAGCTTAAAAAATGAGTTACTAAGCAACAGTTTTTTAAACCCCCCTCCACTCTCTAAAGTATATTCAATTTAATCACCTCTATGATTGACGTAATTATCATTGGCATCAATTTCAGAGGTTTGCCTCTAGCATAATATCAACTGGGATTCCTTGTAATAGAAAAAATTGGACAGGTAAGCAATCTATGGGTGATTTTTTAAATTGAGACCATCCTTCCCTATTTTATCCATTTCTTTGACCCACCCAACGTGTAACTTTAAACCATTCCTAGGTAGTTTGTAGTAAGGTAAACGTTTACGAAAATATTTCACTCCTCCCCTCCCCTATTTGTGAGTCTTTCGCCGCTAAAAGAGAAAGTAAATTACTCCGAAAAAAAAACTAGTTTCTGTAGTGGGGAAAAAAAAAAAGAAAATCAGGCGAGTACAAGACTAGACGTAAAAAAAGGGGTGGGGTAACCTAATTTTTTGCCGGTATATATACGGGTTTTTTTAAATGTTAACAATTTAAAAACTTTTGAAACCTGAATGCGTCTCTCTTTACAACCGGTGGAGTAACGGGGTGGGGTAGATCTCTATTTTTGACGCGTAAACTAAAGAAATATATTTAGGCTTAGCAATATAAATTTGTGAGAAAATTTTCTTGAATATTTAAGTTGAATTCGACGGCAGTCTCGCGAATCTTGTTGGCGATACTTTAATGCCATCGTTAACCCGTAAAAAGCGATAAAGAGGGGCTCGCCACTTCTAAAATTATGGATTCGCAGCCAAATGTTTTCTATATTAAAAGTTTTCAAAAAAAACAGGTATTATTTGATGGCTAAGTTCCGAAGCGTGACTAGGTATGTACAGCCACTTGGTACGTACCAGACTTTAGCTAATTTCTTCTTTTTGTTGCAGCCCGCTTTTTGAGAATTATTAATATTTTGTCGAGATGTGTCTCGGATTGTTTCTCCGGGAATTACGCGGGCCCCCAATGGGTTATCATTTACCTTTAATCTATGAGTTCAATAGGCAAGGAAGCGAGTTTCTTGCCACATAATGGGGTTTTTCTGTAAAAGCTTTACAGGAAATCTTTTTATATGCGACAAAAAACCCGCTTGTTTACTTGTCGAGATTCATAAACCAGGGGCCCAATGAGGGTTCTTGGTGGCTCTCGTAAAATAATTGGGGACTGCTGAAATAAGGGGGGATCCTGCTCTGCCTTACGCATTCTTGATGCAGATTAAATGTTTTGAGTTTTCGGAATGTGGAGCAGGATCTTCCCTTAAAGATCGTACTAATTGGCTAATATTTGTGTTCCGCCTGACAAAAGGATGAAAATATTAGTTTCCCCGTCTTATTTGTCGTTGTTAAAGCTAAAAAAATGTATAAAGATTTATTCTGTATCTAGTTTAAAACTCTAGTCTCGTTAAAATTGATAAAAAGCTTCCGGAAATATCTTTCACTGAAGCCGCGAAGAATGACCTTTTTTTTAGAATCTCTTTTTTTTGCCCCTGGCTATATTGAGGCGAGTAAAACGCGTGCAACTCCAAATTTCTCTCTCTCTTAACGGCTAAATGGAAAATCTAGGTATTTAGAAATGAATTGTTTTGTATAGATATATGGACACTTTAAAAACACAAATAACGCCTTTGCTTGGCTACTCATTTGTTTATTTTGTATTTAATTTTTGTACAAGACGTAAGAGTAAATATCTTTTGTTTTTTAAAATGTGTGTCTGTTTTTTCATTAACTTTTGGCTTTAAAGGAAAGAAGTTTGATTTGGCTCAAAATCAAGTTTTTTTTTTGCCGGCGAATAATAAAAGGTCATAAATTGCTGGCGGGAAAATTTAAACAGCGACGGTCTGTACGTGTTCGAGTTAAGGCAAACGTAGTTAAATCGGTTACCCGTATTAATGGCGTAGTCAGGATAAATGGTCTGATCTACGTAGAATTAATTAAACAGTAACACCCTGTATACGAATCCAGGTTAATCCGAGCTTGTTTATTTGTACACCGGGATTTGAACTCGCTACCTCTTTGTTTACAGCATGAGAAAACCTTGCTTTTTGTCAACTAACCACTGGCAACGTTTATTTTCGCTAAGCCAACGGGGCATCCTAGTTAAAACATCATCGTTGGAACATCTACATGGGTAAGTAATCAAACGGTAGCAGAACCATTAGTAATCCAATCAACGGGGGATAAATCTATACTTGGACGAAACTTGGTTGGCCCAGCCTAGTTTAGGCTTGTTTTAACTTGTCTGGACAAAACTTGGTTGGCCCGGACAAGTTTGGGCGTGTTTTGACTTGTTTGGAAACCCTTCAATGGGTGACGCGTATTAAAGTACAGTCAAAGGCGTAAAATAGCAAGCTGGCAGGGATTGAACTTGTTTCGGGGTTTTTTTCTTAGGCTACAACCTCTACGTCAATAAGCCTAGACTGATCCGAGCTAGTTTTGATTTGTTTAATGGGTAAATCCCCTTAATAGTTGCTAAAATAGCCCGCTAGAAGGCATGGCTCGTATAATTATATAATTAATATATTTTAGTTTTGGTTTGAGTCTGAGTCTGGAGGATGGCGTCATAGTCACCCAGGTTAAAAGCACCCTCTACTAGTAGGGATGGTCCGAACTTGTTTTAATTGATTCTATGGGTAAATTACCTTAATAGTTACTAAAATAATCCGCTAGAAGGAGGGGCTGGTTGTTTTTTAAATTTGGTACCCTTTACTAGTAGGGCTGGTTCGAACTTGTTCATGACCATTGAACGGTCACAGCTATTAATGGTTACTAAAATAGTCCGCTGGAAGGCGGGGCTGGAGAGAGGTTTTTTAAATATGGCGCCAATAATTTCATATTAGTTTGAGTTGGAAGGATGACGTCATGGATGCCCAGGTTGAAAGCAGCTTTACCAGTAGGGCTGGTAGTCCGAGCTTGTTTGGAGGGTTATTAAATAGGTCATTTCCCCTTAATAACACGCTGGAAGGTAGGACTGGAGGTAAGCTTTTTTAAAGTCCGGGCTGGTTTGGGTTTATTAAAGGGGTACCGCCCATTACTAGCACCCTAGCAGGCAGGGTAAGATTGGAGGATGACGCCAAGGTTGAATATAGCTTGTTTTTGTTTTTATTAAGAAGATGACGTCATGGGTGTTGAAAATAACACAAGGTAGCAACTCGTGGTAGTCTGGGGCTATTAAAAGGGGGTTAAACCCCCCTTAATAGCATGGTGGAAGGCAGGGTAAGTCAGGTAGGATTTTTTATGGTCCAATCTTTGGTTGGAGGGTTAATCCGGGCTTGTTAGGGGAAAAATGGGTTAAACCCACCCCCGTTAATATTCATAGACGGCGACATAGCACGGTGGAAGGCAGGGTATGTCAAGTAAGATTTTCTCATACAATAACGTAATCTTGGGTCTTAAATTTAAACGGGGCTCTTGCAAAAAGAACTACACCCATCGAGGGTTAAACCGAGCTTGTTTTGGGGCGAAAAAAAGGGTAAAACCCCTCTAAAGAGTCATAGCATGCTGGAAGGTAGGGTTGGTCAGGTAGGAATTTAGCTTAATCTTTGGGTGGAAGTTTGGTGGATGGGGAGAGGGCGGCCATCTTGGGGTGGCGGCCATCTTGGATCCATGCGTATTTGGATAGTCCCTACTACTTAGACCCGCTCTCTACCGTTGCGCAGAAGCTTTCAACGTTGGTTATAAATTCGGGAAGGAAGGGATGAAAAGGGGGAAGTTACGATTTTTCAACGCGCTCTAGAACCTTTAACACTATAGGACCAATCCATACAACCTTCTTCTTCCATGATGTATCTTCATTCTGTTCGTTCATGTCGTTTCTGTTATAAAATTTTACTTCTTCATAAATTTTACCTTTTTTAACGTCTTTTATATTTTGGAGGTTTAAGAAATTTATAGTTTTTTGGGGGGTAATTCTTTTAACTTAATTTTTCTATTTTCGAATTGGGTATCGACCTCGTTCACGACCGAGTCTACAATGAAAGTTTCTAGTTTTTTAGCCAGTCTGTTTAAAGGTTTTTTCTTTTAGACTTTTTTTTAGCATTTTTATTTTCTTTTTATTTTTTGTACCGTCAATTTCGTCATCGGATCTAGACTGTTCACTAGAATCCGATTCCGACTCGGAGCTAGAGTCCCGCGACGAATTAGGATCGCTTTCCGAATTCGATTCTTCATCAGCACTCGATTCCGAATTCGATTCTTCATCAGCACTCGATTTCGAATTCGATTCTTCATCAGCACTCGATTCCGAATTCGATTCTTCATCAGCGCTCGATTCCGAATTCGATTCTTCATCAGCACTCGATTCCGAATTCGATTCTTCATCAGCACTCGATTCCGAATTCGATTCTTCGTTATAATCCGATTCCGAACTCGATTCTTCATAATTACTCGATTTTGATTTAAATATGATCTTTTCGATTCGCTTCACGTTTCTTTTATATCTAACCTTGCTGTCAAAGCCTTCGTTTGAATCTGTTTCGGAAGCAGAAATCTCGCCGTCGCGAGATTTCCGCGCCGCGTCATTTGCGACGGTGTTTGGATCGGATTCTACGGCTGTCTCGTTTTCCGAGATTTGGACGCGTTCTGTTTCTCTTTCTCGGTCATCTTTTTTTTCCGATGAAGGATGAGTTATCTCATTAGTTTGCGAAGGTGGAAAATCGTTCGCCGCTAGCGGAGTTAGTGAATGGTACCCTATTAGATCGTCCGTCTGCGGCGGGGTCGGTGGATTATAAGCTTGTAGATCGTATGTTTGTTGGTGGTAAGCTTGTGGATGGCACATCTGACGATGGGACGCTGGCGGGTTGTTCGCTGTTGAATCGCAGTTTCGCGAAAAACTCGAATCGAGCGCTAGAGAGTAGTCCGTAGGAGCTTCGTAATGTTCGAGATACTGAGTTGCCATGGGAATTTTTTTAAATTGAAAACGAGAGTTCACATCTTGGACATTTTCGCCGTGACTATTATTAACCGTTAATGACCCTTACAAAAATCTTCTTAAGAAAATTCCTTGGGAAATTTCTTTGGAAATCCTTAAGGCGTTCTTTAGGAAATTGGGGAATATTGGCCCCTTTTTCTTTGGAAATATCTTTGGAATTTTCTTGGGAAATGTCTTTGGAATTTTCTTGGGAAATATCTTTGGAATTTTCTTGGGAAATGTCTTTGGAATTTACTTGGGAAATGTCTTTGGAATTTACTTGGGAAATGTCTTTGGAATTTTCGTGGGAAATGTCTATGGAATTTTCTTGAGAAATATATAGGGAAGATTATGGGTTAATTCATTTAGTCACTTGAAACGAGGATAGTTCTCAAATGGAAAACAATATCCCAATACAGGGAGTGTAGATCTTATATGCTGAACTACACCCCTTATAGCGAGGGAAGTACTCGCATGCAGTGTGAAATTGCTTATAAAGTCAGACATTTAATCGACTTAAAAACATCCGAAAACGGCAGAAAGTTTTAAACCAGTCCAATTTTATGGGGTACTAAATGGGTTTTGGAGGCTTTAATGGCCAAGCAGTAGATAAAGACGTTGTTGTTAAATTTAATAATGTATATTCACTGAGAGTTTTTCGAGTATCAGAAACGCGTTTAACCTAATTTTCTCTACAATGTTTTTTAAAAAATATTTATTTTGGACTCTAATTACGCTCGAAATAAAGATAAAACATGCCATAAGAGAATTAAGCAAAAATTCCGACTGACAGCTTAGATTCCCTGTAAATCTAAACATAACGATTTTAATTACTCTTATTTTACCTATTTCATCCTTTACATAAACAACTCACGGATTATTAAAGGCAAAAAAAAAAGATAAAAAAAGAAAACAGTAGGTAAATATAACATTCCATTTCAGCGCTTGCTGAGTCTTATAGCTACGGGACAGCCTTTGTGAAACATTTTTAATTTTTTTAACCTTCAAGTTAATGTCTATCTAGGAAAACTTTAGCTAAACAATTAGGGTCAAAATATTGTTTAGATAATTATATGTAAAGCATAATTGCAATATATCTGGTATCGTTCCTTTCAACCGAATTCCCAATGGACCGAAATCCCATTCGACCGAATATCCCGCAATGATTTTAGATTTCCAGCCCAATGGCTATATTCCCGATGGACCGAAATCCCAATCGTCCGAATATGCCCCTAAAAAATACATGAATATAACTTGAAACACTGTAGTCAGATGTTGGACTGCGAAGCGATAGGTTGTTGGTTCGAATCTCCGAAAGGTATGTTAATAATATTAAAAGTAAATGTTTCGTGATACTAATTAAAACGCTCACTTTCATTCCTTTCAAGGCAAGAGATATATAGAATTAATAAACCAATTGTGCTTAAAATGTAGTACAGTCTTAATGGTAGTTCCATCAATGTCTTTAAATTTTAAATTAAAATTTTAATATTTTGGTTTCGGGTGGGTTAGGTTAGGTTAGGTTAGGTTAGGTTAGGTTAAGTTAGGTTAGGTTAGGTTAGGTTAGGTTAGGTTAAGTTAGGTTAAGTTAGGTTAAGTTAGGTTAAGTTAGGTTAACTTAGGTTAGGTTAGCTTAGCTAAGGTTAGTTTAGGTTAGGTTAGGTTTGGTTTGGTTTGGTTCCAATAATTCGTTGACACCTTTTCCAAATATGCTCCTTTTAATTAGCTACCACCTTTTCCAAAATATTCTCCCTTTAAATAGCTACCACCTTTTCCAAAACATTCTCCTATTAATTAGCTGCCACCTTTTCCAAAAGATTTTCCTATTAATTAGCTGCCACCTTTTTCAAAATACTCTCCTATTAATTAGCTGCAACCTTTTGCAAAACATTCTCTTACTAATTAGCTACCACATTTTCCAAAATATTCACCTTTTAACTAGCTACCACCTTTTCCAAAATATTCTCCTTTTAATTAGCTACCACCTTTTCCAAAACATTCTCCTATTAATTGGCTGCCACCTTTTCCAAAATATTCTCCTATTAATTAGCTGCAACCTTTTCCAAAACATTCTCCTACTAATTAGCTGCCACATTTTCCAAAATATTCTCCTTTTAATTAGCTACCACCTTTTTTAAAATATTCTCCTATTAATTAGCTGCCACCTTTTCCAAAAGATTTTCCTATTAATTAGCTGCCACCTTTTCCAAAATATTCTCCTATTAATTAGCTGCCACCTTTTCCAAAATATTTCTATTATTGCTAATAAATTGTTCGTGGTAAGAGGCGGGCTTTTAATACTCATATAAATAATCTTTTTACCTCCAAACAAGGTTGGGTTGGGTTAGGTTAGGTTAGGTTACGTTTGGTTAGGTTAGGTTAGGTTAGGCTAGGGTAGGTGAGGTTCGCCGTAATTAAAACGTAGTTAAAATAAGTGCAGTAATACATTTTCAACTCCATTTATTTTAACAATAATAAGTTGTGAAATTAAAAATATATTTAATGCAAAACCACACAGTATGTCTTCTTCCAGTTCAATAGAATTTCGGTCCAATGGGACTATAATAAAATCGCACCTTTGGCTACGTTCGGTCGAATGAGACCCCAAAAAAAACCCCTTCTGTCGAATGGGAATTCGGTTCAATGGGACCAAAGCATATATCTGGCCCTTTGAAATTCATCTCTAAAATTCTAAACTAATTTCGTGGGAAAATAAACCCTAGACCTTCTTAAGAAATTTATCTCTTGAATTCCAAACGAATTTCATTGGAAAATAAACCCTAGATCTTCTTTGGAAATTTATCTCTAGAATTATTAAAGAATTTCTTAGGAAAATAAACCCTAGAGCTTCATTGCACATTTATCTCAATAATTCCTAACGAATTTCTTTGGGAAATTAACCCTAGACGTTCTTTGGAAATTGATCTCAAGAATTCCTAAAGAATTTCGTTGGAAACTATTCCCTAGACGTTCTTTGGAAATTTATCTCTAGAATTCCTAAAGAATTTCTTTAGAAAATAATCCCAAGACATTCTTTGGAAATTTATCTCTAGAATTCCTAAAGAATTTCTTTAGAAAATTATCCCACGACATTCTTTGGAAATTTATCTTTAGAATTCCTAATGAATTTCTTTAGAAAATAATCCCTAGACCTTCTTAAGAAATTTATCTCTAGGATCCCTAAAGAATTTCTTTAGAAAATAATCCCAAGACATGCTTTCGAAATTTGTCTCAAGAATTCTTTAGGAAATTCCAAGGAAGTCTTTGAAAATAGTTTCTTTAGAAAATTATCCCAAGGGCTCCGTTGGGTTCCAAAGAAATTCCTTTAGAACTCTTAAGAAGATTTTTGTAAGGGTATCGATATTCATAGGATGGCCAAAGCCAGGTACCACAAAAATTTCGTTTTCAAAGGGATATATTTTTTTAAACACTTTAGCGAATACAGCTATTACATTTTCGTTTACTGAAAAAGTTTTAACGCCGTTTAAAACTCCCGTAGAAACGAATTTTTGAGTAGGAGAATCTCGCAAGTAAGACCCCAATTTGCAAGTCTTTAACACCAAAGAATCTAGCATATTTTCTTTATGAGCTAATTCTAGAGGGCCGGTAGGCCCTCTAGATAAGAACCCACACCCTCCCGTAATGTTAAAGAAATAATTCACAGATTTTAGGCTTAGCGTCCCATAGAAAAAGCATGGGATTTTTGGTGTTCCACTCCATCGAATAACTCAGAAACTACTGCGAAGTTAAGGTTCGGAACACTTTTGAATTATCAAGCAACTATGGAATGTTGAACTTCTGAAGTTTGATTAAGAACAATTAAGTCTAAGTATTTTATTTTAATTAATTTATAAATCATGGTAAAACCGTTACATATATTACACTGTTTGCATAGTATTATGTTCTGCCTCCAGCGGGTTTGTGGCGAATAGAATAACGCTTCTGCCTACGGAGCAGAAGATTGCAGGTTCGAGTCCTGGCAAGCTCGGTGTTTATTTTTACAGATCTTTTAGACATCATAAAAGAAATAATCCTATAAATACAATGTTTGGATAATTGTTTTTGTTGTTACAAATACGGGCATGTGGCGTAATGGATAACGCGTGTGCATTCGAGGCAAAACATTGCAGGTTCGAGTCTTGGAATGCTCGTTGTCAATGTTTGATGAAGATTCTTAGTATATAGAAGGGAGAATTCTTAAATAACAAACTTTCAATGAAATGTGAGCGTGCTGGCGCATGATTTTGAAATAACGTTTTTTGAAACCTATACAAAATGGTTAACTAAACTTTATACTGAGAGATGTGCCTTGCTAATCTATTGCTGTAAAGTTTTGTTGTGAAAAAAGTGCACACCCTTGGTTGCGAAAACTTGGGTCTAACTCTGAAAATTCTTTTCACGTGGTAATGTTAAGCTCCGTAGAAATTAACATTAAGAGTTAGGATTGAGTGTAAATAGAAAATCCCTGACGCTATTTTCTAAATTATGGGTAATTTAAACATTTTATTGGACAAAGTTTAGTGTGCTGTTTTTATTTCCGGCCCAGGTCAGGATAGGTGAAACTATCTCAGGGCCGTAAATAAGCACAGGACACTGGACATTGTCCAATAAATATTGAAAATGTTCCATAATTTTTATTTAAAACTAAAGGGGTCACCGGACGGTTGACCAGTAAATTTTTCCGAAGTTTTGATGGCTTGACCATTGATAAAGGATGCGCGTGAAAAACATTCGTCGCTCTATAGGATGTGCAACTCCCTATACTAAAAAGTAGACAAGTAGATACTAGCGCCACCTGGAAACCAGTGCTGGAAAGCATCGCGTGAAAAATAAAATTTAATTAATACAAATTAAGGCTGAAGGAACAGATATTATATAAAAAAGGCTTCGTTTGCCCAAGCCTTAAAAACAAAACGATAAGAGTTTTTCCAGTTGACTGAAGCGTGGATATTATTTTTTTTCTATTGAGTTTTAAAGACGATCTCTATTTTACTACTCTTTAGAATTTAATTCAATCACCTGATTTTACTGCTAATGGATTAGTTTCCTATAAATTAATTGAAATAAAAAATTACTTATCTCAGATTTTTCAACATCAATTCCATTTTCCTGAAACATTATATCGTGCAGCTATTATTTTGAGGGATAACGTGTAAATTTAATCAAATTGACCCTTTCTTTTTTAATTACCGGGAATTTTAATTTCAAAAGGTTTTAAACACATCAAGTTTTCATAATGTTGTCAACTAAACAGCGCCTCAACCCAATCTTCCCCACAAGTACTGATATACACAGTTCAATAATTGTCACTGCTTAAAGAAACGGACCCCTTTATTAAATATAAGAAAGGTGATAACAGCCCCCTTTTTTCGAAAAAACCGCATATAATACATTATTAATGAGAGTATTATTTGAAAATTAAACTACGTTATCCCTTGAAAAGAGAACATTTCAGGAAAATGGAATTGTTGAAAAATCTGAGATAAGTAATTTTTTATTTCAATTAATTTATAGGAAACTAATCCATTAGCAGTAAAATCAGGTGATTGAATTAAATTCTAAAGAGTAGTAAAATAGAGATCGTCTTTAAAACTCAATAGAAAAAAAATAATATCCACGCTTCAGTCAACTGGAAAAACTCTTATCGTTTTGTTTTTAAGGCTTGGGCAAACGAAGCCTTTTTTATATAATTCGTAAAGAGTCGTTAAAACAAATTCTTCGGGATAATATAATTTGTTTTTTTTTGTAAGACTCGTAAATTCGACGCATCTTCATTCTCGTCGTTCATGTCGTTCTGTTATAAAATTTTACTTCTTCATAAATTTTACCTTTTTTATCGTCTTTCATATTTCTGCGTTTAATTTTTTTCTGGCGGCTTAAGAAATTTATAGTTTTTTGGGGGTATTTCTTTTAACTTAATTTTTTCTATTCTCGAATTGGGTATCGACCGCGTTCACGACCGAGTCTACAAAGAAATTTGCTGGTTTTTTAGCCTGTCTATTTAACGGTTTTTTTTCTTTTAGGCTAGATAGGTTGTAAGTGTTTTCGTCTTCCGACGTTTCTTCCGAATCGGTTTTGGGAACGCGTTTTGATATATCGCTTATCTTTTTTTTAGCATTTTTATTTTCTTTATGTTTTTTTTATCGTCAATTTCTTCATCGGATCTACACTGTTCACTAGAATCCGATTCCGACGAGGAGCTAGAGTCCCACGACGTTAATAATAATTTTATGCAAATAGGGGGAATCTTGAAAATGCCTGAGATAAATGTAGATGGCCCCTATTCCCAACTTCCAAGCATAGTTGATGCATTGGAAAATGAAAACGCCTTTTTAGAAGCAAACAAAAGGAAATATTTAAACGAAGTTAAAATGATTGAGGATAAAATTGAATCGAGTCTAAAGAAAATCAACCGTTTAAAGCAAAGAGTTAATGAAGAAGAAGAGAACGAGAGTTTGGGGGCTCTGGTGAAAGAGTCTATGACTCCTGACTTTCAGAAAGTATTAGACATTTTGGGCAGAATAAAAGTTCATTTCGGCGAAGAAGATTTTTGCCAAACCTTAAAAAGAATTGATGTAAATCTAGGACTTTTTATTGATTCAGGTTAATTAGACATTCGAAAATGCAATAGACCAATACAATGTTAAATGATACATATGAGCCTTTAGGTGATGGCAACACGCGTAAGTGTAACTTTGACAGTTCATTGGTCTAATGCCTTGTGGAATGTACCTACACGAACGCGTTTAGAGGATACATATACTCTCTAATCTTTATATTCTTTTAATTATATTTATTCTTCTAGAAAATGAAAGTGAGGATTCTTCGATTCCAGCTACTCCTGGAAGAAATTTCGAAGGTTGGTGATTTACTTACTATTATTTAAAGAAACGCTAACGACTACATATTTTAAAGAAGATGGTCTGGGAGAATCGAGTTGCTCGACCACACTAGAACAAAGAAAAGCCACACCTTCAACCGAAACCTCCAAAAAAGAAAAAAATAAATTCCAAATGATCATGTAATTGAAAAGTCAAATCTTAAGTCGAACAAAAGAAAGATAGAGGAGGAGAAAATACAAAAAATTCAAGAGGACAAAAGAAAGAAGTTACAAGAGGAAGAAATAAAAAATTTTGAAGAGGACAAAAGAAAAAAGGTAGAAAAGCAGAAAAGGCATAATACCAAAGAGGATAAACAAAAAAATGCCAAAAAGAATAAACTACTAAACTTAAGAGACAAAGAAGAAAAGGAAAAATAGGAGAAGGATAAAAAAGCAGAAGAGGAAGAAGACGATTTTAGTGAGAAGGAGTCAGTTGCAATCGAATAGTCTAATGGTAAGGGTGAGAATATTATTTCCTAATTTTATTCCTTGTATATAGACGATAATCTCAAAGAGAACGAAGAAAATGAAAGTGATTTCATCGGTAAAGAAAGTGAGAGTGAAAATTCAGACTCTGATAGTAGTTCGGAAATAATTCCAAAATTTAAAAAGTAAAATTTAGTCAGTGCAATATTTTAAAAAAATACAAATATCACTATTTAAAAAGTGTATAAAAAATATTACTCAATTCATTTTGTAACAAATTCATTGTTTAATAAATATATTCATTTTTAATTGAAGAATGTTACAAATTTATTTTGACGATACATTCAAGCTACTTATCACTTCCACTTTTCGGAGAGTAACAGAGAAAGTAACCCAGTTACTTTCAAGTTACTTGTTAATTCCACATTACGGAGAGTAACAGAGAAAGTAACCCAGTTACTTCTAGTTAGTTTTCGCCTCGAGTTTGCGGAGTGTAAGGCAAAGGTGAAATTTTTAGTTCCCTAAATATAATTTCCTAATTTTATTCCTTGTATATAGACGATTATCTCAAAGAGGACGAAGAATATGAAAGTGATTTCATCGGTAGTAAAAGTGAGAGTGAAAATTCAGACTCTGATAGTAGTTTCGAAATAATTCCAAAGTTTAAAAAGTAAAATTTATTCAGTGTAATATTTTTTAAAGAGTACAAATATCACTATTTAAACAGATATTATTAAATTCATTTTGTAATAAATTCATTGTTTTTGAATAATTACAAAGCTTAAAAATTAAAATTTTGTCAGTGTTATATTTTAAAAGAGTTCAAATATCACAATTTAAATAGTGTTTATAAAAAGATTACTAAATTCATTTTGTAACAAATTCTTTGTTTAATAAATATATTCATTTTTAATTGAATAATGTTTGGCAACTATTTTAAAGGGAACTGCCCATTTAGTACTGAGTTTTCTCATAATTTGACCAGTTGTACTTGATAAGGGATGGCTTTCCATCCATACTAATGTTCCAACCTCAAATTCTAGAGGTTCATGACAGAGGTCGTAGTATTTCTTTTGATGAGCTTATGCTAATTTAGATAACTCATTACGCTATTCTAATTGTTCCTTTAGAACGTTTAAAGCTTCAGTACGGTCGGGGTCATCAGGGTCCTGAATGGGTTCTTCAATATCCATATCCAAAGGGAGATGTGGCTCCCGCCCTAAATTCAAAAAGAAAGAGGTTTCATGGGGTACTGAATTAATAGCAAATTGAAGAAGGTTCAGGGTTTCATCCCATCGCTCATGGTAATTCCCTTCATAGAATGATATTAGCTCGCCCATTACTCGATTTAGTCTTAAGCGGGGTGGTAAATAAATTTTTAAGGAAAATTCCAGTAAGGTCTTCTATTCAGAAGATTATTCTTGAGCTCAAACAATTTATGCCTAACTGGGTTAGGATCTTCTAAACCGTTAGAGTTTTCCCCGTCTCGTTTGATCAACTAAAGCTACGGGCGAAGCCCAAGGAGATAAGGAAGTTCTAATGATGCCGTCATTTAGCATTTCCCTAACATGTTGTTCAATTATTTTTTCTTCTTATCGTTAACTCGATAAGGTTGAGATTTTATCAGCGGACTAGAACCCGTATGAATCTCGTGGAAGACTAGTCCTGTTCTTCCTACTTTATCCGAAAACAATTCAGGGAATTTCTATAATAGGGATTCTAATTGAAGACGCTGTTCATTAGAAATACTGGCTGCGGAAACCGTTTCCAAATGTTATGTAAAATTTCCTTATTTATTGGATCCTATTCTGTTGGAATTGAAAAAGGGATCCTATTCTGTTGGAATTGAAAAAGGGATCCTATTCTGTTGGAATTGAAAAAGGGATCCTATTCTGTTGGAATTGAAAAAGGGATCCTAAGGTTACCCACTAAATACAGTGAAGATTCAAAATCTAATTTGACCGTATATTCTTCAAGGAAATCTTGTCCCAATATAAAGTCACTAGTGAGGGAAGGAACAATATAGAATTGAAATTTAAATTGTTTTTCAATACCATTTGATTTAAGAGAAAACTCTAGCTCATGAAAATACTTAGTAAAAATATAACAGCCGTTGCCCCAAACTACACAGTCTAATTGTTCATCTTCAGGAATATCTGAAGAATTTCTATATTTGCAAACCTTTTGCCATTGATCTAAACTGACAAAAGAAGTATCTGACCCGCTATCTATTTTTTCGTGTAATGTCGCGTATTCAAAATTAACAGGAAAAGTAACCGTTTTATAAACTGAACATTTTATAAGGGAATGCGACACGCTTCTTTATAGAATCGGTTATTGGGCATCGGGAGAGGGAGAGGGACCGCGAGGGAACTCTCCCGTCTGAACTTCCCCCTACTTGCCAGTCTTTTTTCTGAGCAGTAGGGCGCGAGGTTTCCGGTCTTTTTTTTTTGTTATAACACCTATCAACGCTTGAAGGTGGGTGTGATTGGGTTAATTGATGACTAGGAGATTTTCATCTTCAGTTAGGATTCCTAATGAAAGTTCTTGGACCACTAGAGGTGTTATGAACTTTAGTTCTAGTTCTAGAATCTAAAGGTTGTAAGGGATATTCCCATTTTGGATGTGGAGGGGAAGTAGGATATTACGGGTTTTGATATTTCCCTTGGGAATAAGAAACATGCGAAGGACCCCAATTATTAGGGTAATATTTGGGGGAATATTTCCTCTCTTTTTTCTCGGTACGCCTGGTCTGTCGGATATCTTTATCTACCTTCCTACAGGCAATCCTCAATTGCTCCATTTTAGACATTTCTAAAAAGAGAAGAGGAGTTCTTAGTTCATCGTTTAAATTACTCTTAATTATGGAAATTCTCTCCTTTTTAGAAAGAGGATGACTCATTCCTAAATTTAACTTTAATATTTGTCCAAAAAATCTTCAACCGCTTCCTTATCCTTCTGTTTCCTTTGAGAAATCTCTAGTCTTATCCTTGTGTCAGCTTCTGAATCTCTAAATTGGGCCTTAAAGTGTCTCGTAAAAGTCTTCCAAGCCAGGTGAGGGTGATTTGGTTTAGCAGTACAGATATCATCGTACTGGCGGATTAAATCCCTATACCAATGTAGAGCATGTCCTCGGAAAGAAGAGGCAAGGCTGCTAAAATGTCTTCATTAGGTTATTTTAATTTAAGTTAATACAAAATATCGTTATATTTAAAAAATTAAGTAAGTTCTCTTAATTTAATGAACTAAAGTCAAGGATAGTTTTATTTCTCGTTGATAATTCAAAAAGGTCACGATTAATAAAGATTTAATTAATTAACAATTAACTTTAATTAATTTATGATTGTGAGAGCTGAGGATTAAGGTCGCACGTGGAAGGGGTGTATAATACTTACGATGATAAACAACATTTTGAAGGGGCAAAACCGAGGTTTATGGCCTAACTCGCTTCGACTCCCTGTTCGGGCACCATTTATGTAACCCTCTAGATAAAAGGAAACACTTTCCGAGGGCCATAAAATAATTAACACTTACAGTTCTATTCAAATTCAATAATACTTTATTTTCTGTTATCATATAAAGGGATAAACCAGTAACAGACTCAAATACAAAAGAGACTCCGTCTTAGGAGAGATTAGAACTAACTGAACAATAAATCTGCTGATTCTAGAATCCCATTTGTGGAAGGGAGAGAGGCTTGTGGCATAAAGTCAATGTGCCCTGCCAGAAAAAAGGAATAGAAACTAAGGTGATTCTGGCAGCTATGTTACAATATCAACTAAATTTTTGACATCGCTGCTTATATCTGATCTTTTCAGTTTTTGTAAATAATGATTCTTTAATGTTTTTTTTCGTAATTTACAGATATTATTATCATTTTTTTAAAAAAAATATTAGTAATGTTCATTTTTTCTACAAATAATAGTAATGTTAATTTTTTCTTCAAATAATAGTAATGTTAATTTTTTCTTCAAATAATAGTTATGTTCATTTTTTCTACAAATAATAGTAATGTTCATAAATATTAATTTCACAAATTACATATATGTTAAAGCTATGAAAATGAAATCAAAATACCCTTTGAGGTCCCAGATATATCCTATGACTTTATAACATCTATGAAAAATATGAAATTAATTAAAGCAAATAATAATTAATAATTAAAAAAGCAAAAACCTGTACCATTCACGGAATTATCCGTGGCGTTTTCTAAAGTATAAAAATGTCCAATTAATGTAAATAATAATTAATAATTATAAAAACAACGCGTACCACTAGAGTTAACGCCAAAATCTTTTGTCATTCAATAACTATAAAAAAGTCAAGTTAATGGAAATAATGTTTTTGAAAAGATGCATACCACTTGTATTTCCTTAAAAATCCGTTGCTTTTTTCAATAACTGTAAAAAGGTCACGTTAATGGAAATAATTAATATTTTTGAAAACATGCATACCACTTGTATTTCCTGCGAAATCCGGTGGTTTTGCAATAACTGTAAAGAAAGGCAAGTTAATGATTACCAAATCAGCGATAACAAGTAAAATTACAGAAACTATCAGTTGGGGCTGAATTATCAGCGGCACTAGGAAAATTACCGGAATTATCAGCAAGAGAAGTTAAATTAACGGAACTATGAGTGGGTTGCGCAATAACTTGAAAAAATTGTAAAATTTGTGTAAATAACTTTAAAAGGCCAGCTCGTGTCACTTTAACTACCCATTTTTATGAAAATAAAAATATATAGAAAAAGCCAGGAATATCTATATATGTCAGGTTGAACTTTATAATGATTTAATATAAGAATTTGATAAACAGTAACAGTCACTTGGCCAAAATACATTAGGGGAAATATGCCGTTCCCAGAACAGATACAGTGGAAGGCAGGGGAGGATTGAGGATTGGAGGATTGCAAGATGGCGGGTGAGAAAACAAGATGGTGGATGAGACTTTGTACGTAAGCCTTTTGATTGACCTGCAAGGGGGCGTTTTTGATTAACGCACCGCGCTCTCGCACCTACAAGGGGTGTTTTTGATTGACAGGTCAATGAAGCGTGTTCGATTCTCGGATTTAGAAGTACATACAGTGGAGTATGAAGATAGGGTGAATTATGATTTAAGAAATAAACAGTATTTTAAAATGTTAATTAGATTAAAATTTTAACCATTAATTTCTCCCGTATTAATCAAATGGTTAAGAGGTATGAAACTCCAGATGCCGTTGGGGGAAATAAAGAGTCGCCAAAAATCCCTACTGGGAAAAATTGTATTTCCCCTTAAAACCCAAGTCACTAGATTATTCTAGAAAAATTAAAATTCACCATAAAACCCGGTTAACGTTGTTTAAGGCCATGACGTAAAATGTGCAGTCAAAGTTGTAGATTGTTCGAGAATAATCTTCCCGAAAAAACCCATTAATATACAGTCAAAGCTATGATGATGTTCTTATTAAATTGTATAAATAGATAAGACCCTGAGTTAAACAACCATCACAATCTCACTCAAGCTCGACTTGGAAGGAAGGAACAGCCACCAAGTACAATGTAAGTATAGTTTTTGTGTACTTATTATTTTTAAAGTTATAGTTTGAACCGTAAATATCAGTGTTAATGGGAGATTTTTTTTACCCTCACCAAGGCTTAAGAAATCCGTGGTCGTTGACTTTGATTTTCTTACCGGGCGAATTGTTGGAGTTGAACGGGAACAAATAGCCAAGGAGGTGGCCGTTACAACCGCAGAGAAAACACCGAGGGTTGGCTCATGGTCTTTCGCGTCCCCATACAGTGAAAAAGAACTTACATTCGACACTGTGCGTCAGAACAGGTGGCTTCTAAACAACCTGCACGGCTTGGAATGGGATTATGGGGTAACTCCCTACGAAAAACTCGGCGAGTGCCTCCGATCTGCAGTTCAAGGTTACGGCCGCGTATTCTGTAAAGGGGAGGAAAAGTGTTTCATAGTCCCCATAGATAACTAATAAATTAAAACTTCAAAGATATTTTTTATTCGCCTACTATACGGTCGACGAAATTGATCTTCTGAACACCTACGATTTGTTAGAGAATGGAAGAAAATTAAGCAAACAAAAGTTGGAAAAACCAAAATATTACCTCTCCGAGTCAAGAGCACTACTTTTACAAACTTATTAACCTAGATATAGAATTATTTATCTTTTTTGAAGTAAACATTTACGAATTATTAAAGCAGTATTCCAAGAATAGCGAATATACAGTAAAGCAGACGACATTTCACATCCAATAAAGATATGTCTTGGACACATGGAAATCAGTAAATGGTAAAAAGCGGGAAAAGAAGTGTATAAATTTTGGAGAGATATAACCTTTATGTGTTTGATAAAGCCCAATTGTCTACGCCTCAACTGTTAACCCTATATTCTCATAGCTACATTCACAACTGGTTTTCAGTATAAAGACAACTGTCTCGTTTCACCTCAACGATATTCTTAGTTTGCCAACATGAGTGTTAACGTTAAATATACCAAAAATGACTTGCGGTTAGACGCACCAAAGAGGGTAGAAAGAGGGGCAGTTGAAGCTAGCGGCTTTGTCAAAGCATTTTGGGTGTTCTCGCTTTTCTTCTTTATTTATTTGTTAGATTTCCCTCCTAATATCTGGTTCACTGTACTTCAACCAATAAGAGGGCAGAGAAAGGTGCGCGTGCACACCGTAAGCTCAGATGTAAACTTTCGAAGCGAGAACACTCCAGCCAAGCCTTCTACTCCCCTTCTTTCGACGCACTGAAAGTCAATGCGCACCATAACAAAAATGAAAACTTCAAAGCTATAACCCGATAACGATTAGCCCTTTCACTGATCTAATTGCTACCATGATGCTTTCTTCTATTATAAAATCTAAATCTGATTAATTAAACGTGTATTTAACTTTTGGCTCACTCTGATCCGTTAATATCCCTTCATTACAGACACGATAATCAAAACCCAAAGTTTACTCCACCTCAGGTGTCAATTATTTACTCTTTGGTTCACTAAGCCTAATCCGGATCAAACTTGATTTTCCCGACAGAATCCAGTCCTCAGCTTTCATCATGAAATAACTAAACCAAGGATTATTCTATATACAGATGTAGTATAGCTTAAGTAATATAAAAACCAGGGTTGGCAAAAATCCGGATTTTTCGTGAAAAAGCCACTGGTATGGTTTTTTGCTGGTTTAAACGGGATTTTATTGGTTTTATCCAGCTTTTTTTAAAACTACTCTTTAGTGCTTAAATTTTAGCACTTCTTTTTACATTTAGTGCGATAGTTGTCTTCTACTAGGCCGTCTGATTGAGAATCATTTTTATTGTACATAAAAGTTGTTAAAACTATAGACATTTCCCTTAGAGATGAGTAGGGCCCCTGATATAATCGAGATTTTCAATACAACCCGACATATATCGGGTCGAAAAATCTTAGGTTGGGTTAGAAATGACTTAAAACTTTTTGCTGGTCGGGACGGGTAGGGTTTTCATACCGTCAACCAGGGTAGACATTTTTATTACCTTCAATAGGGCAGGGTTGGGCCCAGGTAAGCTCTTTTTGTGATCTTCAATAGGGCAGGGTCGGGCCCGGGTAGGCTGTTTTGTGATCTTCAATAGGGCAGGGTCGGGCCCGGGTAGGCTGTTTTGTGATCTTCAATAGGGCAGGGTCTGATAAAGATTTTTCTAAACGCGCGGTCCGACCAACCAATTAAGCATGGGGAAAAATTCAACTCAGTCCCACGAGTTTCGGGTGGAGCAGTGGGAGAAGGGTGCGTCAAAATAACCCACAATATATGGGAATGGACCATTTCGATGAAATAAAGAGGTAAAGACATGTGGCTCAAACTTTTCCTTCCATCTAACTTTATGGTGCCTGCGCTGTACTCTATTATTATATTTTTTTAAAAATACACTGGATTTTTCAACGTGGTTTAAACCGGTTTAATCCAGGTGGATAAAACCGGACTGGATACCAGCGTGCCAACCCTGATAAAAACAGCCATTTCAAATAATAATATTAAAAAACCTCCTTGGAATATCAAAATGAAACAAAGCTTTAAAGCTACAAAAGTACTAAATGCATCGTAATTACGAAAAATACTTCCACATATTCACTTAATATTATGGAAATAGTGAATATTAAGGTTCTGTAGGATTTCTTAACACATCAAACCAAAGCGAACTGCTAACGCGGCGCACTAGTGTGACAACGGACAGACACACAAAGACAAAAAAATAGACTGCTTTTTAAATCTTTTCGTATTAATTTTGAATTGAAAAACAAGATTATCTTAAATATTAATATAAATATAACTAATATTTAATATTTTCTTCGTTAGTTGTTCGCCTTATTGAGCGTTACATAATTTTAAGAAAGAATAATTAAACAACCTTGAGAGACTTGACAATTATTGACGTTTGAAATGAAGCATCGTCCTGTTGCTTCGCCTAACTCAAATAGGTAGTATATAAAGGATTCGAATCGCAGCTGTAGATAAGAACATCGCAATTGCTTGAACCTTGGAGGAAGACCCCTCCATTGAAGGCTAGACGTTTCTCGTAACCCTAGCCTATCGCCGCGTATGTCTTAACCTTAAGGATGATGACGGAGTAGAAGCCAGGTGTACAGACCGGTGTCCATGAGGGATGGACGAAAACAAAGACTAGAAGATGGTGGTGTTTAGAAGCCAGTGTGTACAGACTGGTGTCCATTTGGGATGGACAAAAGACCAGAAGATGGTGGTGTTTAGAAGCCTGTGTGTACAGACTGGTGTCCACGTGGGATGGATAAAGACCAGAGGCTGGTGGTGTTAGACAGGCAATGGAGTAAAAGCCTGTAAGAGGAATACAATTTCAGAGACTGTAAATGCGGTCCGGAAATTGAAAACACCTTTGCTCCGATTTGCAAACTGCGAACGCGGTCACGTGGGTGTACTGACAGACACACACACACCCAGACACGTCAAAATTAGAACTTCTCCGTGACATACGTCACTCGGAGAGGTAAACAAGGTACTTGTTCATCGCCTTCGATTATTTCAGTAATATTAGCATTATCATTTTGTACATTATTGGGTTCCTCATTAATAGATATGCCTATGCTTACAGTACATTCAATAGAGCTTTTATTTAATGCATCATCTTTCGCAGAATCATGGCCAACTGGCCTCGCGGTAGGACCAACATTGGGTGTGCTAGAACCTGTTCCGGAAACAGCCTTTTTTCAGCTGCTAACACTCTTCTTTTTTCATTTTCTAGTTTCTAAAGTTCAGGATCTGACCTTTTTGCCCTCATTATTTCCCTTTCTTTACGTTTCCTGATTTCCTCTTTACTTAAATTATTATCTTCCTCCATTTAATGATTAATCAGATAAATACTCACAAAGATTGGCAAAATCAATCTCCTTCAGTAATACGTAACGCTTAAATATATTATTTGCCGAACAAAATTTATCGAGCAAATTTAACGCTTAACTTCTGCCTTTGAAATTCTATCAAAGAGTGATTCAACTTTAAAAAAAAAAAGGTTTTTTTTCGCAAATGGGGCGCTATAATATCAACCGCAATTCCGTCATATTTAAAAAATATACATTGCCAACACTTTTTTAGACACAACAGTGGAAGTTTTAGTCTTATTTAAAACATGTAAAACAATTATCTCATCTACAAATAGCTTACACATGGGTTTTTTACCAATACCTAACCGTTTGGATTTTTCTAAAGCAATCTTAGCACCAAAATATTTTTTGATACAAAATAAATGTTCTATATTCTTCATTTTTGAAAATATATTTTTAAGCGTTTATAATGATTACTCTATACACCTACACTAATCTTACACAAACAAGGAGTACTATAAACCCACTACTGGAAGCGGTATTTTTATTCAAACGTAAAACAATTTCGCTTAAGTTTATCATCTCTGGACATCGGTAAAAATGTCTCTATCACTTCTAGGTAACTGTATGCAGAGGATTTTACGGCATTGCAACTCAAATTCATCTGATTATGTTTTAACAAGGTTAAATCTAACTGGGAGTAAGATGAAAGGAGTAGAAGCTTATCTGTCTTAGGAAATATGAAATTTTATCTTAACAGTTCGTTAAATCATAAGTTTATAACGAAAAAACGCGGAAGGGGACAACGAGCAGACAACAGCGATTTTTGGGGGTAGAAGATTAAGAGCGCCATCTGTCGTCCGTGCCAAAGTTGAACTTCCTCTCGAAACGCAATGAGAAAGTGGATAAAATAATGCAATCAGCTATTTAACTGCGTCGCTATATTTAACGACTCGACCCATGACATGACCTTAACACTGGCTTCTATGAATCCTATTTATTCTTGGATGATAGGAAACTTGGTAGACGTAACAGTCTGTACCAAGTACCCAAGCCGCCTTCAATAAACGCCTGGCAACATTGTGGTACGCATGGTACAACTAAAATATATTGGATGTGTATTTATCTTTCGACTCACTCCAAGCCGTTAACCCCTCATTACAGAGGATTTGAAACACTATCGTAATTTACAGTGTCTCGAATCTCTACGTTCCTGTCCATTATGAACAGTGCTGAGAGAATGATACATCAGAAAGAGCCATTCAAATCGAATTGCCGATAGGAGCTTCCCATTTTGGTTGTTGTTTTCAAATTATATCGCAATGTACGGGTCTTGATAGAATAGGAGGCAATGAAGAATATATATCTCAATGCACGGGCCTTGATAGATATATAGAGGCAATGAAGGAAATATATCACAACGCACGGGCCTTGTTGGATATAGAAGGCAATGAAGGAAATATATCACAATGCATGGGCCTTGATAGATACTGGAGGCAATGTAGGAAATATAACGCAATGCAAGGGCCTAAATAGATATTGGAGGCAATGATTTGTCGACTTCGGTACTTGAGAGGTTTATCTTTAATATTTAAATAAATATAATTAGTTTTAATTATTTTAATCGCCAGTAAATAACTTTACAAATAGTTAAATCGTTTAAAATAAAGTTGTTCCTATTATCTTTCGAAACTTTGCTAATATTGACGTTTAAAGTGAAGGGTACCCCTCTTGCCCGCTTTTTTCACATTTTGGGATATATATACGAGTCGTTTCCATTATAATAATAGATAAAAAACGCATTCGCGTGAACCGATGGTGGAAGCCCTGCCATTGGGAGGCTAGACGTTTCTCGTAACCCTAGCCGATCGCCGCGTATATCTTGAAACCAAACGATGACGAAGGAAAAGAAGCCCGAATGTACTGACTGGCGTCCATGTGGAATGGACAAAGACCTGAAGATGGTGATGCATAGAAGCTGGTGTCAATGTGGAATTGACGAAGAACAGAAGATGGTGGTGCATAGAAGCTGGTGTCAATGTGGAATTGACGAAGAACAGAAGATGGTGTTGCATAGAAGCTGGTGTCAATGTGGAATTGACGAAGAACAGAAGATGGTGGTGCATAGAAGCTGGTGTCAAGGTTAAATTGACGATGAACAGAAGATGGTGGTGCTTGAAAGGTAGCAAGTACAGACTAGTGTCCATGAGGAGTTGACGAAAACCAAAGCTGGTGGTGTTGGAACTCAAGTAGAATAGCCAGAAGAGACAAACACAATTTTCCAAATTTCCGTGAACTGTCACTGCAGTCCGGAAATTGGGAACACGTTTGCTCCGATTTGTAAACTGCGAACGCGGTCACGTGGGGTCTGACAGACACACACACACACCCATACACCCAGACAGACACGGCCAGTGTAATACCTCTCCGTGACATACGTCACTCGGAGAGGTAAAAATTACTTACCTTAGAGCGATTGTATTGAAACTTTTTCCCATTAATAAAGACGGTCACTTAAAGCGTCAGCGCTGTTATCAAGCTAATCGTATGGCTGTTTTCAAAGATATTGACACTCGTTGGTTCATGATATATTAGACAAACGACACATAATTTTGATACTATTAGAAATAATCGCCTTACTCGCGGAATAGTTTCACGAAAAAAATACCAGTTAACAAACGTCCCGGTTCGCTTCGTCCTTCAAATTTTCGTCTCATTCCAGCCATTATTCATAATAATACTGAAAATCAGTCAAATTCATCAAACGTTACCGCAGAATGGAAATCTCAACTAGAGGCAAAAATTAATATTAAACAACAATTTAATGGTACTAAGGCCAGTATAACTCTACCCGATGCCCAATTAACTCCTTTCGAGGTTCTTGATTGTAGTAATTAATGCTTAATTAATTAAAATCATCAACCATTAAATCCAAAGATATACAAATCTGTAATAGTGTAAATGTAAGGTAACTTTGAAAGGCAACCGGCGGAATCAATCCCAGCGTAACCAAACAGCGTCCGAGCGAAGAAACGGTCGACTTAAGACGAGTCGAGTTAATTTTCTCGAATAAATTAAGAGATATCAACATTGTTTACTTTTAGCCACTCGTATTTCAACGCAGGCTGAAATGTGGCGAATGAATGTTTAGCCTTTTCTAGAACTTTTCTTTTAAGGCTGGGCGTTAGAAGAGCCGAACCGAGTAATTAATATGTAATATACCAACTCTAACACTTAATTTAAGGCGTTAATTTTGATTTAGAGCCGTAATTAAGAACTTGCCTCGTTAAGCCTAGGCCTTATAGCTGACGACAGTCAAGACACTCGCCGAGTCGCCGTGTAGAGAGGACGCCGTAACCAGGCAACGGAATCAGAGCGCATGCGCCAAACAGCGCCCAATCGTTTTCGTGGGAGCCAAATTTGAAATGCGGAGCTTTAAATCTTAACACAGAGGGCAATCGAACGCACATTTCATGTAAATTAAAGCAATTAAAGACACATTTGACTCGATTTAACGGCACAAATAATTTAAAATTATCACTGATCCGCAAGCCGTAAATCTCTCGACATACATAGTTATGGTTATTGAGTTATGTTAATATCAGGTGCGTTACTTTTAATTCATATTCACGGTTTTTGGGTTGCGTTAACATCAGGTGGGTTTATGGTTATTGGGTTATGTTAGCATGAGGTGGGCTTCTTCTAATTACGCTGATTGGGTAACTTCTATTTATTCTTATTTCGTAAAGTTAACATCAGGTTTGCTGAAAAAGGGTGAACAAGTAAAGGGGTAAAGTCCAGCCAGATACCAGTCCAAGCAGATACCGAGTTCCCAATGACTTTTGAGTAGAAGGCCTGCGCAGCTTTACTCGCGACCCATGTTAAAAAACTTTTAACGAAAGCGCCCCTACTTCCAACATAAATTTCGCGGTAGTGCTAGAGTCGGTTTCAAAGCATTTCTATCAGCTTTGAACGTTGATTATTCACCAAATAACGGACGTAAAATTACGAAATACGCCTCAAGATTGAAATTAAAACATACGCGACTAATCTTGTAAAATTCAGCCAATTAAATACTGGGCAAATATCTTTGAAATGCTCTGAAACGGGTCCACTTTTGAAATTTGATCATCGTAGAAAAAGCATTACGAGTGAGGATTAATTGTAGCGCGGAAAATGTCCAAAGTTGAAACTAGGGGCATGGGGCTCTTTCGCTACTAGCTTTTCCAATATGACGAAGGTAAACTGGACAAAAGGATACTAAGTAAGTATAGTAAGTAAGTTTGGAATGTTCAAACTTTCTTATCATTTTTGAATTAATGTTCCGCGCTTTATTACATCTTCAAATTTTGGGTTTTTCATAGCGTTAGCGTATGAAAGAATTGATCCTGAATTCGAAGAGAAAGTATCGCTTTTAAAGTTAGAGTCAATTCTGTATTACTTTGAAGTATTTCGTTATTAATTAAAATTTCAAAATGGAAATTGTTTGAAAATCTTGGTTTTCAGAAGTATTTCGCTATGAATTAAAATTTCAAAATGGAAATTGTTTGAAAATCTTGGTTTTCAAAGTTTATGTGGAGCGGAACTGATCCGAGAAATAGTATCTGACAGTCCTTTGAAATTACTCCTTAGGGACCGTCCATAAACTACGTCACACTCTAATGGGGGGGGAGGGGGTTTCTAAATTTGTGACGGTCCGTGACACGGGAGAGGGAGGGGTTCTTCGATGCGTGACGTCACATTTAGTATTGATTTTGTTACGAAGTCAGTAAGAGGCCGATTGGCTCTCTTATGTTATAGAAGAAGAAAGACAACATTCCATAGTCCACCGTTACAATAATTTACCAAAATTGTTATTCCATCATCGCTTAAATAGCAGAAAATTTATGCAATTATCTACTATTTACACTTTTATAAAGCCAATTTAAATAGTGCATTTAAAATAGACAGCGTAAACACTCTTATGTCTCTGTTTATTCGCCCCTATTATTTGTGAGGATGAATCAAATCCCCCTGCCGATTGAAATGGTTTCGTTTCTTTGGCAAATTTTCTAAATCTCAAGCACGATTAGTCTGTTTTCGGTGACAGTGTCGAAACCTAAAAGTGTGCCCCTTTAACTAAGCTTTATGGAACTTTTTTGAAGCTTATAAAAAGCACATCCAGACATTAAAATTCTAAAGGTCAATCAGATCTTGGGAAAAAGCTTAAAACGGAGGAGAACTTCGAAGATTCAGCCGAGCAAAATATTTCTTAGGTGGCGGCAAATCACTCAAGAAATTAATCAAATTAAATTTGAAAATTAAGACAGATCATAGTGCGAAGGGGGGGGGTTAAAGAAATGTGACGTGGTTTTTAGGGGAGGGGGTCTGAGAAAAGCGTGACGAAGCGTGATCTGGGGGGACGGGGGGGTCAGAAAATGCTTTTTTTCGTGTGACGTAGTTTATGGACGGTCCCTTATTAGACGCGTGATACAACTTATAGACTTATGCGATACATATTATAGACTTACGAGTTCCGTCTCATTTGCGGCTATTCGACCTATCACACTATAGTTATAGAAGTTTAGCTCGAAAGTCATCTATTTGTCTATAGTCCGTCAAAATATTTTTTTCATTTTCGTCATTTTTATATAGTTTTTATTACGATTAGCCATTCTCGCGCGTTAATTAATTTTCTCAACAAATTAAAATTAGTAATTGAATGGTAATTGTTTGAATATATTGAGCTGTTTTATAAAAATGCGTGGGATCTAGTATCTTTAAACGCGATTGTCCTTCTTGGAAAGTGCGTAGAATCTCTCAAATTGAAAGAGGGACAATTAGACGCGGGATAAGATGTATATTTCCCAGGGTGTTGGGTACGCCTGTGCGAGTCCAGTTTAATTTTACATAATAAATAATACAAGAATTATAATAAATTAATTTCTAATAAGGATAAATTTTACTAACAAAGTATAAATTTCACGACGAAATTGACGTGCAGTAACAAAAATGTTTGACTTTTGGTTTAGGTTTTCTTGATTACTTTAGCTGAAGTCAAATTTTTGTCCAATCACTGGTCTATTCTAAACTTTAAATCGATTAAACCCTACTAGATGCGGCGCTCTACTTAAAATTACGGGTCACTGAGTAAATATTTTGGACTTAATAAGGCGTCAAGTCTCGGTTCGAGTCCTCCTCCAGTCCAATAGTGAAGATTTTTAAGGACTCGAAATAATTTTCAAGTCCCAAAATTTTGATTTTCGAGACTCGATCGAGTACTCGCCTTTATTCGAGTACTCACATAGGCCTGGTGTCGGGTGCCCAGAATTTAGAATAGAATGCGATGAATAGAAGACGCGTGCTTTTGCTTTTCATTTTCCAGCTTATGGGTTGTAATTTAGCAATCTTAAAGGTAGCGCGATAGTTTTAGAGGATAGGCAACTCCCTATCTCGAACTACAGCTTATTCTGTATATACTCATGTTACAACATCGGTTGTCAGCAAGCGCAAACCTATATCTCGATGTAACCTAGCCATGTACGTGCTGTCAAGAGTCGAAAAACTTCAGGATCTTCAGGATTTAAAATCGTTTAAAATATCCCGAAGTGTTTTAGCCTCTTGTCAGCACGCGCAAGGCTAAATTACATGGCGAACTAGATGCTGACAACCGTTGTTGTAACAGAGTATATACGGAATAAGCTGTAGTTCGAAATAGGGAGTTGCCGATCCTGTAGCGTCATGATAATAAAATTTCAAGGTGACGCGCATTCTTTATCCATGGTTTTTCACTACATCGTTTGATGAACATCGAACGATGGGCTATTACTTTCACTTGGTCTGAAGAAAAAGTATCGTTCGCCTTTTTAAAGGGAGAGTGAAAACGGAAAAGAAGCGGTCATGATTTAAATAAGAGTGCGGTGCGGATGCGCAATGAAACATATTTTTGAAGAAACTTTTTAAATGACATCCGTTAGGAAATGCTATAATTGATTTTAAATTTTAGCCAGACTTAATTAGAGAATGAAAACGAAACCCTAAACCAAATTCATTTCAATCGCTTACGTATTTCCTATTCGTAACCCTAAGAAAAGTTCTCTTTCAAACGCTTACGCGTCGAAGGTCCATAGGCGATTTCAAAAGGGGGGTCCCTAAATCATTGGCAATTTTTAAGCTCACTCGAGTTCTTCTCACTTATTCAATGGTGACCTATACTTAATAATTGGTAATATTTAAAGGGCATCGAGGAGCTATTCACTAATTCATAAGTAATGATTGGCGTTTCGAGGGACTACTAGTAGTACATATTTGCCGGTCCCAGCACAGGTACAGTGGAAGGCAGGGGAGGATGGGAGGATTGGAGGATGCGAGGATGGGATGATGGCAAGATGGCGGGAGAGAAAACGTAAACCTTTTGATTGACTCACCCCTCTCTCAGACCGGTAAGAGGGCGTTTATGATTGACTCACCCCTCTCTCAGACCGGTAAGAGGGCGTTTATGATTGACTCACCCCTCTCATCCCCGCACCTGCAAGGGGTTTTTTTGATTGACAGGTCAATGAAGCGTGTTCGATTCTCGGATGTGGAAGTACATACATTGGAGTATGAAGAAAGGGTGAATTATGATTTAAGAAATAAACAGTATTTTAATATGTTAATTAGATTAAAATTTGAACCATTAATTTCTCCCGTATTAATCAAATGGTTAAGGGGGTATGAAACTCCAGATGACGTTGGGGGAAAATAAAGAATCCCAGTAAAAACCCAGCTCAACCGATTATTCTAGATCATTCTAGAAAAATTAAAATTCGCCCCGTAAAACCCAGGTTAACGTTGTTTAAGGCCATGACGTAAAATGTACAGTCAAAGTTGTAGATTGTTCGAGAATAATTTTCCCGAAAAAACCCACCAATAATGTACAGTCAAAGCTAGGATGATGATCTTATTAAATAGTATAAATAGCCAGGACCCTGAGTTAAACCACCATCACAATCTCACTCAAGCTCGACGAGGAAGGAAGGAACAGCTACCAAGTACAATGTAAGTATAGTTTTTGTGGACTATCCAAGCTATAGTTTGGATGTAAAACTTAGATTTTTTTTCTATTTGACAGAATGTCTGCCGTAGTGCTATTTCCCCTATCAGATGAGAAAGTAATTGAGGTTACCCCGAAGTTAGACGTACGACTAGGGTTCAAAGACAGTTCTACGGGACTCATACTTCACCAGTCCGATTTCCACGAGCTATACGCTAGGAAGGATGAAATATTCAAGTTCTTCGAAACCGACGACGCCCCGGAGACATCATGGTTCTTTACCGGTTCTGAAACGAAGCGTGTGGAGTTGCGAACATATCTAGACCGTAAGATTATAGACATCAGGGAACTATACCCTGGAACAGGTGCTATGTACGGCAAGTTTTTCCCAACAAAGAAGGGATTCGCCGTTGGACACTACCTTGCCAAGACGTTAATGGATACTTATAAAGACGTAGTCACATTTCTTAACGAGGCGAGTCGAGTACGTGTGTTATTAAAAAATTGTATTGTAGAACAATTGAAATCAAACATCCTTAAATGTTGTTACGGATGTAGTATTGATCACACCTCTCAAACTCAACACGATTGTTTGAATGGGTGGGAAATGCGTGTTTCAATGAACTTTGACACCCCGATAAGTAATCTTGATTATGTTGAAATTTATAAGATATTTACCCTAAGCACTTTTTTAAGTGACGAATTTTGTAAGTCTATGATTGGTCAAATCGTATGTAATGCCAAAGAATATTTGTGAATAAAAAACAACTTGATTCTTAAAAAGTGATTCATTCCTTAAAATGGACTTCAGCTTACAACACCCATTTAATGGTCTCATAGCCGGGGCGACACAATCGGGAAAATCATACTTTGTAGCTAACCTTATAAAGTATAAAGATATATGTATATCACCCCCTCCAGATAGGATAATATGGTGTTACACTGAATATCAACCGAAATTATTTAATTCGGTATTAGATCACACACCTTCTGTAGAATTTCACGAAGGTATATTAAATGTGAATATATTAGACCCCAATATCAAGCATTTTGTTATACTTGATGATTTACTTTGTGAAATATCTAATAACAAGGATGTAACTAATTTGTTCATACGGGGATCGCACCATAAAAACACTTCTGTTTTTATTTTGATGCAAAATTTATATTACCCCGGGAAGGAAATTAGAACATTAGATTTAAACGCCCACTACTTGATAATATTCAAATCTCCTCGAGATAAATTGGCTATATTTCATTTAGCCAAACAGATTTGTCCCACTAATAGTAAATACGTTATCGACACGTTCCATCAGGCAATCGCTAGAGATTTTGGGTATTTATGGGTTGATTAAAAGCCAACGACATCAGATGATCATAGACTACGGACGGGACTCATACCGGGCGAAGAAGCCGCAGTCTATATTCCAAAATGAAAAGAGTGCATACGCATCAACATTTCTTAAAGTATCTGACTACTTGTAATGCGTGTCAGAGAAAATACGCTATCAAACACGCTAGTAATGACTCTATCAAGGCCATAGTGGAATGTTGTATAAATGTCCTACGCGGTAACGTGAAGTTATCAGATGACCAGAAGAAACGATTGAAGAAGCACTGTCTAATGTTACGGAAGTTATCTAAACAAAGCACTGTAGCAAAACGAAAAAAGATCCTTATTCAAAAAGGTGGTTTTTTACCTCTTTTGTTAGCACCCCTCTTATCACTTGTTAGCACTGCTGCTGGTGCAGCTATAAGCAGAGCAATTAAAAATGGCTAGAAAGATGATATTGGTACCTGAAGAGGTTTACCGCCGATTAAACTCGCAACCAAAAGTTGAACATAGTGAAAATTTGGATACGAAGACTGTTTCGGTAGACAACAAATTGAACCAGACGCAAAAAGTTAACATGTACAATCATTTACTAACGAGTGCTATTAACAAAAGAAAAAAGAAGAAACCTGGTTAACAACAGAAAAAGAAAGATTGGTATTCTGAAATAGCCATGACAATACCAGATTCACACCTCAAACCAGCCATTGCATTATACAAGTGGATTGATATCAACTCCAAGATTAATTGGTCTCCTAACGGGGAACTCATATACAGGGGGCAACCAATCGTCGGGTCGAATATTATGGATATTTTACACGAATCAGTTAAAGGTTATAAAAGTAAACCGAAACACACTGTCGTTGGAATAAATCAGTTTTACGAAATGTTAATATAAGAAAATGTACCAAAAACTATCGTGAGAAACAAATTCCCCTTTGGAGGCTCTACGAGTGTTGTACCAAATACCTATCTCGATGTATCTAAAAGCGAATTACCGAAAATTGATTATTATCCCCCAACCCCAGATTCCCACTACGGTAATGGTCTCCACACCTGGATAAACTTGAAATAAAAAGAATATATATCAATATCACGTTTCATTTCTTTCACAAATTACTTACACGTTATCATGGAAGGATGTAACGACCCTTCTCCCACAGGGCTTCTAGTCTCCCTGTCCGTTTCATTTTTAAATAATCCCAAAGTTATTACGGCGCTTTTGATATTATTTCTTATTATAATTATCGAGTTATCTGATTTCGCTTATTGGTATACTCAAAAAACTTTAAACTGCACGACTAATGGATAAACTAGAAGAAATATACTTCAATGAAAAAGATCCGGGGAGCTTCGGAGGTGTACAAGGACTATATAGGGCTGCGAGGGAAAAGGGGATTAACGTTTCCTTAAATGATGTTATTGAGTTCCTACAACGTCAAGATACGTATACACTGCACAAACCCGCGAGGCACAACTTCAGAAGGAACAAGACTATTGTGTACGGTATAGATGAACAATGGCAACTTGATCTGGCAGACATGCAAAACATTAAGCGTCATAATGACGGATATAGATTCTACTGTGCTTATTGACGTATTCAGTAAATTTGCTTTCGCCGTCGCTATTAAAGACAAGAAAGGACCTACGATGGTTGCGGCGTTTAGATCCGTTTTAGAGTCTGGTAGAAAACCCAAGATTGTTCAGTCGGATCATGGGAATGAATTTCTAAATAAAGAACTGCAAAGTGAATTGAAACGTTTGGACATCAAGTTTTTCGCCACACACTCGGAAGTGAAATGTAGTATCGTTGAACGATTTAATCGAACCTTGAAGGAGCGAATGTACCGCTATTTACGCAAAACGACACCTACAAATACATTGACGTATTACCCGACTTATTGGAATCGTATAAAAACAACTACCACAAATCAATTAAATGCAAACCCACTGAAGTGACAGAGGAAAATTCGAAAGAAATCTGGTTAAATTTGTACGGAAAAGTAAACTTTTCGCCGCCAGTTTCATACCCCTTGAAATTGATGATTTAGTTAGAATAAGCAAAAATAAAAGAACGTTTGAAAAAGGGTATTTGGCCAATTATACCGAAGAACTATTCAAAGTAACAGAACGAATCCCGAGAGATCCACCGGTATATAACTGAAGGATTTGAACTCCGAGCTCATTTCCGGTGTGTTCTACAAAGAGGAAATACAGAGAGTTGGCAAGGACCTAGAAAACTGTAAATTTAAAATTGAAAAAGTATTACGAAAACGTAAAAAACCTGACGGTACTAAAGAACTCCTCGTACGGTGGAGAGGGTATAGTTCCGAATTTGATTCCTGGGTGCAAGAAATCGACGTAAAATGAGTTTCTACATCACACTACCCTCTGACTCGTCAACGCAATATTTCAAAGGAAATACTATAAGCAAGTTCAGAACGTATCTACCAGAACCTATAATTCTAGAGGGATCTCACGAGGTTGCTCTGGCTGAAATAAGCTATCCTAGAACTTGGAATAATGTAAAAAGGGAATGCGCAGTTCGCATTTGGGATAATTCGTTCGTAGGTGTTGCTTCGGATGCAATGGATGAATTCCCAGAAGAGGGATGGTTTTGGTGAAAGTGGACAGACAATTAACGGAGTGAATGAAAACCGGGGTATATCGATAATTATACCTCCCGGATATTACGGTTCTGTAGAGGAATTACTCGAAATATTGTCAGCCGACGACGATGCTGGTGCTACTGAAAAAAATAAAATCTAGGGTTGAGTTTCATACAACAACCAAATCGACGGGTGATGGTTGAGTTAAAAGGGGACGAACCAACTTTATA
>JAEQBA010003461.1:0-89305 GCA_019434445.1 Phalangium opilio | reverse complement strand
TTAAACAAGCATGAGAACTAGGGGTAAGAAGCGGGTAAGGAAACATTGAGAGGGCCGCCGAAGAATGACCAAGCTAACTGGAACGGACGTAAAAGGAAACGCAAAGTGTCACCCATCATCAGTTCTGTTCGAGCTAAGAGAAGAGAAGGTCGTCATCTTTACACCCGGATATATTTTCGTAATGTCGCTCGCACACCCAAACTCTATGAACAGCGTCAGCTCGGAACTAATGTTTTTCACGTACCATATACCCCAAACTGGGATAGTAGGAAGTCAAAGGGTGGAGTATAACTCTACCTCCAATGTGGATGAAAATCAGGCTATTATATTTCCGTCACCGGGAACTCCGAGACATACATGGACTTGAAAAACACGCTCCTGCATTTACAAGTAAAAGTGGTTAAAGCTGATGGGTCTCTACCTAAAGCCGCTGTGTACGATGCGAATGGTGATATAACTACTCAGGCGGATAAAGTTGGACCCGAAAACCTATTACTCTCCAGTCTTTTTAGTGAACTACACGTATCGTTGAATGATAGATCAGTTACATCATGTCCTCAACAATACGCATACAAGAGCATGATTCAAACGCTATTGACATTTGGTGGTCCAGCGAAAAAGAGTTTTTTGACCGGGGCACTATTCTACAAAGATACGGCGGGACATTTTGACGACTTTTCCGAAAATGAGGGTTTTTGAAACGGAGTGAATTCGCCCAAAATGGGGTTATAGACTTGATTGGCGTCGTACACGCCGATATATGTCAGCAAAATCGCTTTTCTCCCCAATCTGGTCGATGTGAATTTAAAATTTATCAAAGTCCCAACGAATTCTGCTTACATGCGGATGGAAATAAAGCGAAAGTTATATTTACCCACGCTTCGTTATTCATAAGAAGAGTTAAACTAACCCCCGAGATTATGATATCACACGCCAAAACCCTGGAATTGGCCACGATGAAATACCCCATAACACGTACGGAATGTAATACGTTTTCCATATCTCAGGAAGTAAAATAGCAGTCAAAGACAATTTATTTAGCGGTCAACAACCGAATAAAGTTGTAATTGGATTTGTAGACCAGAACGCGTTTTTGGGTGATTATAAAATGTCGCCTTTTAATTTTAAAAATGAAGCGGTGACTCAAATCACCTTATCCGTTGATGGGGTTAGCGTACCCCATAAACCCTTAAACCCCAACTTTAAGGATAACCTATGTATGAGATCGTACGCCAATCTCTTTCTTCAAACCGGACAATGGAATATCGACGAGGGTAATTTCATTGACCGTGACGAGTTCGCCAATGGTAATGCTCTTTTCGTATTCGACTTGACCCCCGACCTGAATGGTAGTTCGACTGAAAGTTTCAACTTTATAAAGAACGGTAGTGTCCGATTGGAGTTAATATTTGCCGAAGCGCTACCGGCTACAATTGCCGTCGTTTACTATTCCGAATTCCAATCTTTGATTGAAATTGACAAAAACCGAGCCGTTTTATTCGATCAAAGCTCATAATGGACTCTCGACAACTTGAGAGAATATTAAGGCGCGACCCATACGCTAAAAATCTGTTTAGGGGTATTTTTGCGGCGGATAAACTACCACTAACTGTTAAAACATTTCCATGGCTGTACATTGTGAACACTGATACGTCTAAAGGGGGAGGAGAACATTGGACGGCTATATACATTTCGAGGAAAAAGAATACTGAATTCTTTGAAAGCTATGGAAATCCTCCGGATTTATTTAAATTTAACGATTTTGTAGAGCGAAACAGCCTAACTGTTACGTTTAATTCACGCCAACTACAGGGTGAATTAAGTCAAACTTGTGGCGGGTATTGTGTCTATTTCTCGTTGTTAAAATGTTTGATATAATAAAACGATTTTCTAAAAATAAAAATGTTAATGATAATATGATTTCGGAATATATGTATAAGAATTACTCAATAAATTTGTCATAATTTTTCTTTTTATTTTGCATTTATATGCCCATGGGCGAGTGTTGTAACACCATCGTTCAAAATGTAACGTTTATCATCACATGGGTTTAGGCAGAGTTTACTCTGCCTCACAGTTTTTAAAATGTACTTGTCACTAACAATTCTAACCATTTCCGCGGTGGTCAGCTCGCGGTTCTGCAAGCATTCGCGGTAATGCGCGTGCCGGACGCGTTTTTTCACGACGCGCTTGCAAACGCCTTTACAAGTCTTCTTTTCCCCTTTGGCCGACAAAATGCTATACATTTTCGGTCTTAACCCACCGAACTCCTGGATCAGGGTGCCGTCCATCTCGTCTTTAAACTTCCCAAGACGTTTTTTGTTGACGTCACTGTGAAGCGCGTGTTCCCGTGGGTAACCCGAGAAGTCGTACATATCCGCCTTAGCGGCGAAGTCCGCGTATAGATCTCTCGTCTCTATGTGGTAGGTGAGGCTGTCTGTAATTATACATAATGTCCGCAAATGTTAATGTAAATGTTATGCTAAAGTAAATTATATATAAGGACGTAAAACTTACCAGTATCTGTGAATAGGAGTTTCGCTTTCTCCCCGTATTGTGCCCGAATTACATCATAGTGGAAACCATACATGAGCAATTTTGATAGGTCAAGAATTGCGAAGCCCGTGTATATCGGTCGATTCAATACTAATTTCTTCTTGGCAGAATGTATGCCAACCAGGTCGTTATGAAAAACTGTGAATTTTTCAAATGCGGGGGAACTAGCCTTTTTCACCGCCTTTTCGGGGGTGGTGACTAATTTGAAATCTCGACGGCTACGAAGGTTTTCCATGGTTTTTCCTGATATATAGAAAGAATATATATATATATATATATATATAGATGGGTGACTCCCATAATCCCCCTGGACATAATCCCTCCAAATATTTCCCCCCGTCCAAATGGGTAGAAGACAAAATCCCCCCATTTGCAGACAAAATCCCCCCAAACTGGAGACAAAATCCCCCCCCAAATTGGAGACAAAATCCCCCGCTTACGGAACGAAATCCCCACCTTAGAGACGAACCCTTAAGGGTCATTCCTATTTTAGAGGTCGTTTTCCACAGTGGAAAATGTTTTAGTAGGATAGTAGTAAAAATAGTAGTATTCCCCCGTACGAGGAAAAGCGGAACCAATGATGGAGAAAATAGTATGAATTGCCGACTAACCATAAATTTTCGCCTTTTCCAAAATATTGCTGCCTAACCATAAATTTCCGCCTTTTCCAAAATATGGCTGACTAACCATAAATTTTCGCCTTTTCCAAAATATTGCTGCCTAACCATAAATTTCCGCCTTTTCCAAAATATCGCTGACTAACCATAAATTTCCGCCTTTTCCAAAATATCGCTGACTAACCATAAATTTCCGTCTTTTCCAAAATATCGCTGACTAACCATAAATTTCCGCCTTTTCCAAAATATCGCTGACTAACCATAAATTTCCGCCTTTTCCAAAATATCGCTGACTAACCATAAATTTCCGCCTTTTCCAAAATACTGCTGATAACCATAAATTTCCGCCTTTTCAAAATATCGCTGACTAACCATAAATTTCCGCCTTTTCCAAAATATCGCTGACTAACCATAAATTTCCGCCTTTTCCAAAATATCGCTGACTAACCATAAATTTCCGCCTTTTCCAAAATACTGCTGATAACCATAAATTTCCGCCTTTTCAAAATATCGCTGACTAACCATAAATTTCCGCCTTTTCCAAAATATCGCTGACTTACCATAAATTTCCGCCTTTTCCAAAATATCGCTGACTAACCATAAATTTCCTCCTTTTCCAAAATATCGCTGACTAACCATAAATTTCCGTCTTTTCCAAAATATCGCTGACTAACCATAAATTTCCGCCTTTTCCAAAATATCGCTGACTAACCATAAATTTCCGCCTTTTCAAAATATCGCTGACTAACCATAAATTTCCGCCTTTTCCAAAATACTGCTGATAACCATAAATTTCCGCCTTTTCAAAATATCGCTGACTAACCATAAATTTCCGCCTTTTCCAAAATATCGCTGACTTACCATAAATTTCCGCCTTTTCCAAAATATCGCTGACTAACCATAAATTTCCGCCTTTTCCAAAATACTGCTGATAACCATAAATTTCCGCCTTTTCAAAATATCGCTGACTAACCATAAATTTCCGCCTTTTCCAAAATATCGCTGACTGACCATAAATTTCCGCCTTTTCCAAAATATCGCTGACTAACCATAAATTTCCTCCTTTTCCAAAATATCCCTGACTAACCATAAATTTCCGCCTTTTCCAAAATATCGCTGACTAACCATAAATTTCCGCCTTTTCCAAAATATCGCTGACTAACCATAAATTTCCGCCTTTTCCAAAATACTGCTGATAACCATAAATTTCCGCCTTTTCCAAAATACTGCTGATAACCATAAATTTCCGCCTTTTCCAAAATATTGCTGACTAACCATAAATTTCGGCCTTTTCCAAAATATCGCTGACTAACCATAAATTGCCGCCTTTTCCAAAATATTTTTGACTAACCACAAATTTCCGCCTTTTCCAAAATATCGCTGACTAACCATAAATTTCCCCCTTTTCCAAAATATTGCTGACTAACCATAAATTTCCGCCTTTTCCAAAATATCGCTGACTAACCATAAATATCCGCCTTTTCCAAAATATTGCTGACTAACCATAAATTGCCGCCTTTTCCAAAATATTGGAATTTTGGAAATAAGTTAAAACAAAATCAGTAGTTTACTTCTTTTGTTTTAGGAACATTGTTTGCAATACCTTTCACTCTTGTGAATTATACTTTTGCATTACTATTAAAGATAGTCTTTGGATTTGGGCTTCCGTTTACCTTTACTTCTAAATGCCTATTATCTGGGGGATTTTCAATAAAATGATCCTTTCGGTAGGATTTTGTTGAACAGTTTTCCTTTTGGGGGATTTTGTCCTGGACGTTTTCTCTGGGGGGATTTTGTACAAACGCGTCTAAAATCGGGGGGAAAAAGTCTTGGCAAATCCAAAATAGGGGGATTTTGTCCGGGGGGATTATGTCCAGGGGGATTATGTACGAGACCCATAGATAGATATATACATATTCATATATATGTAAATATGTTAATATAATTACCAAACACAGCGTTATTCATTAATTTAAACAAATCCTTTTCGAAATCATCGGTAGCCATTTTCCTTTTTTCTGTATTGAAATCTATATACTTCTTTAACCAGGTCCTTGCTCAAACTTTAAAATTCGGTGGAGTTTTGTGATTCGTAGTCCCTTCGCTACGTAATACTTAAGATTACGATAGTGGACGATATACCGTTCCTTCTTCAACAGATTTGGAACTAGTTTCGGCAAAGATTCCTTAATTTTTATGTTTAGCGAGGCCATCTGGTTCTTGGAATATTCCGAGAGCATCTGTGGTTTAATTGACATCGATTCGGGAGCTAGTGGATAACAGTTATGACTTTCATGGAGGTGACTGGGGTATTCAAGATCCACTTCGACAATAAAACCCTCTGGTGATGCATCTTGACACTGTAAAATAGCGCGTTCGGAATCCTCGGTGGGTTCAACCCATTGAAAGTTTCTCATGGGTAGAGCGTCACACATGACGGTTCCATATAGGTTGTTACAATCTGTTGCATCGATGTCAGTTAGTTTCTTCAAGATTAGTTTAATTAAGCAAAACAGAATACCTAAATAACATATGTATCCCTCTGGTTTTGATCGGTCATATCCATCTAAGTATCTATTATTGGCCTCCGCGAAGCGATGGCTTATCATTGAAACCCCACCCCGAATTCCTTTTTCAATGAAGAGGTGCATATTTTCATCCAAAAGCAGATCCAATCGCACCTTTGTCATGCACAGAGCTGCCTGCCATGCGAAACCTGGACCGGTGTATGAATGGGCAGGGTCAAGGCGGTAGTAAGTCATGCACATTTTGCGGAAGTTTTGAAAGACGTCCGCTAAGAGGAGGGTGTCCGATAGGACGTACAAATTGTGATATTCCCCTATAAAATCAGTTTTAGTTATTTTGCAAAATATAAGTACTTTAAAATATTTACCTAAATCTTGAATATTGAATGTTCGCCACACGTTTTGTGCGTGTGTGTAGTCTTCTTGGCTCAGGGGTTCGTCTGTTAAATCGTTATGGAAACAATCTATTGGGGGTAATTGTTTCTCATTGAAACGCTCTTCGGAATCCATATACGTATATGGGTAAACACCCTTCCGGACAAGTAATTTACTCTCCGTTGGGTTGAAAACAGCGTTCAACAAAGGGAATTTAGTCTGCCCCCCTTTCGCCACATTGGAAACTAGGGTTTCAAGGGATGCGGGAAGATGAATCTGAGATTGCCGAGCGAGAACGAAATATAGGTTTCGCTGTTGGAAGCGATGCAGTCAATCTTTTTCTTTTTAATAATTGAAATATGTTGCATAATAAGATGTGCGTCATATCTGGGGGGGGGATGAAATCACGATATTGAGAAACCAATCATTCAACCGCTTATCAGTGAATTCAAAAATTACCTGCTGAGATTATGCATGACGACTGGTATAAATTTGGGTGCTTTTAACTTCAGGTTGCATGCTTGGCATGCGCTTCCCCTATATGCTCCGGTATAATGGTCATGGTCACGAGTTTTCACCGATGTCTTTGTGAATGGCTCCTCGCAAACGTAACAACATAAAGAAGATTGAAATGATGTCTCCTCATCTGGTGTAAGTTGCATTGGAATGTTCTCCTTCAGTTTCTCGGTAATTATATCCGATTCATCCAGCAACATTTTCAAAAATTTTATAGCTCCATCACCTCCTCTATATGTCTTATGTTTGACGAGATTCCCTGTAAATGAACTAAAGGTTAGATAATTCGATGGGTAACTTACGGATTTGAACTCACCAGTTGGACCTATAAGAGCATATGAAAATCCACATGCTGTGTGTAAAGCCAAAGTTGTAGTCGACGATAAAGATGTGTCTGGCAAACATGTTGTGACTTTGGTGAGAATTGATTCAAAGTCTGCGACTATTATATATGGAACCTGTAAAGAATTTACGATTAAATACCCTAATAGAAATATAAATATAATCAAATAAATAATTACCATTTGGTTCCATCCAAAGTTTTTGAATTTTAATATCGGATCGTCGTGTGGCATAACCACGCGTTGTGGATCGTGGACATTACAGTCACGTAAATGTTCTTCGTGAGTTTGAATTGATGCGCTTCGTTTTAAACAGCGGCGACAATAAAACGATTGATGGCCGTGTTTAGTGAACCCACTAAAAAGCCGACTCATGTTGCAGATCAGCACATAATGTTTAGATTGTCCGTTTGAGACTAATAGTAGATCTACCTCTCTAGAACTAGGAACCCTTCTCTCGCTAACGTAACGCGGGAAATACCCCTTTTCGTATGCAAATATATTTATAGACAAGTTATTAGCTTCCTCGAACCGTCTAAGTCTAAACGTATCAAGTTCAAATGGAAATGTAATTCCACACATATTCAGTTCATTTTCATAGGGTCTATAGTGTGTAATGCGTTGTTGGTTGCTCATAGCTGGATGGAGTTTGGCTAATATCGACCATAGAAAACACTTATTGTCCTGTTGGTCTTCAGGATTAACGTTAATGGTAGCTTTCTTATTTTCAATTACGGGTGGTAATGGGAAATATGTACCACCTACTAGCGGTAAGTATTGTAAAATGTTAATTTGAACATAAAGAATGCGATCCAGTAACCAACCACTCCCCATTGCCTCGAAATTGTTCATACTTTCACTAATCTTGTCCCGACTAGTGTTGATTTGTTGCGGAATAACTTCCGGCGCCAAGGTGGCGTGAGTATAACCCCAAAAGTACGGTGTAGTTTCAGTTTCGGTGCCTGAATTACGTAGTTCACGTGTGTATCTCGCGTGCACAACAAGGTACCATTTAATGCCTTTCTTCTCACTCAATTTGTTTCTGAGATACCCCTCTAGCTTTTCTCTATGTTTGTTAATAAACAAAATTGGGTCTGTGACACCTTCAGGCGCGGTTATTCGAGCCGAGAAAATAGCGTTATCGAGCGCGTTCACTTCCTCGATTTCCGCTGGAGGACTTCCGGGTGGGTCGACCACGTTTTGTTCCGCCTCCCAATTCTCCATAAAATCGCTTAAACCCGCATCATCTTGCGAGAGCAAAACGTCAGCATCTTCATTTTCCCTACCCCTCCCATCTAGATTTTGTCTATCCTCCCACATCTTTATAAATGCATCAAGTCCTTCGATATCTTGTGTAGATAACGTCTCATCAGGCATTGGCGCATTTTCTACATATAAATTAAGAATTAATTCCTACACCAATTCTAATGTCGAGTTTTAAGACTAACGCAACTAAACCCCTGGTGGGTACCTACACCCTGTACATCAATTTGCGGAGGGTGAGGGGCTTTACAGGGGATGACAAATTATATTTAACTGAATAATTACCATTTTCAACTGTGATTCTTTTTCTTTTCTCTGGGATCGGCGTTGCTTTCCTCTTAACAGGGGAATTGGGAGGGGTTACGCGGTGAGATGGCCCGGGTTGAGGAGACGCTGGACGCGTAATATTCTCCGCGACTTTATTTACGGCGGCTCCAACGTGGTTCATTTGCCGTTGATGGCGGTTTAAATTATCTTTCCGCGCATAACTCTTATTACAAACTGGGCACGCAAAAGAAATATTACCGTGTTTGGTCCGCATATGACGACTAAGGTTCGGCTGGTTGGTGAAGACATCGGCGCATGTGGAACAGGAGTACATCTTGAAATCGAATGTGACATAGCACCCATTTCACCTCCCTTTTATACAATTTTCAGGCCTACGTATATATTGTTTCACCCTTTCCCGTGATTTCCATTGGATAAAAATATTGTCAGCTTTAAACAGTGTCTTTTTCCGGGGTTTCCCCATCAACGTACAGAAATCCAATTGCGCCTGGTTTAAGATGGTGTAATATGGAAGACCCAAAAAGAACCTTCTAGAAACAATGGAATGTTCTGGAATCGGAAAGAATATTCTAGATGGTCCGAGGTGATCGACACTTCATTGTACATCCGAATTCGACTTATATTGTAGGTATTGTAAAGTCAACAATGACGCTTTGATGTGAAGACTGCCTCGAGTCTAAGAAATTTACCCCTCCGATAAAAACCCAAACTGTATCTTTAACAATAGTAGCAGGTACATTCGTACACGAGGGGTTTGTCGAGACGTCAAGTTGACATGTTAGGTTAAGACGCACGTGTTTTCGCCTTCTAGATGGTTCGAAACGAGGGGTCGGATACGTACTAATTCTATGTACCATGTCCTTTAAGTTATCAGTATATTTTGAACTAGTAACCGACCACCCAGTAATTTCTTCGCGCTTTTTGGGTTTTTTGGGGAATCCCGATTGAAACCAGTGATTCATGTGTGTGTATGGTTTTTAATCCTACAATTCATACTAACTGTTTGAAGTTCTATTGTGATTTGGTGAAAATACGTGGAAGGGTTAGAGTTTTTCATACTACACTAGGTCATGGGGACAGGGACAATTTTTGAAAATTTGGCCACAACGATTTTTTCTGTCCAAGACGCAAGTCGGTTCAAATATTTTTTTAAAAAAAACTTTGAAATTAAATTTAAAATAAAAAAAATGGTTCTGGGTCGCGTCCCTATGGGTGACATGTCATGGATATGCGCACCGGATGATCAAAATCCACCAGTTTTAATCGAAATGGAGGATGAGATAGAAGATGAAATTGTTAATTTCATTGTTGAAAACGATGGTGTTGATGATGATGGGGGTGACTCCATGGTAACGTTCCCCATAATTCAACCCGGGGATATGTAAGTGAATTTTTTTTTCCCATTATTGTTTTTTAGTATCAATAATTAAGTCAGCTTCTATATAATTAGCGCCGATCTCGGCGATTTCGATGATTATAACGAAGAAATAGTGTTAAACATAAACTGTGATGGATACCGGTAAATACATCCAAATTTATACACCCCACCATAAGTAGTGCTAATTAATTTCATTTAGGGTGTTAGACACCGTAAGAATGTTGCTCTTGCCGAGTATGGGCTCGGAAGAAGTGCGGGAGCTTTTAACCGCGTTAGAAAATTTAATTGCGGGGTATATTCGTCCCAGGTGTGTATTGAAGATATAGAAAACATTTTGATTTATTATTAATTATTACTAGTATTTCATTTATTTATTAATATATTTTTCTACCCCTCCGCTTAGTCCCACAAGGGACGAAAACGGGGTTTTTCCCACCCCGGACGGGGGATCACCATCCCCTAACTGTGATGGATATGGGTATGATTCATTAACACTTTCAATCCTACTTACGTTATATACAATGTACATAGTTTCACTAAAAAACTTTTTTATTTTTTTTTTCTTCTTCTTATTTATTAACAGCGTACAAAACGCGTTATATTCATTGTTTGTGAGGAGGCGGGATAGCCGCAACATGGCCGAAATGGCCGTGGAGGAACGCACGATGATCTCGCAGTTGGAACGGGCGCTTATACAGCACGTTGGCGCTGCTATAAATTCTAGCGTGCTGGAGAATTTTGAAATTGCATTTCAAATATAAAAATAAATAAAATAAAAGCTAAATAAATATATGTATCACTTAATTTGAATTTATTTTGTTTTATTCGTCTCCTAAATGATTATTTACAATTTCCTGGTGGTTATAAATCCACTCGGAAAATAATATACAATTTGAGAGTGCACACAAATACTTCTTATTATTACGGACAGTTTTATGATTAAGCATACATGTAATCATGGGTCCATCATCGTCTATTTCGTTGGCTTTTGGGCATCCAACTCCATTCAAGTCTATAACTTCCCGATTAATAATGTTCAACAAAAATAAACACTTTTCCTCTCCCTTACAAAATACGCGGTCGTAGCCTTGAACTGCAGATCGGAGGCACTCCCCGAGTTTTTCATAAGGTGTAACACCATAATCCCATTCCAGACCATGCATGTTGTTTAGAAGCCACCTGTTCTGACGCACAGTGTCGTATGTAAGTTCTTTTTCACTGTATGGAGGCGCGAAAGACCATGAACCAACCCTCGGTGTTTTCTCCACGGTAGTAACGGCCACCTCCTTCGCGATATGTTCCCGTTCAATTCCAACAATTCGTCCGGTAAGGAAATCAAAGTCAACGACCACGGATTTCTTAAGCCTTGGTGAGGGTAAAAAAAAAATATCCCATTAACACTGATATTTACAGTTCAAACTATAGCTTTAAAAATAACAAGTCCACAAAAACTATACTTACTTCCTTCCTCGTCGGACTTTAGAGAGATTGTGATGATGGTTTAACTCAGGGTCCTGGCTATTTATACTATTTAATAAGATCATCATCCTAGCTTTGACTGTACATTATTGGTGTTTACGTTGTGGGTTTTTTCGGGAAGATTATTCTCGAACAATCTACAACTTTGGCTGTACATTTTACGTCATGGCCTTAAACAACGTTAACCTGGGTTTTACGGGGTATTTTAAATTTTCTGGAATGATCTAGAATAATCGGTAGAGCTGGGTTTTTACGGGGATTCTTTATTTTTCCCCCAACGTCATCTGGAGTTTCATACCCCCTTAACCATTTGATTAATACCGGGGAAATTAATGGTTCAAATTTTAATCTAATTAACATATTAAAATACTGTTTATTTCTTAAATCATAATTCACTCTATCTTCATACTCCAATGTATGTACTTCTACATCCGAGAATCGAACACGCTTCATTGACCTGTCAATCAAAAACACCCCTTGCAGGTGCGGGGATGAGAGGGGTGAGTCAATCAAAAAACGCCCACTTGCAGGTCTGAGAGAGGGGAGAGTCAATCAAAAAAGGCATACGTTTTCTCACCCGCCATCTTGCAATCCTCAATCCTCAATCCTCATATCCTCAATCCTCAATCCTCAATCCTCCCTGCCTTCCACTGTACCTGTGCCAGTATCGGCACGAAGACCCTACTCATGTGAGTTCTACCAGGCTTAGCTGTAGTTACCGCAGGAAACTTCAACAATAACTGTTTCAGTTCCTGGATTTGTATTGGTGTCATAGTACTTTCCGCTACTGCAGGACTAATGTCTTGCTGTTCACTAGCCGATTCAATGGTACCAATTGAGATCGGTGGTGCTGGTAACAACGAATAGTGTTTACCTAACAAAGTTACAGTTACGCTAGGGAAGTCTATGATAGCTAAGTTTCTCATAAGGAAATCCGCGCCTAAAATGATCTCACAGAACAGATCAGGGACAATATGAAAGTAGTGTGTGAATGAAGTCCCACAAATGGTGAATTCTAATTCTACACTACCACTAGTAAAGAAGTACTGTCCGTTTGGCAAAAAGATGCAATCTTCGGTGTTTTGTGTATATGTATCAGGGTCTGTGTCATGAAGGTCCATAAGGATGTCTGAGTATGCCATAGTGGATATGAAACTAGTATCAGAACCCTGGTCTACTCTAGCTAGTATAAGTCTATTATGGGGAAATTTTAACGGCAAGGCAAATGATAAATTAGTCTGAGGGTTAACGCTAGAAGAAGCTAGGATATAAGAATTAGGAGGGATTTTGAAACCGCAAGAAGGGGACCCTCTGCTATCCTCCTTGCTATCTAGTTTCCCTTTTTCTTCTTACTAGGTTGCGGTGCCTTGGTTTTAGTAGGGGAAGATGGTTTTTCCCTCTTAAAGTGCGGACAATTAGGTCGGATATGTCCCGCTTTCCCACATTTGTGACATACCAGTCTAGAGCTACTAGACGTGGATTGGGTATTCTGACTAGTGGCGGACATACTATGTGAACTATCACTTTTGGACGAACTAGATTTTACTTTAGCCTGACGAGCCCTGTTTCGTGATTCTACAGTCTGCGCATGTAAGCTTAACTCAGAAATGGTGTTGTAATTTCTTTGTAAGTACACACTAATGTCAGGATCTAAGTTTTCCTCCAATAAGGGAAGTAATTCCAACTTCCCGTAAGGATTACGTAAGGCAAAATTCATATTTTGCACGCGTTCAATAAACTGAACGACACTTTCGTCCTGACCTTGTTTTGTAGTGACTAACTCAGTCCTCATAAACCGTTGTTTATCTTCGGACATGAAGTAAGCCTGAAATCTTAAGTTAAAATTAAGTAATGACATTTCCTCCTCCATCTTCTCCTGCCGATACCATACACGCGCTCCATCTACCATTAAAGTAGGCATTAATCGTAAAAGATCAATGTCGTTTAATGAATGTAGCAATTGAAAACCATCCAATTGATACAGGAAATTGGCAGCCTCTGCACAATTACCGTTGAATCTAAAATCTGGTTTTAATACCCTAACACCTTGTGACATAGTTGAAGCTGCAGTAGCATTCAAATTGTTAGTGGAGTTAGAAGCTTCATACGTATATACTAAATCCGTTAATTCGGTAAGTCTAGCACTTAACCTGGCATACGATGGATCTGGTGCCGGAACAGGCAAAAATGGATTAATAGGGGTTGAATTTAAAGGTCCATAGGAAGCTACGGGACCCCGACCCACTACTGGTAAAGTTCCTTGAGGAACAAAGTGTGAAGGACCAGAAGATGTCGGTTGGCCTAACACTGAGGAAATGTTCGAAATGGGTGATACGTTAACAAAAGGATTTGTGGAAGGATAACTGCTTGCGGTAGCCACAGGCTGTTGTCCTAACACTGACGTGGTACTTGTTATAGGCCTAGTGTTCACAGTCACATAAGAGCTTGGTACACTAACATTGGCATGCGTATTAGTGGTAAGCCTTGTTTGTGAAGGCGCAACGGAAAAGGGGTTTACACCTGTCTGTGTGGTACTAAACCTAATTCGTGGTACACTGGGATTCATATTAGCAAATGGATAACCAGTTTGACTTACGGAAATGGGCGGATTACTCATGGCTGAAGGTTGAGAAGTCGTAACGGGGATTATAGGTTCAGAGAGGCGCAATTGACTAAAACACGCGGCGAGATCACGTTCACTTTGTGCAGGGCTTTGTATTACCAAAGCGCGTCTCGCGGCGAGACGTTGAAGATCACGTGATCGCGTCCTAGCGTCTTTCGGATTGGCTAACCTATTAGGGCGACTAGCACCCGCAGCCAACACGGGGAAAAAATCCGATTCACTGTCGGAATCCGGGGCTGCCGTAGTCCTACTACGCCACATTGTCTAACAAGTCAAAAACTGGTTTATCGGAGGGGAAAGAACCGCACTAACCGATAAGCCTAAAATTTGGTTCTAAGCCTAGGCTATCCAATTAACTTTAAATTTAAATTAACTCTAACCTAACACACGAAATATCGAGGTCCTGGCAAGCTCGCCAATTATTTCTCCCCTGTAACCGATTTGTTTTAAAAGCTGAGGTATACAGAGTCAGAAATAATGAGACAAAATTAGTTGACAAAATTCTATCTCGTTTATTACCAGGTTCTGGTTAGGTTAGTATTTTACATTGAAACAGAATAAATAATTTTATGGGTGAGTTAATTTAGTAATAATTATGATAATGGGCTATATACAATGCAGTACTTAATCGGGGAAGTGCCAGTGGGGAATGTCCGTTAAAGAAACATAACACTTACAGTAATTAGCAGAGCCATGTGAAAAATGTCTGTTGGTCTTGTTGAAACGGTAGGCGACTAGACTGAGAAGCGCGCGGGATTCACTAATTTGCAAACTAAACCGTTAGAGGGTCGGAAAGGCGACCGTCTATTGCTGCCGGTGACAGATGTCAGTCACTCGGGTGTTAAATAGGAGATCCCACTGACTAACTTGCTAACCGAAGTACCACGGATGAACTAACCAACTAACCACTGCTCCCGAGGCTGTTCAGGCTATATATACTTTTCCCTTATCTCTAGTTAGGCCTATCTAGACTAGGGGGCGCTCAAGTAGTGCAATAGTGCTCCCCTCTAGCTAGAGACTCCATCTGATTAGGATGGATGTAGGCTTAGGGTTCAGTGAGATATAATTTGGTGCCTGAATGGGTAAGTCTAAATGTTTGGATGTTGTTTGTGAAGGCCCAAATGTAGCGTTCCGCTACATTTGGGCCTTCACCAATATAAAGCGTACATGACGCTTCTCTCAAAAGCGCATGGTTTTACCCGATGCGAAAGAATTCGATGGGGAAATAAGCATTTAAGGGGGGCTCATCCTCAATTTCCGTTGCCTTGGGGCAACCAATTTTCTTTAAATCAATAACGTCTTTAATTTTAAAAGTTTCATCTAAAAACGCGCGTTTTTCTTTTCCTTTAGAAAAATATTTGACTAAGTCTCGCGTTGCGTAATTAAAACATGCCGATAGTATAAGAAGGTACGTCACCATCTCGGAAAGAAATGCCATGGATGTATTTTGTATTATAAAAATTAGTTCTTCTGTTATCGGGGTCGACGTGGAATGACTGAGGGTTTTGATTCTACGGTAGCGATGGATAATTCTTTCGGTATAAATGTCGGCCGTTAATGTTTGCTTTCGGTTTTTCCCAAAAGATAGTCGAATTCTACCACAACTGTTTTACTCATTTTGGAAAGTTGTCACCGATTGGCTTAAAAAGCTATGGTTAACAGGTCAAGAAATAATTGAGACCAAAATTTAGGTGACATATAATGATATCTTTATTATCCAGGTTTGGTAACATCCTAGAAAAAATGTTGTTTACCTTTGAATTTAATATATATATAAGGGAACGATGTTGTTACATCCATCGATTCCACGAAAAGGTTTAGAAATATCTCCCCCCGCGCTCGGTTCTCAGTGGAGGTTCTCGGGTCCCATAGCTGCACCTAACAGCACGCACACCCACTTATTTATTACATTTTCATTCTCTTTATTTATAAATCAAAGTTTCTTATATTACTCAACTCGATCACCCCACCGCATTTGCAGAATTTTTCAATCGGTTTCCTTACATTCGGGAAGTATGGGAGATGTAACTCCACGACACCCCTTCCCTCCCTGCATACCATTTCATTAATGTACATGTTGTGCATGACTTGTATGGTGTTAACCATTTTTTTGAAGGTGAAATTTGACTCGGACGCTTGGCCACGAGTAAATTAAAATGGCTTTCGTCTACGTACTACCGTTGCTAGTCTTTTTGCGCTTACCATTTTATTACACAAAGTTCCGTATTTAAATACAAAATATCGACGGCTTGTATAATGTGTAAGAAATTATTAAGGATTAAATTAAAAAGTTTACGAAATATACTAAGTTTCGATAAGTGTATTCCAAATTCTCCAACATTGGTTGTCTTTATTGTATTGTTTTTGTCATATTTATAACAAAATTAACAGGTGCTAATTGAAAGAATGAAGTTTTCCGAGCGAACGACGAGCGTTGAATTTCGGTTTGTTAATTTTCTTAACACGCTAACACATATGGGGCATCGTCGTCTTCTACGTCCCAAAGGCCATTCGAAATACACATGTTATGTAAAACAACACATGCCATAATGATATGTGCCGCAAATTTCCGATTGTAATGGAGAGCCCTAGCCTTAAGCAAACACCGAAAGCGTTGCTTTAGACATCCATTACACCTTTCAATGGTACATCTAGCCTTAAAAAAGCTGACATAAACCGAATTTCTGGGTACTCTCTTCGGGCCCTATTATGGGGTCCAAAATACATGGAGTTAATGGATAGCCACTATCTTTTACAAAAATAAAAACAGAATAAATAAATCAAAAACAATTATTAAAAATTGGGCTTCGTGACTTTAAACTATCCCAACTCGAAATTGAATGCTAGATCCTGAAAAAAGATAGGCGTATGCTAAGTTATTCTATGTTAGATCCTGAATGATTGGTCTATGCTCGGTTATTCTATGGTAGATCCTTATGCTAGGTTATTCTAGTTGCATAGGCGGAAGAATCAGAGTTTGTGTTAGGTTTAGATCATTTAATGAGCACGAAAATCTGGTTTTTCATAGAAATATTACTACCGGTTTTTCATACGAATACTACTAAAATACACATGAATGTTTATTAAATACTGGCCTTTATATAACACAAACTAAAAAAACAACAACTTTACCATGCACAAGTGGATTATTAGAAATTCATACTGAATTTCATACAAATAATACTAAATCACACGTGATTTATATACAATACATGCAAAAGTTATAGCAGAATATTACTAAAATACACATGAATATTCGTTAAAATACTGGCATTTATATAATACTACCTAAAAAACAACAATTTCACCATGCACAAGTTGCTTATTAGAAACGAATTCTCTAAAGTACACGTGAATATTGACTAGAATGCAAACTCAATTCAAATTGTTAAAAAACTTGAGTTAAATTCTACTAAGATAGGCAATTCGTGTTAGAAGTAAAAATCCATCGAAACGTTTTTGATCGACTACGTTACATTTCTTCGTAACGAAATCGATTATTTAAAATTCCAAAAATCCCATAGGAATACATGGGAAAATGAATAAAGCATCGAAACGAAATCAGTCGCTTAGGATACATTTTATCGAAACGAAACGCATCATTTGAAAAACATTTCAAATTGTTAAAAACTTTGAATTAAATTTTAGCTAAACTTATCAAAATACTCTGTCTCACCAAAAACACTTTTAATTTCGGCAAAATTTCACACCGATTAAGAATTTGGGATACATTCTATAACGGTGCATACTCCAGCTAAGGGTGGGAATCAATAGCGATCTTGAGGGCATAATAAAATGATTGTAAAAATAACTCTCTCTGACACCTTGAAGGAAAAACTCCCTTCAGCATTTCTTTGATCTACCGTACAAGGGTCTTTGGTTTAACAGTAAAAATCATACCATCTCGAATTGTGACAGTCCTTGTTAAAAGCTTAAAGAGGCTACTATAGTGAAAGGCAGGATAATGCCCTTAGTTTTGAAAATGATTTTAATGCGTTCATGGCGGCTTACTGCCCTTTTCAACTAGTGTTAATTCTATTGTGATATATTTTTTTGCTTGAAGGGGTTTGGGAGGGGGGGTGGACTATGCTCAGCCTTTGGTATTCTTTTTAAGGATCTTTTAGTTAAATTCAGGTAAAAACATCTTCGCTTCCGATCCCGTGATTACCTAGCAGGCGGATACCATAAAATCCACAAGATAAGGACATGGCGTATTTCTAGTCTTTTCGAAACAAAGCAAAAGCTTTAGGATAACCAAAGAGGCCACTGGGCTGCTGATTGTAAAATATCGGGTGCAGCCTTAAACGGCTCCAGCAAAGCGTGCATTTCCTTGAGGATATGAATATCATTGTGTTTTGGTAAGGGCAGTCCTTTACGGGTTTGCTTAATTGTTATTTTTAACACTTCTAACATGTCAGGCTAAAAGAAAAGAACGAAAAAAAACAGTAACTCACGGGAAAAATAATTTAGTATACATAATTAACACATTTACAATTTAAAGCCTCTCCACAGCCATGAAGAAAGAATTCTACCTTGTCAAGCCAACTTGTTTAAGGTGTATTTTTCCTGGTGACCGTGATTTGAAGAAGAATGTCCTTTTGGAGAGCGACGAAGTCAATTTATCCATTGGTTTACCTTTGATCTCATTCTGTTGGATTTTTTGCATTTTTTTCAAGGATGCATTTTCTACAAGTTGCAGTAAGTGAGCAACAAATCACTTCCTTTTCCAATTGGTTTGTGGAAAATCAATGCCATTATGTTCAACTTGAAAGTCCTCCTCATCTACAAAGTCTGATTCTTGTCCTTACCCTCGTTCCAAGTCAATTGGTTATTCATTTTCAACTCCAAGAAAAATATCTGACAGATATATCACCCAGATTCAATTTGGGTCACCTTCGTCGATGCAGTTTTATTAGCCTAATTTACTGCTAAACTTATGTTTCAGCATTGTCGGCACAAATGGAGTAAATCTGATAAGGATAGTATTTAAAAACAATATAAATTTTAAAAGAAATAATTTAATAGTATTATTATAATTAATGATTTTCTTTAAAATGTTTACACCAGTATGAACCTTTCGAAAATGGACAAAAGAGACCAGTTGGTTTTGAAAATAAATATTTTTATCAATGTACTGCATCCTCACGCCAAGTACTACTCCACAAATCAAGCGATAAGTGAACTTCTATATTATGAAGGTTTTCCAACGTTATCCCACTGGATTTTTTCAATTATTCTTATTATAAACTCGAACATTGTTTATAATTGTAGTTTTCCTTTTTACGTTTAATCTAAGGCGACGGAAAAATTTATGCCTCTCTAACTTAAAAAGAACAAATAGTTTTAGTTTCGTTTTCTCTCGCACAGCAATGAATTTGATTTTTTTTCGGAGGGACGGCTGAACCAGCCGCGACCGTCATGAGCCGTCTGTGTGGGGCTGAATTTCATGCATCCCGCTTGCGCCAAAACAACCGCGTGGGAAATTCAAAGAGGAAAAATTGACTAATATCACTAATGCCACCCAACTCCGGTTGAAAAAAATAAGGCTGGCTCTCAATGCCACCAACTCCATTTGAATACTATAAATGCCAACGCCAGCCAAAGCCACCTGAATCCAACAATAATCCAGTCCCAACCGACTCCCGTATAAGTTTTCGAAATGTTTCCACTCCCTTCCGACTCCGTTCCATTTCAGAGATAATATTTCCAAAGCCACCCAAAGCCAAATTATTTATTTTTCCCAACTCCAACTCCGACCAAAAATGAGGGAGTCCCTTGGCTTTCTATGGAGTTGGAGTTTTCCCAAAGCCTTTGCAGTCCTCTACTTCGTTGTCCTCTAACGGAACTTCAGGAGTTTGGTATAACTCGAGTTGTGACATGTTAATTGGGCCGATCTTCTGTCCCGAGATCATATCTTCTAGGACATAAACTAGCGGACTTCTCTTCTCTATGATCTTGTAGGGGCCCGTCCACTTTGGACATAGTTTGGCCATTCTTCCCAAGTTAGCGTTAGATAGGGGGTGAGTCAGCTTCCAAACGATCGTCCCAATGTGTAACCATCTTAACCCAAAAATCAAATTAAATTTTTGATTAATCTTTAAATTAATAATGAAATACCTTAAATTAACATTATAAAGATACTACTAGCCCTTTAAACTTAAACCTATCCCTTTAAAAAACTGAAAAGAAATTCTTTCGTACAAAAGAAAAGGAACTAGCCCCTCAATGTTGACACAGAACGTTCTAGAACTATCCTATACCCCTATATCCATAGTGTAAAACGAAAACTTTTTCCAAGAACCCAGAGAAATGTCACGCTGATTTAGACCCCAAGCAACAAGACCTTGAGTCACTATCCTGGTACCTGGCCCGAGAAACTTCTAGAACATTTTTTTTAACCCTTAAACTGACCAATCCGTATTGGGTCCCAAAACAAAAAGTTTTACCTATTCGCTGTTAACATGAATCCGCCCGGCTACGTCATAAATATGGTCCACTATTCGCCAAACCGAAGTCAATCAACTAACGTCATTGTCCCAGAAATCCTTGCGAGAAACTAGAAGTTATATATACGAAGTCCCTCCTGTCCCACCCTCAGTCGATTCCTGAACTGCTTAACGAAACCCTGTCGGCTCACCCTTAAGAAACCCTGAAAAGTCCGGAGTATTATTTTATATCGGAGATATTTTTTATTCATTTTGATACCTTTATTTTTCATCAATTTGAATCCCTAAGTTTTGGAAGAAAATCGGAGATATTATTTTATTAATTTTGATACCTTTATTTTTCGTCAATTTGAATCCTAATTTTTCGGAAAAGAAACTCGGAGATATTTTTTTAAACCCCTAAGTTGAAGAAGAGAAGGAGCGCGAGTGCGCGAAATATTAAAAGAAAAATAATAATTAACCCTTAAATCGTGTAACCTGAAAAAAGATCCTGAAGTAAAACCCTTAAATCGAGAAAGAAAAGAAAAAAAACATAATTTAACCCTTAAATCGCGTAACAAGAAAGAAGAAAAAAGAACCCTTAACCCTTAAGAAGAATATGGAAGAAGAGCAACTTGTCGTAAGAAATTAAAAACTTGAAACTCTTTTTGATAAACTGACTTGAAACTATGGTTAAAGAACTGAGATTATGGTTGACGGATTGATTCATTTTTTTTAAATCTTAATTTTCTATTTTTGAACATTGTTTTATTGCATAACTGTACGATTTTAACCCAAACACCCCTAAAATTTAAATTTGAAACTTAAAGGAGACATTCCATAGAGGTTATAAATTGCAAACCTCCCTTTAGATTTTTGTTTAATTTTTATTTTGACCCCTATAGAAGTGTGTGAAATTTATGAATAAGATTGAATATTATGTTGAATATTAAAAATTGGATTAGAATCTATTTTGACTCTCAATTGACACATACCATCAAACGCGGTCACTTTTGATTCAGAAATTTTATGAGCCCCTCGTTCCCGTTAAAAAGGCCTTAACTCTCCACAACTGACTGCATTCTAACATCTTGTCTAGCGTTAGCGAGGTTGAATCATAAGTGAAAAGAGGTAGGTGTTTGTCTTGCATCTTCCTAACCCCTCTAGTAAGACGTCGAACACCCAACCCCACCCCCATAAACAACAAATGAAGAAAGGCGATTAAAAAGAAAAGGCTTATAAATGTCGAATTCTAGCTCTTCTCTTCTGAAATAGTAATATTTTTTCTGTTTGGCCTGGGCCAATTTTGAGAAAGTCTTGGTTAGTTTCCACTGGTCCTTCAAGGTTTCCGAACGATCTTCGAATTCCTCAATGGGCATCCCTATGTCCCAAGGGAGTCTCGGTTCTGGTCCCATGTTTAAGTAAAAGGGAGATCTTTTAGTCGTTTCGTGGGGCGCTGAGTATATCGCAAACGCAAGAGCGTTCAGAGTTTCATCCCACGTTCTGTGATTATTTTCGACGTATATGGAGATGGTTTCTCCGAGGACTCGGTTTACCCGCTCAGTGATGTTCGACTGAGGGTGATACGGCGAAGTGTGTATTGGTCCGATGTTAAATAGTTTGCACGTGTTGTGCCATAGGGACGACACGAACTGAGTTCCTCTGTCGCTAAGGATTTGCTTTGAAGCTCCCCATCGACATACGAAGTTCTTCAATGCTAGGGCGCATGCGTCGGCTGTTATTCTTTTTAAAGGAACTAGTTCCACGAATTTCGTCATGTAATCCGTAAAGACTAGAAGAAATCGATATCCTCTTCTGCTGATCGGAAAGGGTCCCATGATATCAACTCCTATTTTGTCGAAGGGTCCAGTCGGAACTGTAGATATCATAAGACCAGGAGTCCTACGGTTACTGATCTTATACTGTTGGCAAAGAACGCATTCTTTGACGTATTGTCTGACGTCCTTATCGAGATCGGGCCACCAATATCTGTGTCCTACTTTTTCTCTTGTCTTGTATTTTCCTCTATGGGCAGATAGAGGATGATCATGTAAGAGTCTCAAGGCTTCTCCTCTGAGAGATTGTGGTAGATAAATTCTCGCTGGACGAACTCCCGACGCTTTTCGGTACACGAGGTTGTTTACCATCTCGTAATCTGCGTTGTCTGGAGGATTATCTTGTCGAAGTTGTTCAATGATTTCGCGAATAACAGGATCTTCCCCTTGAGCGGTAATGATATCATCGCGATCAAAGATATGAAAATTCGCGTGAGGGTAAGGTGGTAAAATGTACGCGACGTGTGAATGATCCGATGGTACGGTCGATTCTTCCGATGACGTGATCTGATTATCTTCTTCCTCTTCCATGGTGGAGGCTACCGATATGGCGAACAGTCCTATTGGAGCTCGCGAGAGGGCGTCGGCTACGACGTTTTCGACTCCCTTCTTATGTTGAACCTTGAAATCGAACGTCTGTAGATACATTGCCCATCTGACAAGTTTCGAGTTTGGTTCTTTGAGTCCAAATAGCCATTGTAACCCCTTGTGATCTGTTACGACTGTAAAAGGTTTACTTTCCAGGTAAGGGCGGAAATGTCCAATGGCCCAATAGATCGCTAGACATTCCTTTTCGGAAGTACTGTACTTTGCTTCCGCATTTCGGAGATTTCGGCTGGCGTATGCTATCGGGACTTCGCTTCCCTCTTGAACTTGAGAGAGCATCGCTCCTAAGCCGGCGTGTGACGCATCTGTTGTTAATATGCTCGGCGCATCTGGTTTATACGCAGCCAATGGAGGTGAACTGCAGATGGCCTCTTTGATTTTCTGAAAAGATTCCTCTTGATCAGGACCCCATATGAACTTGACGCCTTTCTTCTTCAATTTATTGAGTGGAGTGGCTAGTTTTGAATAGTGAGGTATTCTAGGAGAGCGGTCGCTCTCTTAGATAAGACTTGATACTCCCTCTAATGCTAAAGGAGGGTTCTTTGATTAGCCGTTACTTTTTTCGTATTGTGTTTGCTGCTTTGAAATTTTGCCAGTGAACTAAAATTTGGACCCTACTTTTGTGGTTAAAATTTCAAAGAGATCCAACTAATGGTTAATTCTATAAAGAAAAAAGTTGTTAAGGGTGGTTTTAGAATCCATAAAATTAATCAGACATTTGGTGAAAAATACTATATTGTTCCATAGAGATAACATGGGATTTTTTTGAAAAATGACCTTAATTGGGATCGTGTTTAAAGAAAACTATTCATTCGTTACGTTTGGGAACCATCTTAAATGAAAGATAACAGTCCATAGATGTGCCTTTTCTTAGTTTCATTAAGATAAATTAAGTTTAAGTATTGATTTTTATCATTATTAACACATACTTTGACTTACGTTGTTTTGGGTATTTGAATTACGGCGTTTTACCACTGTTAGAGACACACATTTTAGCCCAAATTTTTTTTATTGGACTTACGGCGTTTTTGTCGTGATTCACGCCGTTAGAGGGCTATTAAGCAAGAGCTCTTGTAGGTGCTTTGCCCGGGTTCTTGTGGGTACTTGTGGGTGCTTGTAGGTACTTGTGGGTACATGTGGGTTCTTGTGCGTACTTGTGGATACTTGTAGGTGCTTGTGGGTGCTTGTAGGTACTTGTGGGTGCTTGTAGGTGCTTGTGGGTGCTTGTAGGTACTTGTGGGTGCTTGTAGGTACTTGTGGGTACTTGTGGGTTCTTGTGGGTACTTGTGGGTTCTTGTGGGTTCTTGTGGGTACTTGTGGGTGCTTGAAGGTACTTGTGGGTGCTTGTAGGTGCTTGTGGGTACTTGTAGGTACTTGTGGGTGCTTGTAGGTACTTATGGGTACATGTAGGTACTTGTGGGTGCTTGTAGGTACTTGTGGGTGCTTGTAGGTACTTGTGGGTACTTGTGGGTACTTGTGGGTGCTTGTAGGTACTTGTGGGTTCTTGTGGGTACTTGTGGGTGCTTGTAGGTACTTGTGGGTGCTTGTAGGTGCTTGTGGGTACTTGTAGGTACTTGTAGGTGCTTGTAGGTACTTGTGGGTACTTGTGGGTGTTTGTAGGTACTTGTGGGTACTTGTGGGTTCTTGTGGGTACATGTGGATACTTGTAGGTGCTTGTGGGTGCTTGTAGGTACTTGTTTGTGCTTGTAGGTGCTTGTGGATACTTGTAGGTGCTTGTGGATACTTGTAGGTGCTTGTGGATACTTGTAGGTGCTTGTGGGTGCTTGTAGGTACTTGTGGGTGCTTGTAGGTACTTGTGGGTACTTGTGGGTGCTTGTAGGTTCTTTTGGGTACTTGTGGGTACTTGTAGGTACTTGTGGGTGCTTGTAGGTACTTATGGGTACGTTTTGGTACTTGTGGGTACTTGTAGGTACTTGTAGGTACTTGTGGGTGCTTGTAGGTAGTTGTAGGCACTTGTGGGTACTTATGGGTACTTGTAGGTACTTGTGGGTACTTGTAGGTGCTTGTAGGTACTTATGGGTGCTTGTAGGTACTTGTGGGTACTTGTGGGTGCTTGAAGGTACTTGTGGGTGCTTGTAGGTGCTTGTGGGTACTTGTAGGTGCTTGTAGGTACTTGTGGGTACTTGTGGGTACTTGTGGGTGCTTGTAGGTACTTATGGGTACTTGTGGGTGCTTGTGGGTACTTGTGGGTACTTATGGGTGCTTGTGGGTGCTTGTGGGTGCTTGTGGGTACTTATGGGTACTTGTAGGTACTTGTGGGTACTTGTAGGTCCTTGAAGGTACTGGTGGGTGCTTGTAGGTACTGGTGGGTGCTTGTAGGTACTGGTGGGTGCTTGTAGGTACTGGTGGGTGCTTGTAGGTACTTGTGGGTGCTTCTATGTACTTGTGGGTGCTTGTGGGTACTTGTGGGTGCTTGTTGGTACTTGTGGGTGCTTGTAGGTACTTATGGGTACTTGTAGGTACTTGTGGGTACTTGTAGGTACTTGTGGGCACTTGTAGGTACTTGTGGGTACTTATGGGTACTTGAATGTACTTGTGGGCACTTGTAGGGACTTGTAGGTACTTGTGGGTGCTTGTAGGTACTTGTGGATGCTTGTAGGTACATGTGGGTGCTTGTAGGTACTTGTGGGTGCTTTTATGTACTTGTGGGTGCTTGTAGGTACTTGTGGGTGCTTGTGGGTGCTTGTGGGTACTTGTGGGTGCTTGTAGGTACTTGTGGGTGCTTGTGGGTGCTTGTTGGTACTTGTGGGTGCTTGTAGGTACTTGTGCGTGTTTGTAGGTACTTATGGGTACTTGTGGGTGCTTGTAGGTACTTGTGGGTACTTTAAGGTTCTTGTGGGTGCTTTTAGGTACTTGTAGGTTCTTGTGGGTGCTTTTGGGTACTTTTAGGTACTTGTAGGACCTTGTAGTTACTTGTGATTGCTTGTAGGTACTTGTGATTGCTTGTAGGTACTTGTGATTGCTTGTAGGTACTTGTGATTGCTTGTAAGTACTTGTGTGTACTTGCCACGGGTGCCTTTCGGTGCTTGCCCCGGGTGCTTGCAGGTACTTACCCCGGGTGATTGTAGCTACTTGCTCCGGGTGATTGTAGCTACTTGCTCTGGGTGCTTGTAGGTACTTGCTCCGGGTGCTTGTAGGTACTTGCTCCGGGTGCTTGTAGGTACTTGCTCCGGGTGCTTGTAGGTACTTGCTCCGGGTGCTTGTAGGTACTTGCCCCGGGTACTTGTAGGTGCTTGTGAGTGCTTGTAGGTACTTGCCCCGGGTGCTTGTAGGTACTTTGCCTCCTCCATAGGATTAACATGACACTAAATTTTGGAAGCTCGTAACTATGGTTATATTAGAGATACGGGGTATCCTTTGATTATGTAATAGTCCTATTTGCCCCTCCCCTCCTTCGTTAACATTTGCTCCATAGGATATACGGGAAAAACCTGGAAAACTCAGGGAAGTATATGGGGAAAAGCCTGGAAATCTCAGGGAAATTTGTTTTCCAAAAGTTGTATGAAGCTTGTTATGGAACATATGTTATAAACTCATGGTTTTAGTTATATAAAGTTTTACCAAGAAGCGATATCTAGTTTACTAGGGAGAAGGTATAAGAGGCCGTGCTATTTCGCTTCTCCTCAGTCGGAAAATACGTAGTTTTCGTCAATCGCGTCGCGTTTACGTGAGTTTTCTGGTCCGTGACCAATTAAGCATTTTTTAAACTGAGCATTAGGCCAGCGACTTTCCTGACTTGGAATAAATAAACTTGTCCGTTACCATTGACCAGAGCACGTCGTCTGCTAAACTAAAGAAGTGGATAATTAAAATATTAGAATTTTAATGTGTGGAGTCTGATTACCCTTGAACTTTCTTAGTATTCTCGTGGACCACTGACCCCCTCTCCGATTTAATTTTTGAACTGGACCAGGCAATTTTTAAACTGTTCATTTGCCCTGTGTCACCGCCTTATTTCCCACGCTGGCGCGAGTTGCTTTGCGTTGTCGAGTGCGTGATGGAGTTGGCTATGCCTGGAGTCCCAACCTTGAAGGAGAGAGGAATGGAGTAGAAACCCCCATACCCATAGCGTTGCCTGTGTACCCACACCTACGGCAACATAGTGCTCTCAGCATCCTCAGCGGTTAGGTTAGGGTCTTACTGGACGAAATTGTAAAGGGCGCTCCCTCTATCTTCAAAATGGAAGCTAGTTCTCATACAAATAAAATGGTGCTCCGCGGCAGCACTTAGCAATCGCCTACCGAAGGGTAGGGGCGTGCGCGAGGTACATAGGGAGAGATACGGTGCCGCAGGTCGCCCATCATCATTTCCAATCCATCTCAACTCCCTCATCCCTGTCCCAACCCCCGCGACTTCCAACCACTAGCATAGCCCACTCGATCACGCTCTCTTTTCCCCGGCTACATATTTTGAAGATGGCACTTTTTAGGCGTATTAACAATCTTGGATCATCTTTATGAACTTTTAGAGTAGCCCTGACAATATTTTGTTTACGGTTTTAAACTTAATATCAAACAGATGTAGTTTATGCTACAAAAAAGTTTGAAATTAACAATCTCGGATCGTCTTTATGAAGTTTAAGTATATCCGAATTTTTTATTGGGCTTATGACAATTTTGAGCTAAATGTTAAACGGACATAAATCAGCATTTTTAAAAATTTTGTAAAATTGTCAATTTGGTCCTATTTCTGGAATAAATGATTGTAAAAAATTGTATTATGTTAATTACAATAAGAATACAAACTTTTATTGATTTACGTTTTTTAAGTATCGTTATAAATAAATGTCTGATTGAGCTAAAGTTATGGTCCCCTATATATATATGTTTCTGCTTAGTGGAGATTTTGAAAATGTAAAACAGTTTCTTAACATTCTTAATTAAAATGAAGACTGAAGGAACAGATATTAATCAAAAATGTCTTGATTAGAATCAAGACCTAAAAAGTATCGATAAGACTGAGGTTATCACTTGTCTGAAGGATCAGATATTAAGTTTTCTTTTTAATTGAAACTTAAATGCATGCTTAAGAAAAAACAACGTTCCATTTCCGTTTTCCGTTGAAATAAATTATTTTACTGGTAATCAATTTCAAAAATTTACTTATCTCGGCTTTTCGACCACAATTCCATTCCCCGAAAACATTTCATCATTACATTAATTACTTTTGGGAGATAAAGTGTCAAAATAACCTATAAAACAATAAAAAAAAACTGTAATAGCGGTCTGTTTAGCCATGACAACAACCTTTTAAAAGTTACAAGGACTATATAACCCTTTCGAGACTAACAGGACCTGAGTAAACTATAGCTTAACCTGCTACTAGTACGACCAGGGAGAATTGATGTAAACTGGAGTTGAAATTTCATCATGTGCTACCTGCGGCCCAGAAACTCTCCCATAGTCCCAGTGTGTGTAGAACATAATTATTTCGCTGATATCTGAAAAAATTAATCTTTCTAGGTAGTGCCGCCTCCTCAATTGAATTTTTCATGATATATTAAGGTTTGAACGAACAAAATTCTAGATTACTATTTTCACTACTATGTCCCTCTGCTACCTTGAAGCAAACTTTCATCTCTTTTTGCTGCTCATTACCGGTGCCATTCCCTTGACTTTCTGTTCGTTATAACTACTAACATGATTTTATTTATTTCAAACCAAAATATAAAAAAAATGGATTCTTTTTCCATTTGTGCTACTTAGAATTTACAAATGTATATAACGTTGTGCCGTGCCATATCAAATAGTCTCTAACCATTGTTAGAAACTAGAGAGAGAAATTGGGCAGTAACACTGATCATGCCCTGAACTATGAGAAAGAACAATACGACGGTTCACTAAAGTACACTTGATATTACATCATTTTGCAAAACCGCGAGTAAAAATGTAACTGTCCCTATTGAATTTGGCGCCATTGATTTTAGAATAATTAAAATGTTCCACTGCGAAGCGTGCCGGTCACGAATGGGGATGTAACGTCTTTGGAAACCTTTTAAAACGCAAAACCATACACGTACTCTCCCAAAATTAATTAATGTAATGATAAAATGTTTTCGGGGAATGGAATTGTGGTCGAAAAGCCGAGATAAGTAAATTTTTGAAATTGATTACCAGTAAAATAATTTATTTCAACGGAAAACGGTAATGGAACGTTCTTTTTTCTTAAGCATGCATTTAAGTTTCAATTAAAAAGAAAACTTAATATCTGATCCTTCAGACAAGTGATAACCTCAGTCTTATCGATACTTTTTAGGTCTTGATTCTAATCAAGACATTTTTGATTAATGAATCTATGATGCCATCCGGCCATTCCAAGGAATCTTTGGAGTTGTCTCAGTGTCTTTGGCTGAGGGTATTTCTTGATGGCATCAACCTTGGAAGGATCTATCTAAATTCCGGTTTCGTTAATTACGTGTCCGAGGACGACTGCTTCCGATTGGGCGAAACGGCATTTCTTCAACTGAAGAGTTAAGCCAGCATTCTTTAGCTTATTCATTACATACTCCAGAGCGTTCTTCTGCTCTTTCCATGTCTCGAAGGCAATAAGAATGTCGTCGAGATACACGACGATAGAAAATTTTTCTCCATCTCTGAAGACTTCGTCCATTAACCGTTAAAAGGTACTTGGTGCATTGCAGAGTCCGAAAGGTAATACGTTGAATTCGTATTTGCCCGTATGTGTTATGAAAGCTGTCTTTGGCGCGCTTCCTGGTTCCATTTCAACTTGCCAATATCCTGATTTCAAATCCAATGCGGTGATGTATTTGGGTTTTCCCAATTTACTGAGGGTTTCATCGATTCTTGGAATCGGATAGGGATCCTTTGCGGTGATGGAATTTAATTCTCTGACATCTATGCAGAAACGGTATTTTTCTTGCCTGTACCTGATCCGTCGCCTTGCTCTAGGATCACCACTGGTGAAGCCCATGGAGACGTAGATGGCTTGATGATCCCATCCTTAAGCATGTCATAGATGCTTTGTTCAATGATTTTTTTCTTGGCATCACTAACTCGATATGGTCTCTTGTGTATCGGCTTTGCATTTCCGGTGTGTATTTCGTGAACCACTAAGCTGGTTCTTCCTAGCTTATCACTAAAGAGTTCTGGAAATCGGAGGAGTTCTTTCAACTCTCTCTTCTGCTTATATGAGAGAGAGAGGTTGACTCAACCGCTTCATTAACGTTAGAGACCATTTGTGGTGAGGGAGGAAGTTTATCTTCTATTATTTCTACGAGTTTCAATACTAGTCCATTAATGTTACAGGTTAAGTTTAAAAAATCAATAATAGTTTTCCAGTCTTCTAGAAAATCTTGACCTAAGATTGCATCGCAGAGAAGTGAAGGGACGATGTGGAACTCTTGACTAAACCTCCTCGTTATATCTTGTTCAAATTTAATTTCGAAATCTAATACGGTAGAGCCTTTAGTAAAAGAGTGTTGCCCATTTCCCATTACGATACACTCTGATTTTTCCGAGTTCGGTTCTAATCTGATATCGCCTCGGAATCTTTGTATGGCCCGCCATTGGTCTAAACTAATCATGGAAACTTCTGCACCATTATCTATTCTAGTTTGTAGGGTTGTATGTTCAAAGTTAATGTTTATTAGGTGTGGATTTCTTTTGCGGGGTCTTCTTCTTCGTCGAATTGTGGCCAATTGTAACGGAAGTCTTGCCACAATTCGGTTTTCTTCCTGTGGGACTATTGGTTGGCGGGAGGGAGACGTCCTCTGGGATTCCCTCCCCGGTAGGCGTTTCCCGGAGACGGACCTCTTTGTCTTTCCACCCTTGGTGATAGACATTCACTGGCATAGTGACGTAAGCCACCGCAGTTGAAACAAGTGACTGGTCGGTCGTCCTGAGTGACTCTCGGAGGATCTTGGTTCTCCTGGACTTGATTCTGTGGACGTCTTGGGACGAGTTGCATTTCATTTTGTTGAGGTTGGTTCTCTCTAGGCTCAACTTCAAGATTCCTTCTCTCAAAGACCCGAGTTTGGTGAGAAAAATCTCTGGGTAGGCTTCTTCTTCGTGGAGGTCTAGACGCAAGGTGGGATTGCCTTGGTTGGGAATTTGGCCTCGGGAAGGGAGCTCGATAACTTTGGGGATCATTTTGGACAGGGGGAAGATTGTAATATCCTTCCTGATGGGGATTGTTAGTGTTCCCATGCGGGATGTCCCTGTTAGTATGAGTTCCCATATTTGGGATGTACCTTTGATTCGTCCCTGTCTGGGAATAACCAGTTTTAGGGGAAGCTGTTGGTTGTACACCCGAGTACTGAGGACTTACTTGAGGTTTCGGGGCTATATATCTCAGGGCCTGTTGCATAGGTGGCTATGGTTGTGTGACAGAATTTGGGTTGTCTTGGGATGAGAGGGGTTGATCTAACTCAAAAGTTTGTTCTATCTGTAGGCATACATCGTGCAATTCGGATAACGTTTGCGCTGGTAGAACCATTAGTAACCCCTTATACTCCATTCTTAAATTTTGTTTCATTATTATGAGTTGCTCATCTTCCGGTATTGGGGGATGTAAATTCTGATTTACCCTCACGAAATAGCCAAAGAACTCGTCGATGGATTCATTTTGTCCTTGTCGTCTATTATGTAAAGCTATTCGGGCCTTAGCTCCCTCATCCTTAACCCATAATGATGCTTCATTCGTCTCTTAAATTCTGCCCAATCTACTCCTTGGGGGAGGGAACGATACCAATATAGGGCGTTGTCCCTTAACAGGAGGGGCATGAAAAGCATATTATCTTCGTCACTTAGTTTATAGAAGTTCGCGTATTCTTCGAATTGTTTAAGAAACTCGGGTACACTTTCATGTTTTTTCTACCATAAAAAGCTAATCTCTCAGGGGGTTCTAAACCCTTTACGTTACCCTGGTTTGATACGGCCAGGTTTGAAAAGGATTGTAGGACTGACGCTAGGAAGGCTGCCTGCTGGGCACCTCCAGTATTTGGACTACTCTGGGGATGAGGGTTTGATGTCCCTTGGGGCTGACTAGTACCTTGTGTACCTTGAGGTTGTCCTCTAGGAGGGGAATGGGGAATGCCCTGTGGAATATGTCCCGTAGGGTTCAGGGTTTGTCCAGGGTTTATTGGATTGGGTCTATTTGGCCTACTATGGGCATTTGTATATGTGACCGAACTTCTACGTGGAAATGACCCACTGGGGGCGATAGTAGTTACTGTGACTGGCGAAATATTTGCATTTGGCGTGGCTTTTGCCATATTTTTCCTTGAGGAAACCCAACTATTCAGAGACTGTTTTGCCTTTTCATATGCATTTAATTTAACCTCTACCTTTTGTTTAGGTGGGTCTGGTTTGGGTAGACTGGGTCTAGTTATCCCACTTAACGCAACTAAATCGGGGATACTCCCCGCGTGTCTAGCTCTAACTAGGCTATTCCCCTGGGGGTAATAACTTTGACTCATGTTATCAAACAGGGCTAAATTATTCTCATGTCTAGTTCTTTGTTCCTGCGTATTGCAATATGGGGTTAAATCCAGATTATCGTCCCATGGGGAATCGTCACCTTGGTTTTGGGCATATGCCATATTTAAATCGCTCAGTCTAGGGGGGCGTATAATATCCGCGGCCACGAGATTAGGCTTAGCTAACGGTAACGTTGAACCCGAGGATTCCGAAATATTTCCCGAAGCTGAGGAGCATTCTGTATCTTTCCTTTCACGGTATAATTTTAAATTTGGGCACGATTCGGGAGTGTTCATTTAATTTAGGAAATACTTAATTCAAAAATATTTATCCCGGAAATTTAATTATCGCAAGATAAGTCAAAAATAATTATGTTCAATTTAAATCAATGATAGGGATAATAATTTTATAACTCAATCTGATAAAAATAAAAATCGGAATTCTGCCTCGAATGTTCGAGAAGGAAAGTTCCCATCATGGCGGTGTGTATCAACCTGTAGCTAACTCGCGAATCGGGCCCGATCACCCCGACGGAAAAAAAGAGACCGAGGCCCAAAAAGCGGGCACGGCACTATTTGTAACGGTTCCCCCTCGGAAAAAGAATTATCGGCCGGTCGTTGGAGGGGTTCGCGCTACAAGTCCCTTGTGGACAATAGCGAGGGGAGTTGTGTAGGCCTAACTCAAAACCGTCACTATCGTCCCATAAGGGAATTTGCTTTAAAGGAAAATAAACATACCTTGTGGTTGATCTTTGAATAATTCTTTATTATGTCGAAGTAATTTAACTGTCAAAATTAATCGAGATCCAAAATTGGAATCGCGATACACGCGGAATACAATTTATTTCGTTCAAAAATACTTTAACCGAAATGGACCCGTGCCTGGTTCCGTGAGAATCACAAACGAACTAACTGATCGGGAACTAAAAACGAACTGACCCGCAGAAACAAACCGGCGTTCCTTTTCGCCTCGGTACGGGGGTTTTTTAAGGATAGAATAAGAAAGGAGGAGGGGCTTAGATGGCGGCGGGCTGAACATAGTCCCAAAGTGGACTAGGGTGCTCAGCCCTCCGTCATCGTCTGCAACGGCTTCAGGGATGAGGCCGCTGCAACGGCAAGAAAAACTGTTAAAACTCTTACAACACAGACATCCTATATCCCAGGCTTGTCCTATAACTATTAACTATATTGAAAGTTATTTAAAATTAAACTTAATTTATTGACAGTTAATTTTAAAAATAATTAAAAATATTATCTGTGCGGTTCGCATCCTAATCGTTCATAGTAGAGATACAATTTTCCAAAAAAAGTAAAACTTAAAAATATTACAGATTTAAGAGTCTGAAACGATAAAATGCGCCTTGTCTTTCCTATTTTGGAAAGGAAAATTTTAATACCAGTTCGCCACCGGAAAATATGGGGAAAATAGGTTTTATCCAGGACGGTTTTAACCGGTTTAAACCGTGGTTAAACTGAGGCATTAGCCCGCATAACTGAGGCATTGGCCAACGTCGTTACCGCCTCAGCCACTTTTGCTTGGGACGCGGCTATATATTCAAGGGCTTTCCTCATGCCTCCATATTCTATATTAGTTGGGTCTCCCCGTTCATAGGGTTTTTTGCGGCTTTCGGCCCTTCTCTTGTTTCGAGCCTCATTTAATTCTATAAATTTGTTCTTGTTAGTAAAGGTCAGGATTAGCCCAAATTATTTGCTATATAAAATACATTTTGCAGAATCTGCAACGGAGTTTGGCACAAAAGCCATTTCATCGTTTCCGCTAGATTCTCCACCGGAAATCTCGCGGCGGGTTGGAGTAGTAATGGTTGGTTCTCCAACCTCTATTGTGACAATGGGTGCCACATCAACCTCGAAGTTGTCACCTAACGGAACAAATGACGAGGTGGATTCCTTCGAGGAACCGTTGTCCGCAGGAGAACGGAGGGATGAAGTTGATGGGGTAGGAACTTCGGGGAACCCAACGTCAATAACAGACTCCAGGCCCGTGACCAACCCCTTGCCAAAAATTTGGATGAGTCTCCCTTTTAAATCCGTAATGGATTCCGGAGGTGGCCCACCACCAGTCTTGCCAATATTGGCCTTTGAGGCTTTGACTTTTACATGGGATTTCCATGCCGTAAAGCACTAACAGAGTTATTATGTTAAAATTTATATGAAAATGTATTTGAATTAACATACCTTCTTCCACTTTTCAACATTTTTCGTCGCCCCAACTCCGCAACTATTTAATTGGGAGGCTAAGTCCTTCCACATGGCCTCGTACTTAGCCATTTTCATTCATGTCTACAAAATTTCTATGAGCTTCTAAAAACTCCACGTAAATTAATTGTTGCTTGGCGTGTACTTTAACACCCATTTTAAATTAATGTTCAAGTGAAATTTAAAAATAAATATTTTTAAAACCGAAAAAGAAACACGTGTTTGTATCTTAAGAAAAGAAATCGAAAGAGAGAAAATTTTCTTTGTATTGAATATATTCCCTATACAAAGACCTGTTTCCCAAATTTTCCACTCCTTGGGAAAAACCAAAGTGTCCATCCCTTCAATTTGAAAGCGCGCCTAATAAAACTGACCAATAAAGAAGAAGTGGGCGTGGAAAAGTACCACATGTAGTCTCAAGTGATGGAAAAAAACAACACGTGGCTTAAGAGGAAGTGACGTCCATTTGGATTGAGAGAAAATTTTCGAAGTATCCGAATGACGATAAGGTTGGAGAATGCGGTTTTTTCGGTCCACTCCGAATGAGGCCGATCCGAATCATAAGGATTCGGAGTGATCCGAATGATTTTCGATTTTTAGAGAATAGGGTCCCAGGAGCCAATGCATATTGGGGTAATACGATACGGAAACGTCAATTGACGAAAACTCCGGTCTTAGATCAAATCGGATGACGAATCCGATGTGGATAGAACGTACCATCTCCTTAAAAAATGAATAAAAACGTTGTAACCCTCTATAGAAATTAACTAAAAAGGGAGATTCTCCCGAGGGCCATTAAAATAGAATTAAAGACAACTTATTGTTTAATATCAAAAAATAGAAGAAGACTCTTCTAAAGTATTTACTAATCAATTTTGACAAGGGATAAACCTGAACTTGTTCTTACTATATTAACTGAACAACACGCTCTCTCCGAGAGCTGACTACGGAAAGAAAAAATAAACTTGAAAAAATCACAGAAGATTTGAAAAGGAGGAGCATGTAACATGGAGGCATATATACCCTGATCCAAGGAGTAGAAACTCCAAGGAATCTGGCAACCATGTTACATTCCGCCCTCTTTAGGAACAATTTTAATCATAACAAAGAGTAACAAAAATGAAAAAAAAAAACGGTTACCCCGAGGAACCCTGAATGTTTTGGCAGGGGTTTAAAATTGAGTATTTAACAGTTTTTTTTTCATTGCTTGCTTTCTGATAGTTTGTTTTCTTTTTGGGTCTTTCGAGCAATCCTGCGGGCTTCCCTTCGTTCATCTGCTTCCTTGCTTCTTTTCCCCGGGCAGTCGGACACTACATGGTGTCCTACTTTACGACACCTCCAGCATACTACTGTAGTTCAGATCAACGGATGTTTTCCTTCGGGTATTTTGGACGGAATTTGTAGTTTAGGGATGGTCACTTTTGGGATCCATCCCATGGATCCGAATCATTCCCAGTTTTCTTGGTCCATGTCTACATCCGCTTGGGGTTTCCATTGTTGGGAAGGAGTAAGTGGAAGCGGAGTAGGAGGTGCGTTGATTGATAAAGGTTCTTTTGCAATGGAAGCAGAATTTTCAAGGACGGATGCCCTAAATTTTTGATAAACCGTTACGGGTTCGTATCGACCCGGTTGGCGCGGTGGCAACGTCAGGTAAGGTGTATGGGAATAAGGATCTGAGTCCACTTCCTGTCGAGGAACTGTGTCCACTAATTCAGAGTGAGATCTCTGACTGGCAAGATTAGAGGGTGAATTGCTAAAGCCCTCTCCGGCAGGATTGATTAAGTCTTTAAGTTCTTCCTTTGGGACATCTATAATCATTGAATCTTCGTTCTCGAAGGGACAGTTTTCAGCGGTATGCCCTTTCGAATAACACAGTGAGCAAGCATGTTTAGAGTTTAAATAACGATTGGGCATTGTAACGGCCATATCGCAAACGCGAAATGACGTTACCCCTGGTAGGCCGTTGCTTCTCATAACGTTAAAATTAGCGAACTTGGGGTGGCAGCGGAACGAGCATACGCTTGTATAACTAAGAAAGTTCTATTGCACTAACTGTCCTCGTCGGAATCCCGACAGAGACTTAACCCCTTGACCAAAAGTCAAGGGGGAAGGAACCCTTATACCCGACTCGAGACCCTGTGTCTATAAAAGGAGGGGCCGGGGACCAAAAGGTTATCTTTTGGCTGCTCACCGAAGAGAGAGCTCTTCCATTTTTATTTTGTTAAATTGTATACTTTAGTTTTTAAGTTAAAAAGATGACTGGGTGAGTTGAAATAAATTATTGTATTGAAACAGTGCTGTATTACTCTAGGGTAAGCCTACCAGTTTTGTGGGGCTTACAGCATGTAGCAATCATGTGCTTTATGACCAAAATCGTCGCAATTGCGGCACTTTTCCATCTTATTGTCATTTGCTGGACAATACTGCTCTAGTACTGGGATCGACAATTCAGTCTTGCTCGTAAATTTCTTTGACCTATAAGCTGTTTGTTTTACTTCCTTTGGTACTTCAAAGTACCACAACAAAGCATCTAATTGTTTCGCCATCTGAAAGTATACAGTATTAGTATCGTCTCTTATTCGCTTGGGAGATAAATTCCCATGGGAAAACAGAGATTGGTTCTCAGGAAAAGGAAAACTGTTCCCTGGTTAGGTTTTGTATTTTGTTGTTCTGGAGGTAAACCTGAACCTCATTAGGTGACCTTAATCTTTTATTGTCGGGAGGTCGGTAATAGATATCGACCTCGTTTCCTCCCGGCATAACCGTTGCCCTCTTACACACTTCTCTACGCCTTCCCAATCGAAAAGGTTCTAAATAAACATCGGGTAAGGTAGCCCTGTTTAATCGAGGAGTTCTCAGGGACTCCGATAATGTGGCCGATGAACTTTCGGACGCTCGCAGTGATTGGGATTGCGATTGAGAATTCTGTTCAGGAGTCAAAATCTCCTCCGAAAAGCCAGAAGGTGATTGGAGTTGTTCTGGTTCCGCAACTGAGTTGTCAGAAATGTGCTTAGGCGTGAGGATCTCTTCCGTCAAACTCGAAGTTGATTTGTGTAGCTTCTCTGATTATTTGAAGTATTTTGAACTCTAGCTTTTGATCTAGAGTCTAAGGATTTTAAGGGATATTCCCATTTAGGATGTGAAGGAGAATTAGGGGACTTTGACACTGCCCAGGGAAACATTGACTATGAGAGGACCCCCAATTTTCAGAGCAAGATGATGCAGTCTTTGCTATAGCCTTAGGTTTAGAGGGAGATTTCTTCTTCTCTCGTTTCTCGGCATTTCTTTTCCTTACTTCTATATCCTTTTCAATTGTCTTACAGGAATTCCTTAATTGTTCCATAGTAGTAAATTGCAAAAAGAGAAGAGGAGTTCTAAGTTTAAAGCATCCTTTAAATTACTCTTAATTATGGAAACTAACTCCTTTTCGGAAAGAGGATGTGTCATCCCTAAGTTTAATTTCATAACATCCCCGAAGAAGTCTTCTACAGATTCCTTATCCTTCTGACTTCTTTGGGAAATCTCTATTTTAAGCTGCGAATCAGCTTCAGAATTTCTAAATGGAGCCTTAAAATGTCTTTTAAATGTTTTCCAAGCTAAGCGAGGATGGTTAGGGTTTGAGCTACAAATATCATCATATTGACGGATTAAATCTCTGTACCAGTATAAAGCATGCCCTCGTAAAAGGAGAGGCAATGCTGCTAACCTGTCTTCATTCGAAAGCTTGTGAAATTTAGCATATTCCTCAAAAGCAGCTAAGAATTCTGAGGCATTATTGTAGATAGAGAGTATGCAGCCAGTATGGCATACAAGATGGCGGCCACTGTTAAGTCGGAGGAGCCGTGTTTTTTTTACGCTCTCGTCTTTTTTGGTGGGGATATTATTTAAAGATATTTTTTCATAAATTAAGAAAAGAAATTATTTCACGGTAATGGCAAATTTTATTCTGAGTGTAATAAAACTAAACACAATTAATAATATAATGTCTGCAAACATATTAATTAAAATACAAAAATTATATATATACACCCAAATCAATATTTTAAAATTTAAATTCAATTGGTTTGATAACCATATGGTGTGGTAGTATAATCAGGGAAAACTCTGACTTTGTCGACGACTACTTGATATATTTTTGTTTGATCTATTGTAATGAGGGTATGATTGGGCAGGCGACGTATTTGTGTGAACAGTCACCTTAAAATTGAGTTTTACAACAGGTGTAACATAGGGGAAAGGTGAGCTTACCATTTATCCGAGCGGGTAAAACCGGATGTATGAGATTTTGAGCCGGAAGTACATCGCACTTGAGAAGGCCATCAAAAGAGAAGATATCAAGGAAATTGTCTAAAATAATTTGAGGATGTCCAATAGGAATTTTACCCGTTTTGTTCACGAAAGGATATAAACTGGTGAAATCAACGTAGTGCCTTTTTTCTGTACCAGCTGTTTTATGGTACAGTTTGTTAGCGCTACAACGACCTCCAAAGAAAGCATCACGTGGGTTCAATCTTTTGGCTGTTTTAATACGAATGTCGTTGCGTTTTAAAAAAATCATTTATTTCGGTGTTATTTGTTTTGTCCTGTTGCCACTCGCATTCCCATTTGACATTCACTTTGTAGTGGAGGGCTTCTAGTTTTCAAATTTTTTTCTCGGTTTTTGTGTACCTCGTATTTAATGTTTGAGTGGGGTCACCATGTAAAATCATGTTTCTGTTTATAGGGAAGTGAACTTTACAGCCATGATAGTAGTATCCCATGAATTCGAACACTTCTTTGTTTGTGGGGCAATAACCATCTACCTTTAGGGTTTGAATTTTAACCTCCTTACCTCTAAAAGAGGATTGAATAAGAATGTTTCTCTCATGAGACGTCCATTCTAGCCATTCAATAGCGCCAAAAAATTGATTTTTGCCAAGTCTGTAGTAGTTTGATGCTAATGGTGTTGGATTTGAGATAATTTTTACAATATAATTTACGTACCGTTACAAGGCGCCACTGCTGTACCAACTACCAAGCTGATGAGCTAGAGATGCTTCTCGGTAAACTAGAACAATAAGTCAAAAATATTATATAATTTACGTACCGTTACACGGCGCCACTGCTGTACCAAGCTGATGAGGTAGAGATGCTTCTCGGTAAACTAGAACAATCATTCAAAAATATTATATAATTTTCGTACCGTTACACGGTGCCACTGCTGTACCAACTACCAAGCTGATGAGCTAGAGATGCTTCTCGGTAAACTAGAACAATAATTCAAAAATATTATATAATTTACGTACCGTTAATATTTTTTGAAATATGCATTAGGGCCTAATGCATATTTCAAAAAATATTAAAATGGAAAACCGTGGGAAAACATACCATATCATGGCGAAATGTCGGCTCTTACTAGCTTACATATTCTCTCTCTCTAGCACTCACTATCTCACCCCTCTCACACAGCAATCATAGAATGTCACTCCCAAAGATGTTTCCCCTAAAGATATTATAATTAGCAGCACGCATCACAAATGAGATGTATTGTTTTCCTAGAATGCAGTCTCCAAAAAAATAATTATTATTATGAGGAACTTTTGGCGAAGGGGCCACAATTTTCACAAATCGCGGGAGAACAAAGAAGAAAAGGCAACCGTTTATGAATTGTGCACTTGGATAATGTAGAAATCAATGTATATACTGAGGTTTTATAAATATAATTCAAAAATATAAAATTTAGAAATTTGGAATTCCATACTTACCATGCACCCATCTATTTGTCCTAATGAGACAAAGACATTCTGGACCCCGTGAGCCGCGACTAGGAGCGTTGGCTTTGTCAGAGAGAATTGACGGTTAGGATTCAAAATTTCAAACACTCGAGAAAATTTCTTGGGAAAAAAGGGGACATGTCACCTATGAAGAGGTGGTTGAAGCCCCCTCCCCCATCCTGTTTGAGCCTTTCACGTGAACGCTGGATTTTTGAAGGGATTGGGAAAACGTCGGCCTTCCACTGTACAAACCGAGTCCTTTCTAGCATTACATTTGGGGAAGGGAACGGGGGATGAGAATTTGGGAACACTAAAGGACATTATTAAAGTAAAACGACCTTGGGCACAGGGTTGGCAACTACCTATCCAGTCCGGTTTAAACCACCTGGTTTAATCCGGAATAATCCACTTAAAAAAATCCACCTAAAATATCCGGCTTAATTATGAATGGGGAAAAATCAATTTTGTGCCATAAAAATAATTAAAATACAACCAAAAACAAGGCAAAAATATATGATGTGACAACTAAAGATTATTTATTATAAATGATAAAACAAATAGTTATGTTACCGGTTACTGTCTAGTTACAGCTTACAATATTTTTCCAGTATTACTCGAACTTAAAGCATAGCGTTGGTTCCAGTGGACAAGTTGACTTTCCTTACGAACTCCTGTTTTGGCTTGGGAAAGCTAGAGGCATTTGTGGGCGGAATTTATACGTGCATGAATAAATCCCGCCCACTAGCCTTTGCCAAGCCAAACCCGGAGTTTAGAAGGAAAGTCCCCTTGTAAGGGATCCACTGGAGCCGCGCTAGCGTTAGGCTCGTGCACTCAGGAAAGAAATTGATTTCATGAAAACATTTTATCAGTTAAACTAGCAGACTATTTTATATTGTAATCGGGGCTAGGGGTCGGGGAGTGCCCCAAAACTAAAATAAGAGCTAAACAGAAGTACTTTGCCTTCAAAAAACCTAAAATAACTCGTGTTTTAAAAAAATTCGGATAAATCCTATAAAATCCGGTTTAATCCAATAAAAACCACTGTTCTGGATTTTATTCAAATTATCCGGATTTTTGCCAACCCTGCTTGGGCATTACCGCCCTCGCTCTCTTTTCAGAGGGTTGGTCTGTCAAGGCTAGGAAATCCCAGCCACTAACTAAAGGCCGCCGACCGGTTATGGCAGCGCCCATACAAAATAATACCTATCTAAATTCTACAGGGCCGGTAGGCCCTTGTAGATATGACATGACACCCTTCCGTAATGTTAAAGGAAAATTCACAGTTTTTAGGGTTAGCGTCCCATAGAAAAAGCATTAAAAAAATTTCAGTTTTTTAAGGCAATTGTGGCAGGCCATACGGAAAAACTATAGCGAACTTAGTTTTCGGAATACTTCTAAATTAACAAGCATTTATTAAATGGGAAACTTACTTGTTTCGATTTTTAATTAATGAATTCTAATTTTTGTAATTTAACTAATTAAGATAGTACGTCAAAAAATTACTTTTGGGCCAGAAGTCAGCCTAACCTTATAGCACGCTTAAACCTAATTCTACATTTCGTTCTCGTTGACAACTAGAAGGGCCTAGGTTTGTGGGTGCTAACAAGTTACGTTGACATATTTCAAATGTTGGCTTTCTTGCTGATTTTCCTAATTTCTTAGCAGTGGACGCTAACAAATTACTTTGGTATTTCAACCGAGCTTGAAGCACCTTTATATGTATTTTCTAATTAACTGTAGCACCCTTAATAAGAAATACGTCGTTATCAGGTCGAATTTTCGTCTAGAAAAGTAATTCAGGTAAATAATTACAGTTAAGAGGTTTTTATATCATTTAAAGTAAGTTTTTGAACGTTCTTTACGGCCAAGGCTTAAGTTGTATAGACTAATAGCATGGATTTATAATAGAAGCTTACGCTTCCTGGATATTCCACTGTAGCCTTCAGTAAGGCATTTTGATTTCAAACACATTTATGTCATAAAAATTCGCGCGCGTGGGGGCTGATGACGTAGAAATTGAGGCAAACTTTTTTCTCTCGGCGCGCGTGCACGCGCGCTTTTCTAAAAATTGTTTCGCGCGCGCTATTAAAAAAAAACTCAAGCGCGTGAAAAACGTCCACCCCCCCTCTGAATTTGCCTCAAATTCTACGTCACAAACGCGCCTGCCAGGCTGGTACTAGCTCGCGCCAGTTCAGATGAGGAATAAATGTTGTGCGCGTTTTAAGGCGAGTGGAATATCCAGGAAGCGTAAGCTTCTATTATAAATCCATGCTAATAGCACCCCATCTTATTTCCCCATAGAGCTTAATACAGTCGAAGGCAGAGGGCTGCCATTACCCTATTTTAGTTACTCTTTAAAGATTATTAAAAAGGCTGATTTCCAGCTCTCATTTGTTTTGGAATCCTGTGTATAGTCTGCTCAATTTTATGCTAGAAACATAGCCTAACCTGGTTAACACTAGGCTTTTTATGCTGTATTTACCGTGTGCGCTTCCAATAAATGGCATACCTATTCAAATTATTAACGTGTTGAAATAAAGATAATGCTTTTCACCCTGTGAAAAGATCGAAAACTTCAAAATACTACTGGTAAGATGACAAAAAGTTTAATATGTTTTCCCTACTGCAGAGTCGTGATGTTTACGTTAGCGCAGCTTAACTATTTGTTACAACAGTGGATTTTGTTAATTCATAAATATAAGTAACGGTGGTGCTGATTAATCCAGGAGGTCAGTGTCGTTATGTAATTTAATTAGTCAAATAATTTCCATGTTTACATCAGCGCAGATTTTTCCAATGTAATCACGTCAGCAACGGAGGGTTACGTTGTTGGCTATCTCCACAGTTCACATTTATTTGTCTAAATTGCTATGAATTGTTTAGGTATTTAATTTAATTACTGTTATTGAAGCCAAAGTTGCTAAACTATAGAATCACATCATTCATTAACATATGTTATAGATGATTTTTATGTTACCGCAAATTTAGCACGAGGTATGATAAAAGTTTAACACATTGTGTTGGCAAGAATGAAAAACTCTTCTAAACTTTACAATTAAGGTGATTTGAAACTCATTTTATAAGCTAAATCAACACTGCCAAACCTCAATCCTTCATTAATTTCAACTTAAGTATAATTAACGTGAATTTAAACATGAAATATACATATTTGGATGAGAACTCGAGTAACTTTGAAATAAAATACATAATTAAGATTAAAACTGCACAAGCTCTTAGTATAGCCCCATGTTTTCTATCTCATACTTAGTTAATTTCAATTATCTTTAAAGTACATTAATAGGCGCGAAATTCGAAAGTTTAAGGTAAAATAAGAGTCAAAACCCACTAAAAATTGCAATTAAGGTTAAGTATATATTGAAAGTCATTTATAACCTAAATGTACACTGCCGAAATACAATCTTACGTTAATTTTAAATCAATTAAATATAATTAACGTGAAATTAAACCAAAAATATTCATTTTTTGGATTAAAAGCTCAAATAACTTTTAAATAAACTGTTTAATTAAGATTAAAACTACCCAAGCCGTTGGTAAATCCCAATGTTTTCTATTTCACACTTCAGTTAATTTCAACTATGTTTAAAGTACATTAATTGACGCGAAATTCAAAAGTTTAGGGTAAAATAATGACTGTGGCAAAAATGTTAAACTGCACAAAATATTCCAATTAGGGTAAAAAATTCCAATAAATTATACTTTTAAGCTTAATCGACTCTCCCGAACTGCGCTCAAATTAGGATTAAAACAACACAAGTTTTTCGCACAGCCACAGATGTTTCCTATTTCACTTTCGAATTAATTTAATTCATCATTAAAATACATCAAAAGCGCATACATATTTTAGAGTAATTGCAATTAAAGTTAATATTTCATTGAAACTTGTATTATAAACTAAATCCACACTAGATAAACCGTTAAATTAAACTTAATCAAGTATAATTAATGTGAAATTAACCCAAAACACGAATGTTTTTGGTAAATTCATGGATACCTTATAATTTAACTAACAAATTATAATTAAAACTACACTTATCTTTCACTCAGCCTCCATTTTCATGTTTAATTCTTACACTTAAGAAATTGTCATTTAAAATCATTTTTCCCATATTGAAAAGAGAGCTATTGAAAAGGCGCGAAATTTAAAAGTTTTTTTTGGGGGGGGTACAGTATGTGTGCATTTTTAACAGGAGTATTGTTACAATTGTAACACTACAGACCTTGTATTTCTAATGGAACCGGCAATACCGCAACGCTGAGCCGAAAAACCAGGATGGTAATTGTTTGGACCTATCGGGTGAGGACATTGGAGCACCAAAAACATACCGCGGTGTCACTTGTTGAACGTTAAAGCGACCTTCATCACTTTAAATCCCATGACCTGCTCAATCTGGCAATCTTTGAAAACTCAACTTTGAGGTTCTTCCGGTCCCTTTGATATACAGGGTCTTCAGTGTTGGAGCTAAGTATAAGAATTACAGTAGTTAGTCTCGTTTCCTAGCAAAATGCCAACCTGTTCTAACCAGGACAAATTGGACAGGATGTTTATTTTGGGTGAAGGTCGCAGTAACGTTCAACTAAAGGCAGTGCTTCCACACCGACAACATCCGGTGCGAAGCACCTTCGTGATTTCGGTAGTGCAAGATCATGAACGTAGAAGAGACTGTATAGTCTGTAATGAGGATATAGATTTTGACATCGTAGCACGTTTTGAAGCTAATTCATGCTAATAAGTAATAATAGAGCGGTGGAACAAGAAGTTGCACTAAGCCATTCTACTGTTTGTGCCAGTTTACAAGGGCATCATTACTGGCATTATCATACCCCCTACATCAAGCCTTAACGGACGAGGATTTCCCAAGACGGCAATACCATTAGTCTTACCATGCGTCATGAGTTCACTGCTTGCAAATGTATTGCAAGACATGGACAGTCGTCTGGAAGAGTGCCTAAACCACAATGGTAGAAACGTCGAATATTTACGTTGAGGTGTTTACCAAACAGTTAAGAGGTTGCAATTTGAGGCCCACGTTCTAAGACTAATCGTAGGACAGTTCTTTAAAATATTTTGTTGCATTCTCCAGTATTCTTTTTGTACCTTGTCACTCGTTGTCACTTGCATACAATAAAACATGAATTCTAAACATTTATTTACACCCTGTATAATTTAGTATGACATCACCCGTTGGCAGTATTGGGGGTTGTACATAAAGGAAGCTGTTGGTCTGATCTCGACACCACTGTATATGTATACAGTGTACGAAACAAATATTTTTCTTCCATATTTCAAATACCGTCGTTTTTAAGCTTCTTTCATAAATAAAGTGCAACATTATATGCTTATCGAAATCAATGTTATTGGATATAAGTTAAATGTAATTAACGATACTGAAGTACTTCTTTAAGCAATTAGAAATAGATCAACCCCAAATGTATGACGGTAAAGCAAACATAATTATTCAAAATTTAATTACATTAAGACTGAAGTAACAGATATTATAAAAAACGTCTTGGTTTGGACCAAGGCCGAAAAAACAAACGATATGTGTGAGGTTTATCAATTGGCTGAAGTATCAGATATTGCAATTTTTTTTGTTATTTTTATCCATTTAATCCTTAATCAATATTAAATTCAATCAACTGATTTTACCGTTAATCGATCTATTCCCTCTAAATTAATTGAAAAAATTACATATCTACGCTTTTTCAAGAACAATTACATTTTCCGAAAACATTTTATCATGAAATTAATTATTTTGAAGGGATTTCGTGTAAGCACTTGACGGACATAGTTTTAATTGTTGCTGGCTTGACAAATTTTCAAGTTTGCATCAAAAAAAAAACTTAAATCGGTAAGTTGCTAAGAAGACTGATGTTAAAATAAATATGATAATTTAAATTTATTTTGTTCAGACTAGTTAATAAACGAATGCCGTATACTTAAGACAAAGCAACATCGTTTATCCTGTGTGGTTTTTGTTAGAAAGTAGCTATCTGTAGCACTGGAAAAATATGATATCGGTATAATTATAACCAAAGGTAAAGGTAAAGATTACATAAAAAGATATACGTTTCAGTACCAATGGCTTGTTATATTAATTTCCATTCAAAACCAGTTAAGCGAAGAAGGTCACTCTTAACTTAACCCCCCCCCCCAAGAAAGTCTAAAGTACGAAGAGGGAAATTGCAGTGCAACCTTTCTTTCACAGTCGCGACATTAGAAATGTAGCATTTCGATATACGAAATTAAATATATGAATTCGTGCAACACCCTGGTTTGGCATCCACTATTAAATATTTACATCTTCCTTTCGAATTATGTCAAAGTTCGCTTGGTCTTTTTAGACACAGTATTTCAAATATTCAATATTAAATCCCTCAACACGTACTCCCTTCAAAATAATTAATTTCATGATAAAATGTTTTCGGAAAATGTAATTGTTCTTGAAAAAGCGTAGATATGTAATTTTTTCAATTAATTTAGAGGGAATAGATCGATTAACGGTAAAATCAGTTGATTGAATTTAATATTGATTAAGGATTAAATGGATAAAAATAACAAAAAAAATTGCAATATCTGATACTTCAGCCAATTGATAAACCTCACACATATCGTTTGTTTTTTCGGCCTTGGTCCAAACCAAGACGTTTTTTATAATCCCTTTAGAAATCCATCTGACTGCCCTCTTGACTTGTCCGAGATAACGATCGCTTTACAGTAGCACCGAGGGGCAATTCACTTGGATCTCGAGAGCATCATTAATCTGAATTTAAGAATCAAATCCTTTGATCATGATTTAATCAACACTGCGGAAGAAAGGTAATATTTGTAAGCAGATTTAATAAGGCGATGTTGTAGAATTAATGGAACAAGAGAACTGCCCCTCGAGTAGCAGCAGTTTCTTGTAGGCCGTCCATTTTGTCAGTTTTATTGGTTGTTTCATCAAAGAGGAGAGAGGAGAGAGAGATATAATAAAACTACTTTATTAGGAGTAGAATTGCTCATGTATTCAATTACAAGAGTTGCTTACGCACAATGTACCAGTCAATTTGAAAAAACAATTTTTCGTCAATTTTTTTTTCTGATTTTTCCATAGCTTTAAAACAAGTTAAAATTACTTTATTTTTTTGAGTTTCTTAAATAGTAAAAATTTTTAAAAAAGGTAAGTATTAGTTCAAGCCACATTTGAAGAGAATAAATGAAAATTCAATATATTGACAGAGTCTCGAACGACTGATGTCGCTACTTCGTTGATTAATGTCCTTTGTAGCTTAAATTGTCTAACGAAATCGACAAAAAATTTCGTTATCGTTCAACGCGATCCCACGTACAGGCCGATAGTCTCCCACTCTCTCACTTCCGGGTATTTATCGCGAAAATAAGCGTGAGTCGTATCCATGTATGCCTTTTTCTCCAGGTTAACCCGGTTGGCCTGGTCCAAATGCTGCTCAAAACGTATTGTTGGGTCGATAATGAATCCGACGGGTAGTCTGGCGCTTTGATTTGAGGCGTCAGGTTTACATGTTGCAGCCGTCCTGTCAATAATCACAAGATCGGCCCGTTTATTAGTTCCGTTCTCGTCTGTGCAGTGTACTTCCTTGTACACTTCGTGAGCAGAAGCGATACAGCTTGCTTCTATTAGGTTAACAACCCTATTATGCCTTGCAATTACCAACTCATTGGAATGCGGGCAGTCCTGAAGCACGTGACAAAGAGTTTCCTTCTTCATGCAGTTAGGATACCTGCATGAGATTGTGCCATTGGAACGACCCTTGGTACCAAGAGTGGCGCAACAGTTAGAATTCATTTTGATAGCCGAGGTCCACTGGGACGATGAGATACCCTTCCCCGTGGTCATCCATGAGTTAGCGTTCGGGCATTCGGCGAATTGCGCCACTCCGAGACCTTTCCCTGGCAGATTAGACCACTCCTGAAAGGCATTCTTTCTTAGTAAGTCCCTCAGTTTTTGAGAAGAGAACGCTGATTCCGCTGGGCTTAATTGAATTCCCAGTTTATCTAAACACTCAAGACGTTCCACGTCGAAATTTCGACATACTCGGAGGGCTGGATCCTCGATTTTATTCAGCGTTAAAGCGATACTGTAGTGTTGAAGATAGGCTTCCCACGAGGCACACACAATTCCGAGGCCTCTAAGTCGCCTTGGGGAGTAAAACATGTTGTCCGTGCTATCATTAGGAATCATGATTATTTGTTTTACAGCGCCTCGAATGCAGATATCAATGTCTTTCAGAAAACCCTTGGTTAAATTTTTGAGCGGAGCATTTTGAAGCGGGTAGACCACCGATGGCCAGAGGAATTGGTTGATGATGTTGTACTTCTGGCTAGGTTGAAGCAGCGGGCTAGCTACTAATAAGTCGAGGTTTTCCGATACATTTTTTCAAACCGCTGCTTTATCAAGAATAATTTCATCGTTGAAGTCAATTCCTAGATACTTGACCCGTTCATTGTACTCAAGGGTTGGGATACAATCGCCACCAAGGGAAGGTAGGAATTCGGAACTGACATCCAGGTGTCCTCGACTGATAATTATAGCCTTACTTTTCTTACAGTTTACGCTCAGTCCTATTTCCCGTAGACCATCAATAACCATTTGCACCAGGACCGCCGCGCACTCCTTATTCTTCGCAATAATCGTAGTATCGTCTGCAAATCCCAAGCCAGATAATGATTTTTTCACCCGAAATTATTTCGAATCCATACGTTGAGGCCACTGTGTCTTCCGTCAGTCCTTTCAATATAAAGTCAATGGCCATGTTGAAAAGGGTTGGGGATAGAGGGGCTCACTTCGATCTGTACCTCGTTATCTGTTATAAGAAGATATATGAGGTCGCGTTGCTTCTCCGAAAGCGGGAGGACTTCTAGTGTCTTCTTTATATGCAGATGACTGATGTTGTCAAATGCCTTTGAAACATCCAGGAATACAATAGCGCAGTCAGATTTTTTCGATTTCGCGGATTGTAAGACCCCATTGACCAGGGAGGAGTTAATGTGCGTCCCTGGTGTGGGTACAAATCCTCTCTGAGCGGCACATGGCTGAAATTGTACGCGAATCCTTTTATCGATTGTCCTTTCAATAATTCTTCTGATGATTGAGAAGATCATAATTGACCGCCAATTATTGAGGTCATTCGCGTCCCCTCCTTTATGGATGAGAACTGCTCGCGCATGTTTCAATGGAGATGGTACATACGAGTACTGCTCCATCAATGAGGCGATCATAGCAATTATTTTTGCGCAGTTTGTTTCCCTTAGTGCCCTCATGAGAACTCTATCGGTGCCTGGGGCGGTATAGATGGCCACACCTTTCATGGCTATTTGCACCTCTTCCACCGTGTAAGGCTGATCTATTAGCTCTTCATTTTGTAGTGTGAGTGAAACTCCATAGTCCCCCCTAGTGTTCGGGTGTGATAATAGCTTTTCAAAGTGGTCCTGAATTTGAGATACCTGAATTTGGCACGTGACGTCTGACTGTTTTTTCGTTACCGCTCTCCATGCTTTTCTTCTACGGTTATAGTAGTCATATTGGACTTTCTCATAGTTATATGCTTCGCGACTTTGCTGTGTCCGTTTTACGCGGTCTTTTTGGGGATTCTTCGAGTTTCTATAACCCTTGTCTTTTTCTTTTAACTCTTTGCGTTTACGAGCGGCGTAGAATTTAGAGGCCGGGTGTTTGGGTCCCGATAGGCGACTCATGACCGCAGCTAGAAAGTCTTGTAGTTCCTTACAAATCTCGTCAAAAACTATGCCATCGAAGTTAGCTTGCAGGAAGAGGAGACGTTCTTCAAAAGCAATAATTTCAGGGAATGATCTATTTGTAGACTGTTGAACTTCAAGCATTGGATCATTGTCTCGTGCAGATGTACCAGTATCAGTGCTTCCTATTTGTACAACTGCATGTGAAGATTTGCCTTCATCCGACGTCCCTGTTGATGCAGTTTGGTCCCCACTGCCTGCTGACGTCGATGCGCAGGCAATCACTGAGCGGGATACTTCTTTCGCACGATTTATGTCGGGAGGTTTTTTTCCTTAAGTTGGTACTTAGCGGCGACCATCGCCCTGGATATTTCTTTATGGGAATTAGAGATGTGCACCCTAATTCCTTATTCCCCTTTAAACGCTTTGCCACAGTGGGGGCATGGCTTCAAAACAGGTTGTGACTTGATAATAGAAGGCTGCGACCTCAGGCTTATACCAGCAGGTGAAGTTCTAGAAGTAAGAGACCGACGTTGCGAGAAGTTCATACTCCCGTAGTATTTTTGCCCCCCCGGGAGAGGTAGTATTAAGACTTGTTCAGCTTGTTTCAAAATGGCGGCCCCCAGTCAAGGCCCGGGCAAACGCGAATAGCGTACAAATTTCATTAAATTAAATTAAACTAAACTGAATAATTATATTATTTTTAGCACTCCGTAGACTGAATACTTAAACTTTGCTAAATACACCTTGCAAAAATAGATACTCACAGAGAACCTACTAAATGTACCACCGATACGAGCCGAGGCTTAATTTTGGGGAGCTCGAAATTATGCGACTTGACCGATCAAACACAAGAGAGAGAAAGAGAGAGAGAGAGAGAGAGAGAGAGAGACATGGGGAGAGAATCAGTATAGAGTAATGTCAGGTCTAGTATGCAAACGTCATACCCTTCTATCTCTTAGCTCAGTGTCATCCCCCCTACCAGGCGCGTACAGTATCCTCTCTTACAAAAGCGCGCCTAGAGGGAGGGATACAGTCTTCTCTCATCTCTACCGACACTACTCTATAGGTGAAAACCAATATAAAGATATAAATCTACAGTGCACCATGGCGCCGGAGCCCAGCAGTTCTCGTACATAGTTCAGATAGGGGATAACAGATACAAGACGAAGAATATGGGACCTGAAACTAAACTACGGAAATTTTTTTTTACTACCGGGGGGGTATTTTATCTCCTCTTTGGTTTCATCATGTTACTTATGGTTTCATGTATAACATGAATAAATTTCGGGTTCATGATTTAGCTCAAGTTGTATAGTTAGAGTACTGTTGAAGTGAATTAAATGTCAAATGGCAAATATTTTCTATTTTCATTTTAATATCTAATTAATAGGCCTCCTTTCATCATATTTCTTGGGTTGACGATTCAAAACGACTTTGCTGCCTTTCTCTTAGCACTTCTTTAGTGGGAGCATCCACCATCCCACGATGGGGATGAATTTTCTTTGGATCATCTGACCCAAGAAACATTTTCTTCTTTAAATTGCCCTTCAAATAGCAAAGCATATTTATTTTCAAGGGTCCAATCTGACATGCGACAATGAAGATATACTTACATCGAAATTAGCCCTCTTTCTAAAAATGGCGTTCAAAAGTTCTGGCATATAGCCATACGTTTTTGGCTCCAGCACTTTCACAGTGTGCCATACTTTCGAGTGTCACTACAAAAAATTAATTATTCATCAATTTTCACTGAGTGTGGTAAACAATTAAGTAGTCTAACCGAGGTCTTCCGTCTTTGGTTTGTGATTGTTTTCGGCCAACATGATAATTGTGGTCAATAACAGCAAGTGTCATCCTCATTCCATAGCCTTGAAAACTAAAACAAATACTTTCAAAAACTGCTGTGCTACAATATTTATATTGCCTACCTAAAGGATATTCTTTTCGGCGCATACATTAGCATTAAACTATGCATATTTTCCAAAAACCCGGTGTGCCTATACAGCATGGAATATTATAGTTAAATATAGGAGCACTATAAAAAATAACAGTGTGCGAACCTGAAAATAAAAAATACGGCTTTTTCTTTGAGAATTCGTCATTAAAAACTAATCCACTAAGGCAGCGTAACGCGGTGGATTTCTGCTTTAGCCAAGGATGACTTTCCAGCTGCTCTTTTGTTAATTCATCATGGTCACATCCAAATCTACCAGCTTTGGGTATGTTCCAATCGTGTACATTTGTTACATGAAACAAAGCGGTACCCCATATTTCCTATAGATGGTTTACAAAGATTTAACATAATTTTAACTCCGTGTTGTTATGTTAGATAAGCAATGGAGTAGTGCGCTGATGATTTGTAGGTAGGACACACGAAAAACAATAAGGTTTTATGAGCAAAACTAGTAAAGACAAGATCCGTCCTGACAGTATAGAGCTTTACGCTTTTGTTGGGCTTTTATGTGTATTGGCGCTTTACCTCGCGCTTCTCCATACTCCCGAACCCTCTACGCCTTCAGGGGTGCTATTGTGATCTTAGCAGTGGTCCTTGTGACCCCCCCGATCTCCCGGACTAGGATGCCATTAGGCACTAATTGGCTATTCCACGAATCGCCCAAAATTTATGGCATGATGACTTAGCGGAGAGATATGAAGAAACTCTCTCCTATGGGGTAACAATAATAAAATCGGTTCTCTTTCTACCCTCAAAACGAAGTCTCTTTTTTAGGCTAGTACGATTAGGCTTAGTTTGACCCAAGCAGTAATAGTGGTAGTAGTGGCCTGAGCTTTTGCTTTCGTTAGTTTTTAGCTTAAAAGGAACTCGATAGCACCCCAACCCACCCATAAGCGAATCTGAGCTCGGTAGTCGGTTTGAGATTTTATTTTAGTTTAAAAATTTCCAGGTCGCTCCCTTAGCGGTAAGAGTGAATAAAATCAACTTCGAGTTTTCTTCATATAGTTTATCTCTAAAGTGTCGGGGAGGGGGGAAACACTCTTCATTTGTGGGGTCGGATATTTATGAATTTGTATCTTGTATATTTCTTTTCAGTTTATTTATGTTCTAAGTAAATAGATGACGATGTGGCTACAATTATGGCTCAGCCCTTGGGTCATCAAGATAGGGAGTTGCCTATCCTGTAGCGTTAAAACAAATTTCCTTACGCGCGTTCTTTATCCTTATACATACCTTCATCATTTGTGGGTTACCTTCGCACTATAGCGAGGAATACCGAAAGTGGTTGCGTAATCTTGGTGCCCAATGGGCCAAAGATTCGCATCCCTTTTGTTGAGAGCTCTAGGCGTGTGGAGTTAAACAAATGTTGATTAATTTGACTTGAATAATTATCGTAAATGTTTCTGCCTCGAATGAATTTTTAGCCTACTTCGATTATCCGTGTCAAAATATTTTTTCTCCATGCCATATATCGTGTGAATGTTTCACTTTGTAACTGAAAACGGCTCCAGGCTCACCACAATTCTCTATAATTTCGAAAATGTTGGAGAAACAAATAGGCCTATGATTTCCCTTGACCTATTATCTTACTTAATTCTTTTTTTATTGAAACGTGACCGTCTGTCACTAGCTCTGAAATTTTCACATTGTACTGTTCCCCTAAATTTAATATTTCTTGGGCAGCCAATTTGAACGCTAATATTTCCATGTTTGGACTTTTTCCGTCGGCGTGGCGAACGTCTCTATTATTAAAAGCAACTATTTGTTGCGTTTCATAATTCGCTAAGGAATACGTGCAATTCATTGATGTGTGCCCCGGGGAGTCGTTTCGTCCATCTCCAGCAAGAATCAGATCCTGCTTGGCAGCCATCTCTTTAAAAATATTGTTTTGCATGTTTTGCCAATATTCCGAAACAGCTGGACCTATAAAGTGTTCTTGATACCTGTGTGGAAATAGTAATTTGTCGGTCTTTTTTTGGGTAACCCAAATTTTTTATAAGCCTGCCTTATGAAGTGATATGTGCGATTTATTTAAACGAACACTTGATTAAAAAAATTATATAACTAGGCTTATTAAGTGCTCTTGGAATATCTATCGAGACTTTATGAACATATATATTCAAAATCGTGTTATAATTTATATATTTGAATTATAAATTTCATCTTTAAAATATTTGGTCTATCTTTTTAAACCTTCCCCTTTCCTTTACCCACAAAATTACTTAAAAACGCACAGCACCATCTTTGACGTCATGCTTATAACTTGGTTCATTATGGGACGTATAGTCTGGGACTGTATTGTTCGCCTGGCGCCGTAAGGTTAAGAATTAGCTCTACCACTCATTCATTGACAAGATATCGATCTCGACGTCGAAAGGTCTTTCGGTAAATAGCCTGGGAGTTGAAGCTATTCTAGGAATAAAACACCTCCCATTGAAATTGTTTCCCGCGACAGGAGAGTGGGATGTCAAAGAGGAGAGTCTGGGGATGAGTTTTATTTTACGATTTCTGACTAGGGTTTTATTGTCGGAATTGTAGGGCACTACTTTCTTTCCTATGATATTTTACACTACGCATTCCTACGCCTCAGCTTTTCCTATTCCCTCAATTCCCTCTGAATTTGAAAATATCCCTCCAAAATAAAAAAGCTCCCTAAGGATTAGGTGTGACACACAAAATCCCGGAATCTAAGGATCCTTTTCAAAAGGGTTTTTGGCCAAGGAGTGTAAAGTTTTAGGTTTGTTCTTTACCCGAAAGTCGCAATTATTTTACAAGTTATGGTTTCGAGTTGTGTAGTCATTTTAGTAGAGCTCGTTTGAAGTACTGCGTGTTCCGATACACGGTTTTGGTCATAACGCGCCTTTACCCCGCCAAATATAACTTTACTCAGTTCACCTTGGAAAAGCGTAGAGCTCTGCTCAGTAGTGAAAATGTCGAATTCCATAGAAAACGTAGAGTCATGGGCTGATTTTTGCGTTTGCAGGTCAGTTTGCCAATCTAGCAGGTGCCCGTGCAAAAAAAAACGGGAAAGATTGCACAAATTTATGCACTTGTGGTATTGTCGGGGGAAAAACATTACAGTGCCAAAATATTAGTGGTAACGGTTCCTTTATAATCAATGATAGTTCGAAAACTATCAGTGAAATACAAGTTACTAAGGAAACCGTCCAGTCGGTGAGTACATAGTATAATCAGTTTATATGATCAAGTCTATAATCTTGGCATATATATTACATTGTAGAAAAAAAGTAAAAAATCGGCAACAGATGATGAGCCGCCAGCTAAAAAAACAAAAAAGTGAAACAAATAGTTTCACGAGAAACAAATAGTTTCACGAGAAACAAATAGTTTCACGAGAAAAAAATAACCACGGCATTGGAACATTTAGAATATAGGGAGGAAGAGACGAAACAAAAACTTCGCACGAAGGATGCTATGGGTAAATACGTTTTTTACACCATTACGATATTGTATAAGATAACTACACAGATCGTATATGTTACTAAAGTGATGGTCATTTTTCTATAATGGATGAAATTAACACGATGGATATCGCAAAAACTAAAAAAATTTGCTTTTGTGCTGGCTCAGCGAGTTATAGAGCAGGACGGACTATTAGAAGAAGGTATTGTGCAATGATATGGCACTCCGAGATGTATCGCATAGGCCGAGTAAAAAGCGCGCATACAGATCGAGCCATGATATACAAGCACATTTTACGGGATGTTTATTACCTGGAATATTTTCAGATTATTTGGTCGGCCCCTCCTATAATGCGATAAACTCTTATCCTTCCTGCACGTAGGTGTTTTTTTTTTGACAGACTTTGAGTGGTTGATTTGAAAGATATTACATGGTACTTTTTGAAGGGCCAGCCACTCAGCGTAATCGGTGTATGTATAACTCTGTAACTTGAAGCAAAATTATATAGATATACTATATAATTTTGCTTTAACTGTACTAAAGGGATTACGCGTAATCTTTAAATGCCCTACCCTTGACAATGCTAATATGATTACGTGTAGTCCGTAATCGGGGTACAGGAAATCTGAGAGTGATTAGCACCTCGGTATTTGCCACCTGGGTGCGAATCGACATGGGAGGCAAGAAACCGCGTTTTTTTTCGCTTCGCGCCAAGAGACACCGCTAGATGAAAGAGGAGAGAGAGATGAGATAATCAGAATAGGTTGCGGTGATCCATGCGTCGTGAGAATGGTGGTAAATCTACTGTACGCCGCGGTAGATTAGCGCAAGGGATTTGTACCGTTTGAGGGTGACGAGCTAGGGCTTGACAAGCCTTACAGCTCCAGAGGGAGGAAATGGGGGACTAGGAAGAGGATGGTGCGAAAAGAAATTTTTTGAGGCCTAATTTAAATTTTGTTAGGGACGTTAGGGAGGCGAGGTCAGAGGGTAGGGAGCATGGATAAAGAATGCGCGTGCGGAAATTTGTTTTCACGCTATAGGATCGGCAACTCCCTATCTCGAACGACAGCTTATTCTGTATATACTCTGTTACAACATCGGTTGCCAACTGGCGCAAAGCCAGGTCTCTATGTAATCTAGCCTTGCGCGTGCTGACAAGAGACAAAAAACTTCAGGATCATCACGATTTAAAAATCGTTTAAAATATCCTGAAGTTTTTTGTCTCTTTTCAGCACGCACAAGGCTAGATTACATAGAGACCTAGCTTTGCGCGTGCTGACAACCGATGTTGTAACGGAGTATATACAGAATAAGCTGTCGCTCGATATAGGGAGTTGCCTATCCTGTAGAGTGAAAACAAATTTCCTCACGCGCATTCTTTATCCATGGTAGGGAGTTCCATAGGGGAATGGACCGTCGAAAAAACGAGTGCTTCAGCGGGTTTTTATGCGAGGGAGGTAGGAAGAGCTTGAAGGAATGACCTCGGGTGGCATGGTTTGATAGGGCACGCGAAAAATATTTTTTTGTAGAATACGAAACAGGCTGATAAGGTCAAGATGGGCTCGCCGATTGGGCAATGAAACCCAGCACAAAGAGGAAAGTCTAGATGATCGCGGGAGGTGACGTAGATTACACGGAATTTTTGACGCTCGGCCTAGGACACTGTTTAGCTGACGGATATCTTGTCTAGCTTGATAAGGGTTCCAAAGTTTGACGAGTAGGTCCCCGCCCCCATGTGCAAAGGATAGACCTCCTAAAACTGAACGTACTGAAAATTGTTTTTACTCCACCCCCCCGCCACTATTTTCCAGCGGATTTCATAAAGCGCGTTTATTTACATCCACTCTCTCTCTCTCTCCTCTTTGGCTAGAGACAACCCCACATATACTGAACTCGGGGTCCGTCTGGCGTTGAATCCGGCAAAATAAAATAACTAACATGGAGGCGTTATTCTGGAAGTACTAAATGGATTGGTCCATTCATTTTCCGCAGAAATTGATTTTCTATCCTCTAGTCTAGACCCCCAAACCTCTTGATATTCAGTGAATGACAATGGTAATAAACAAAATAAACCTTTCTATTCCAAAGTTATCGATCGTGAAGCCGAGACATGCGGATCAGTTTTTGAGGCGTTTAAAGTGCCTAGTACGATACAACATATGACAACGCCACACATAAACATAACCTCCCCACACATAAACATAACCTCCCCACACAACACAGCCCTTAATGAGGCCCCCGAACAGGAAAAGGAGGTTTGCAATTCAGGGTCAATTGAACCTCATAGTCCTGTAGCCACATCTAGAGACTGGTGTTTGTGGGAATTGTAGAGAAATGCCCACAGCCGTTGAAAATGTCTGCTGCGGCTATCAAAATTTATGCATTGGGCGCCGCCCAATTTTTGAGCTACTGTGCCTTGAGCCAGCAGTGTTGGTTATGGTGATGAGAATTAGGCGAGAGATATATAATGACGATGACGAGCTAAATGTCGCCAATATCAACATGAGGTACCAAGGGTATCAAAATCTATGCCTATTTCTTTATGGGAGATTAGGCATAGGAAATAGAACACCCCTGCCCTCATGTTGTGTTTTGGGCATAAGAAATGCGTATCCCTCTCCAGATGGACATTATGAAAGGTTTACCGAAGTGGAAAACATTAATGGAGGGCGTGGTCGTCGTCAGCCCCGTATTAGGCGGGGCGCGTTTCATTATGGCCACTAAAATTTTCATTTCTTTAAATTTATGAAATTTGTGTCTTTTTGATTTTTATGTATATAATTTGGGTATTTTTGTTTTTGAAGTATATAATTTGTCTATTTTTTTTACGTATATAATTTGGGTATTTTTGATTTTGATGTATATAATTTGTCTATTTTTGTTTTTTATGTATATAATTTGTCTATTTTTTTATAATGTATACAATTTTTCGTTTCTAATGTACATAATTTGTGTATTTTTGATTCTAATGTCTTGTGTAAATTGCTATAATTTAGATTCACTAAAATTTAAGCAGTAAAAAATAAAAACTAACCTCAAATATGTGTCCTTTCCAAAAAACTTTACATTAGAGTGACTGAAGTACTTTGCTATACTAGAAAGACACAAAATCCCATAAATCCTTGCATTAGCGATCTTTCAATCACCACTTGATATTACGAGTTTTTTTTAACCATGAGATAAACATCTTTTTGGAAAAACTTTCACTGAATGACTATATTGTTTAAAAAAAATTCTTTTTCTTATAACTTAGCGGTGGTTTTCCATAATTAGGCTATCTAAAGAGTCTTCATTGATTCCGAAAGCTTCTTGCAACTCCTTCAAGAAAAGAACATAACTTTTAGTTCAAAATCAATGGAATTATGAATTTAAAATAATCATGAGATCACCAAATCCGTACAACAGAGAGTTCGTTGGCTTCAGTACAATTTTTGAAATTTAATGGGAGTATTTCACCTTCATCACTAAAATAAGGCGTTTTTGGGATTATTAAACCACATTTGATGAATGTAATTAAATATAATAAGACTTACTCGAAATTTTCCAGAGAACCATCTACTGGCTCTTCATTAACACACTCTAAACTTGGACTACACGTGGGAAAAGTTTTTATTACTTCGTAAATGCTTGTTACGCTCAACTATATACAAATAACATACACAATTGAAACATCACAAAAGAGTCTTCTTTTTGAGGATGAGGTATACTCAACAGGTGTTGAAATACTACTTTTAGTTACTTTAGGTGTTGGGGAACTGGAATCACATGGGGATTCTATGGCTAAACCATATTTGCTCCTTGGTGTTTTAGGAGATGGTTTTTCTGACAAAAAGATCGTCTAATTAAAATATGTAATAAAAGAATTATGACTATAAAATCCTACACACTTGTATGTCTGTATCTTTCATAAGTCCGTGGACTACGAAACACAAATTTTGGGCTTGTGGTTGCGTTGTTTAAACCTATGGACTCTGTCTGACAGCTTTTGTTTGTTGAAAACATTTTAACATCCGTTTGGCATGTAAAACTTGAAGTTTGCAAATATTCTGTTTGGGTGTGCTTTGAAACTGGCTGTGGAATAGGATCTTTACCGCAACTAATTCAAGTGAAGATGTTAATATTCATAGAAATACTTAAATATCAAATAATTATGAAACTAACTAATTATCAAGTAACAGCTTTGCTAACTCCTCATTTGTGTTCCCTAATGTTTTTCTTAAATCAACCCATTTCTCCATACTGCTACCAATATGAACTCTCTGATTATATACTGAAACAATGAGTTAGAATTAGACAGGTGTTGAAATACATATGCTTAAAATTAGACTTAAATTACCCTTTTTTGGTGCTGACATAAGTGACATTGTGGGTACGAAGAAGACTTACCAGATTATAAATTATATAATTAACTAAAAAATTTAAATTAATATGCTACTACAAATTAGAATACCACAAAGCTTTTATTAATTTTGTTGATACATACTATATAATACTATTACAGTCAATTTTTCAAAAACTACACAAAAATATAAGAAAATGACGTGTTGACGTCTTTCCTTTTAAACGTTTGAATTTTGACGCCGACTTAACCCTAATAGCAGACGAAATGGGACATTTTTGGAGGGAAAGTTTTTGAATAGCCATTGGCTGTTTGCCCTGTCAGTCACTCTGGTCAGCTTTTGGATTCCGAAAGCCACAACCCACAAAATATTCCCGCCACTATGGCTATCTAGTGAACAATGACGTCAACTCGCGCGAAAAATAACAGGCGCATTGCCCTTTAATATCCGGTTTCAAAAACTTACATAAAAATACGCTTATAATCGAAGAAGGGAGGGGGTTCTTCAACAATGACCTTTAGGTCTTTGAAGATGTTAGGGAAATATTTCATCAATCAATCAATCAAATATTGACAGGTCTAGCTAAGGAATGTGGGTAATAATAGATAAATAAGTCAGGTTTACTATTGTGTTATTTATTTACTCGTCAGCTGTTATGGAGGCAGGTACAGAGAGGTTGTCAAGAATTCGTCGGATCTTGGAGGTTAACCCCCAAAAACTACTTATTGTATTCTTTATATTATTGATTTTGGGAATGTTAGAATTCCTTAATCTTTGGTTTCAGAACTTTGACATAAAAATACGCCTACAGTCTAACAATGGAACAGTCAAGGACAATAGATATTTCGCGATAGCTACGTAGGAAATATAGTATAAAAACCCTCGAACTCGACAGAGGAGTGTATCATTACTCGTGAAGACCTTAAACGTGCAAGATGGAAAATCAAGAAGCTGGTATGAGGAAGATTGGCGTAACTAACGAACGAAAAATCAACGGTAGATTCCACATTTCTAGAGAGTTGTTCCTGACAACGGGATTCGTGAACGGCACCCTTGACCCCGATATCCGCTTATGTAGGAAGCAGTCGGTAAAACGTTTCGCCATTTCAACAAGTACCTGGGAGAAGTTGATACCCAGACTACCCTTATTAGCAGGCTGGACGGCGGGCCACGAAACCAATAACTTTGAAATTGTTTTGAACGATAACTCAAATGAAAAAACAACTGTTGTGGCGTATTATAATACGTGTCACATTAAAGATTTACTAAATGATGATTCCATTGTTTTGGACAGTCTGGAAACGGCTACCTTGAATCGAGTTTCGAACGCCGTTAAGGAGCATCTTATTAAGTTAAGTAACCATGAAATTGTATTCACGCACATGGCTGATATTATTATAGAATTTTATAATGATATTTATGATAATTTGTATGGCGATCACGATTACATACCGTGCTTAGATGGTCAACCCGAAAAATTCGACGCAGTGGTGGGGTACTTCACCAATTTCGTAACGTCTTACCAGGTGGTAATGAAGTTTAATAATGTACTTGAAGAAGAAAATCTTGAAAGTAAATTTTATAATTATAATGTATTTTTGGCAATTTCTGGTCAAATAACTTATTTTAAAGAGATAATGCACATTTTAACGCATTTTTAAATTTATGTCTATTTGATAATTTGTTTTTTTGCATTGATGTTTCAAAATAAATTGAATTTAAAACTGAAAAAAATGTTCCATTTTATATAACTAATACTACACAGAAATGATTTTTTAAATTTTAAGCCTACGAAATATAAAAGTAGATATAACTAAAGTGTTGGAAAAACTATTAAACTTGTCGATATTTTTGATAGGAACTTATTTTAAATAAAAAGAAGTAAATAAAGTACAAAAACAATTTATTTTAAATCAAAAAAAATATTTACAATTTTTTTTTACAATAATCCCTCCCCCTCCCCCCACTCAATCGATTGAGAGGGTTTGCACGAGTGTACGGACCCCCTCGAACATCACATCGTCCCGGCCCTCGTACACTCGTGTGTGGCCCGCGGGGACTTCTAGAAAACGCACCCGGCGGTACGTCAACAACTGCGCAAGTTCCTGCGTGACTCTGTTGGGAGAGAGAAAGAGAGGAAGGTTAATAAATAAAGTATTGGAAAACAACAACTAATAAAAAAATTAACTCACCGGAACCCGCGACAGTTGAGGGCCAGGAGGCTAAAAGAGAAAAATTAAAATTTAGATAAACGAAACATGCATGAAAACTTACTCGTGGAGTATAAAAACGCAGTTGTTATACACGACGTGCCGTACTTGTTTAAGCAGGTCGTGCATAAAAGCGTCATCCTCCACGACCTCGGCTAGTCCCGCCAGGTAGTTTATTATTTGATATACTAATCTGTAAATAAATAAAAATTATAATACCGTAGTGTAACGTAAAACAAAAGGTTCACTTACAAGTCCCCGTTGACGTTTAAGTCGTCCTCTCCCGGCCGGGGCATAGCTTGCCACGGATAATGTATGGCCCGGAGAGGTTGATATTCTAGTTGAGGTTCGGGAGATGGGGTGCATGGTGGTGGGCTCGGTGGTGGTGACGGGGACCTGGGCCTTGGCCCTACCACTCCGCGTGGTCTCCGAGGTGGCGGTGACGGGGCTAGCTCTAGTGACTCGGGGGTCCCAGAGCGGGAAATATCCGAAGAGTCCGAAAACTCGACGGGGGAATAGAGGGTATAGACCCCGTGGACTTAGCTATAGAGAGAGAGATTTTCCAAGTCTTCTCTTAAAAAAACTAAGTTTTTAATAAAAGTATTTCTTACCAGGTTGCGGAAAGGTCCATAGCTTCGTTTTGTTGGTTGTTCATGGTGGTGGTCCGAGAGAAAGTGGTAACTTTGAGGTCTCAACTTCTTCATTTTATACTTTTTACTAGGGTCAAGGCGTGTTCGAGAACAAACAAGTGACTTCGAGGTATTTAGCATGTACGAGGGTAGAAAATTTTCGCGGGCAAAACTATCAGAATACTTGCCATTGGACTATAGTTTCTCAGGTGACTTTTCTTTTTTTTTGGGGACATTTAGAGAAACCCCTTCAGCGTTTCTTGGATTGAACGTACGAGGGTCTTTGGTTTAACCGTATTTACCATCTCAAATAGTGACAGTACATGTTAAAAGCTTATAGAGGCTACTATAGTGAAAGGCAGCATGATGGCCTTACTTTTCAAAATTATTTCTACGTGTTCACGGTGGCCTACCCGCGTCAGCCGCGCTTCCCCCTCCACCCCCTGCGTGTCGTTTGGGCCCCCTACCCCCCCACGCGTTTGGGGTTCACGACCCAGGGGTGCGCGTGGTTTCGCGTATTAATTGAATACGCTGAAGTACGAATGATAGTTACAAATAAATTTCATTCGAGCATTAGCCATGATACCGTTCACTACACCTGGAAATTTGATTATTTTCGGTCCTTCGGGATCTGGTAAAACAGTTTTATGTAAACGAATAATTGAAAATAAGGATAAAATGTTTGAACCTAAAGTCGATTTAGTTGTTTGGCATTAAAGTATATATCAGCCTTGCTACGATAAATTGAAAGAAATGGGCGTAATTATGCGTCAAGGTTTACCCGACGTTACTATATACGATGGCTCTAAAACAATATTAATCGTCTTAGACGATCTCATGTTAGAAAATAAAAATAATATTTTATCAGAAATATTTACTAAGCAATCTCACCATAGGAAATTATTCGTCATCACCCTTTTACAAAACATATTTGAAAAAAACTTGAGAACAGCCTCCTTAAACGCGCATTAATTACATGATTCTTATGAAAACTGTGAGAGATCTTATGCAATTAGTGGCTCTCTCAAAACAATTGGCACCCAACAACTCTAAATTTATTGTAGAATGTTATCTGTATGCGACTGAAAAACCACACGGGTATTTACTTTGCGATTTAACCCAGAGATGTCATTCCGATTTAAGGTTTAGAACAAATATTTTACCGGGGGAACAAATAGTCATCTATACTCCCAAGAAGAAAACGATATAATTAAACAGCATTTCCAAAATTTAATCATTCTTTACGATATCACCACCGCGAAAGGTCAAGAAAACATCGGGTAATAAAAAGAAAAGTTTAGCCGATAAAAACATCAATTTGATAGCAGCGTTGGGGCAATTAAAAAAACCTCAAAGATTAGCTATTCTTAAAAATTCTAATCGAGAAATTATTGATTCAATCAGCGAGTGCTGTCATAACGCCTTACAAGGAGCTGTCAATCTGAAACCAGACGTATATAATAAATTGTATATATAATAAACATATTCGCAAAATTGCTTGCAAAAACACTCATTGGAAAGCCAAAAGGACCATATTATCTAAACAAACAGGAAGCGGTTTCTTTAGTGTCCTCTTTCCCGTGGCTTATTCTCAAAATGAATAAAACACTAGTTTACGCTAATAAAATGACATTAGTACCCTTGGCGCAACAACAACCTGAACAAAGTCATAGCCCATCAAATCAGTTAATAACATCAAATAATGAAATTTCAAAAAACAATACAGTGTTATCGGAGTTAGATAAGGAGATGAGCACGATTATCTCAAATCCATCTTTAGATGAAAGAACCGAATGGGTTTTTTATGAAGAGGCGATGAAGCGCTACCAAAACATCTCGAAACCCTGCCCATCGAATAAACAAGACAGCTGGATTAATATGTTTCCCCTGAAATATAGAGGAGCGGCGAGGAAAATATTCGACCACTTAGCAAGTAACGCTCCTAGTATACGTTGGGATGACTCGGGGGTTCTTTTCGTGAACGACCTTAAGATCCCAGATTCAGATATAGTTCAGCTAGTTTATTTTACTATACAACCTACCTTCTTCAATAAGTACGGAGTAGCCCCTTCACTCGTAGGTAATCCACCGACGGGGTGGATAGAATTTCAACCCTTTGTGCAAAACGTTCTAGCGCCAAAAAGCAAATCAACGTCTCCATTAGCACCGCCCCCCTCAACCAAGGCATCGCCCAGTTCTGTACCGCTGAAGAATCGGCTTCGACCCCGAACGTATATAAAAGCGAAGAAGAGATTAACTTTTGACAATAAAACGAGCCCTTTAATTTCGAAGAAACCACCTTTTAAAGCCAAGAATACATTATGGGAGGTTTAACGAAGCTCCAAAAAGTAGAAACTTTAAAGAATACTTATCTCAACTGCAAACACCGGTCAGGGTTCACTGGTTTAAACCCATTGTATAAGGCTGTCAAATCTCAAGGTATTTCGAGAAACGAAGTCAAAACCTTTCTAGAAACCACTGACGTTTACACACTGCATAAAACAGCTATACATAAATTCAAAAGGCGTAAAATCCCCGTCTTTAACATCTCGGATAGAGTCGAAGTAGATCTGGCTGATCTGGGGTCAATCGCTAAATACAATGACGATTACAGATATCTTATCGTGGGCATCGACTGCTTCTCCCGAAAAGCTTTTGTAGTACCCATGAAAAGAAAACACGCGACCGAGGCTACGAAAGCTCTCGAGGGTATCATCGAACAAAGCAAACCTAAAGCCGTCTGGTCTGATTTAGGTAAAGAATTTTTTAATTCACAGACGCAAAAACTTCTTAAGAAAAATAAAATCAAATACGGCTCTATGACGTCAGAAAAATTCCACTGTCCATTTGTAGAACGTTAAATTAAAACTTTGAAACATCGAATATTCAAAATGTTGACTCATTTCAATTCTCATAGATATATAGATCATTTGACAGACATAGTTAAAGGCTACAATGCCTCTTATCATTCCGTAATAAAAATGACACCCGACAATGTTTCCCCCTCTAACGTTCTGGAAGTGTACAAAAACATTTACAACCCGGAAATGAGTAATAAATCTACTAGAAAAGACGTCAAATTTCGTGTCGGAGATTACGTAAGAATAAGCAAACTTAAACCAGCATTTTCTAAAGGTTATGAGCCAAATTTTTCAACGGAAGTATTTGTCATTTCCTCTATTTTGAACTTCAGAAAACCCGTATTATATCGTTTGAAAGATTTGGACAGCAAGCAAATAACCGGGTTGGTTGTTTTACTCTGATCAGCTCATTCGAACAGTGGAACCCAAACAGTTTAAGATAGAAACTATATTCAAGAAACGTAAACGTAAAGGGAAATTAGAATATTTTGTATCGTTTATCGGTCTACCTAAATCGCAGAACTGGAAAGCATCGCGTGAAAAATAAAATGTACTGGACACAAGAAACAAACCCCGGTCCATAGCGGCAATTCTAAAGACCTTGGCTACGGTCGAAACAAAACGGTGGGTTTTCTTTTCTTAATACTGTACAGTTTATTTTTCATGCGAGGATATCCAGCGCTGGTAACCTGGCGGCGCTAGTATCGACTTGTTTGAAAATTGAAAAGCTTATTCAGCCCTTTTTCTTCAAAAAAAACCCCAGAACTCCTGTCGTCTTCATTTTCTTCTAGCATTATTTCAACTTTCCGGTCTTCACTGGGTTTCAGTTGAACTAAGAAGGAGGTTGAATGTTCTTAGGTTCCAACTTGCAAGTACTGATATGATTATAATAGTGACAGTATGGGTGTTGACCAATACATGTTATCTGTTTTCTAGAGAGCCGGTAGGCCCTTCTAGATAAGAACCCACACCCTCCCGTAATGTTAAAGAAAAAAATTCACAGATTTTAGGCTTAGCGTCCCATAGAAAAAGCATGGCATTTTTGGTGGTCGGTTACATCGAATAACTAAGGAACTACAGGGAAGTTAAGGTTCGGAATAGTTTTGAATTATCAAGCAGCTATTTGACAAGAATAAAATTACTTTTATAGTAGATTAATACAAATTAAGGCTGAAGGAACAGATATTTTATAAAAAAGACTTGGTTTGCCCAAGCCTTATAAACAAAACGATGATGATAAAATGTTTCAAGACAATGGAATTGTTCTTGAAAAATCTGAGATAAGTAATTTTTTATTTCAATTAATTTATAGGAAATAAATCTATTACCAGTAAAATCGGGAGATTGAATTATATTCTAAAGAGTAGTAAAATACGGATTGTCATTAAAATCATATAGAAAAAAAATAATATCCACGCTTCAGTCAACTGAAAAAACTCTTATCGTTTTGTTTTTAAGGCTTGGGCAAACCAAGTCTTTTTATATAATTAATATCTGATCCTTAAGTCATGTGATAACCTTAATCTTATCGATACTTTTTTAAGTCTTGGTTCTAATCAAGACATTTTTGATTAATATCTGCACTTCATTCTTAATTGTTTATTAATTTATGTTAATGTTGAAACTGGGGTGGATTTACCCATTATTTCATAGCGTATTCTCTCATACCAAAGAATCGGCATTATTAATTAATTTCCGATGGGGGCGAACCAGAAATATACCAGATGTTCCCACGGAGATCATTCTTAAATCTCTGTTTTAATATCATTGTTTCAACAACATTTAAATACGGCTATTTTTCTTAACTTTCACGATCAACATAAATGACTTTAAACTACGTTTTATTTTATTTTAGCAGTTGGTGAAATAGACAAATTGTGGTAAACGTGACTATAAATAAACTAACTAGCAATAATTTGGGAAATCTAGTAATATTTTGGAGGAAAAACATATCAAATTTAGTAATATCGTTCAAATGATAATAATTTGAAAGCAATAACAGACGCAGATTTAGTGAAACATCGTTCCTTTTTCTCTTCTCTTTATTGCTTTGGTCCCATTGAGCCGAATTCCCATTCGACAGAACGGTATTTTTGTGGTGTCCCTTTCGACCGAACGTAGCCAAAAGGTGCGATTTTATTATAGTCCTATTGAACTGGAAGAAGACATACTGTGTGGTTTTGCATTAAATATATTTTTAATTTCACAACTTATTTTTGTTAAAATAAATGTGAGTTGAAAATGTATTACTGCACTTATTTTAACCTAACCCAACCCAACCTTGTTTGGAGGTAAAAAGATTATTTATATGAGTATTAATAGCCCGCCTCTTACCACGAACAATTTATTAGCAATAATAGAAATATTTTGGAAAAGATGACAGATAATTAATTGGAGAATATTTTGGAAAAGTTGGCAGCTAATTAATAGGAGAATATTTTGGAAAAGGTGGCAGCTAATTAATAGGAGAATATTTTGGAAAAGGTGGTAGCTAATTAAAAGGAGAATATTTTGGAAAAGGTGGTAGCTAATTAAAAGGAGAATATTTTGGAAAAGGTGGTAGCTAATTAAAAGGAGAATATTTAAGAAAAGGTGGCAGCTAATTAGTAGGAGAATGTTTTGGAAAAGGTTGCAGCTAATTAATAGGAGAATATTTTGGAAAAGGTGGTAGCTAATCAATAGGAAAATATTTTGGAAAGGTGGCAGCTAATTAGTAGGAGAATGTTTTGGAAAAGGTTGCAGCTAATTTAAAGGAGAATATTTTGGAAAAGGTGGCAGCTAATTAATAGGAAAATCTTTTGGAAAAGGTGGCAGCTAATTAATAGGAGAATATTTTGGAAAAGGTGGTAGCTAATTAAAAGGAGAATATTTTGGAAAAGGTGGTAGCTAATTAAAAGGAGAATATTTTGGAAAAGGTGGCAGCTAATTAATAGGAGAATATTTTGGAAAAGGTGGTAGCTAATTAAAAAGAGAATATTTTGGAAAAGGTGGTAGCTAATTAAAAAGAGAATATTTTGGAAAAGATGGCAACGAATTATTGGAACCAAACCAAACCAAACCTAACGTAACCGAACCGAACCGAACCTAACCTTCTCGAAACCAAAATATTAAAATTTTAATTTAAAACTTAAAGACATTGCTGGAACTACCATTAAAACTGTACTTCATTTTAAGCACAATTTGTTTATTAATTCTATATATCTCTTGCCTTGAATGGAATGAAAGTGAGCGTTTTAATTAGTATCACGAAACATTTACTTTTAATATTATTGATATACCTTTCGAAGATTCGAACCAACAACCTATCGCTTCGCAGTCCAACACCGTATTCACTACACCACCGAATCGCTGACGCCTACAGTGTTTCAAGTTATATATATGTATTTTTAGGGGCATATTCGTACGATTGGGATTTCGGTCCATTGGGAATATAGCCATTGGGGTGTAATTCTAAAATCATTGAGGGATATTCGGTCGAATGGGATTTCGGTCCATTGGGAATTCGGTTGAAAGGGAAGATACCTGTTTATTTTGGGAAAAGTAGGCATAAGCTACTTTAAGGTCCGCCCTCGTGAACACTTCTAATTGTAGCGTAGAATATTGGGCAGCGTGTTAGGGCAGGTAATGGAACTGTTTAGCATTAAGCATTGGGATTAACTATTTATTTGTACTTATGAAATGAATGGTGAAATTACGTTTTGTCGGCTATTTAAGCCTTGAGTACAGTAATTTAATAATTTCAAAAATTATGGTCAATAATTTTATTCAAGAAAATATTTTTTTAATTATTATATAGGCTATTACATTATCAGTAATTTTGAAGTTAACTTTTGTTTCATAATTCCTCATGAATCATTAAAGAATTAAATAAGATTATGAATGTTTTGTTTTTTGAGTGTTTAAACATGTATGATGATATTCTATGAATGTACAAAAGATTTATTTTTGGCACCCTTTTGGTTTGGTATTGGCTACATTTATTTATAGCATTAAATTTGGGCTTAATTTCCATGGTTGATTTGTTATTATAAATTGTATTATTTTTTTTTCTAGTAATATTTTTGGTTTTCCATGTTTAAGCTAATAGTTGCGTATTTTAAAAGGTTTTTTTCGTAGCTTCCGAAGGAAAATTAAATTTTTGTCTCCAGAATATCTTTTTAAAATGATTAGTGATTGGTTCTCGTAAAATTTTCAGTTCAGTGGTAAATGTATGTTTCGCTATGGATTCATTGGAGACAATCATACATGAAACGGTGAAGGATGGACTTAAAAAGTTCAACATTAATGTTGAATGCCTATAATCATTTTGCTAGCCTTTCAAGTGTAAGATTCCATTTTTAATAAAATATCTGTACACATTTAATCCAAGGACTTTCAAGTTGGGAATTTATAATTGCCTAGTTGCCAGAAAAAAAGTACTTTTTTTACCTCTCCGAGTGACGATGACGTCACGGAGAGGTATTGCACTGGACGTGTGGGTGTGTGTGTGTCTGTCTGTCACACCCCACGTGACCGCGTTCGCAGGAACTTTTCATGATTAACAAATCTGAATAGTAATTATCACTCAAATATCACAAGAAATACTTTTCGAAATAGTTGAATATCAAAATTATTAACCTCAGTTTCACCAACCTAGTCTAAGCATAATTTTTTTCTAGTGGTTAATTGTTTAGGTCTAACAGGACTAGCACTTTGTACTTTTTGTTTACGGTTACAAGGCTTAGTTTTAATAGGACTAGTTTTTTTTGGTCTGTTCAACAGTGGGCTTTTTGGGTTTTGATGTGGGACTTTGTACTTATAGTTTGCGACTATAATGCTTAGTTTCAATAGGACTACCTTTTTTCGTCTGTTTATTAGTATGCTTGTTTGGTTTTGATGAGGTTTTCAAAGCTTTCTTCTTTATTGTGTTTCTGTAGAGGTAGCACCTTAAATTCTGTCCTCCAATTCCTATTTTGCCTTTTTTGTCATTTCGCATCCGATTTTTTTGACGAAACAAATCCCCTAACTTGGCGTGACCCAACTTCCTTTGCCAATGTTTCGAAACCTCTTTTAACCACTTCCTCTATTTTTGTTAATGCTTCATGATACATAATCTCCAATTGCTCATTTTTCTTTAATGACGCCATTGTTTCCTCTGTTTAGAAAATTTTTATTTAGGTTATTTAGACTTCAAATAGACTTCCTCGATTCTATTATTTTAAAAAAAGAACTTACTGAGCACATTTTTGGACAGATCCGTGATGGCATTCCATTTCAACCATTCAGCAATAACAATGTTATTGACTACTTTTATGTACTCCCTAAGTAGTACACGAGTAATCCACCTAGGGCCGTGCAGACTATTCGTTACTATTTGGTCGGACCAAATAATTTGGTCAAAATTGACGTTTACTATTCGCACCGACGAATCGAATAATGATTTTCAAAATTCTAGAATACCAAATAATGAGCTTCGAAAAACCGACTATTCTATAGCGGATAAAACAATTTGAAAGTGAATGTTTTTAACAGTCTATTGACCAAATTATTTGGTATTCGCAACCAGTTTTTGAATTTTTCTGTTGATTTTGTGAATTTGAGGGCGCTGTCATAGAGATAGAAACATAAATGTTATGCTCCTATCCCTATGGGCGCTGTGATAGTGTCCGCTGGACCGTGGCCTCATAGATGACGCGACTCGGCAGACACAGCCTTAAAATTCTGACGTGGCTACTGTTAAGTATTACCCGCGTTCACCGAGTCGCGTGATCTAGGAGGCTATAGCTGGAATCAGCCACTCAGTCTTTAGAAGTTCATAGACAAGGATAAATCATTAAAGGTTTTAACTTAAAGGGTTACTGGTTATTATCAGCTTCTCGCTGCGGAGCTAACTATATTGAACTTCCTAATAATATGTCACTATAGCATACCTATTAAAAAATATAGTATCATGGAAGAGGTCATACATTGCAAAGCGAGTAGGGATATATTGACAACTAACCTAATTTTGATTAAAATAAAACCTTTGATTCGTTCAAAAATAAGTTTTCAGCTGTTCAAAAGTACCTTTCCGTGTCATATTATTTATAAATTTGAAATTTGGTAGAATAGTTTTATAGAAATTTAAATTTGGTCGAATTTTTGAACTTCACACTATTTGGTCAAATTATTTGGTCATTTTCCTACTCCGAGCCGAGAGATGGCTCCCAAAAACACTGCTATTTGGTATTCGACGAATACCTTAAAAAGTACTATTCGCACAGCCCTAAATCCACCTCGGTTTATGTAAATGAGCGCAGGCGGAATGTCTTCTGGAAACTGGTCTTTATTTCTCAAAGATAGGCTTATTTTATAAAATATGTGAGCTTTAAGACGTTGTCGTTGCGTAAGCGGTTTCATGCCTCGTATAAGTTTCTGTGAAACTTTCATGTTTTGTTTGTTTACCTTGACATCTCCCCTAGACAACCTCCTCCTAGCCTGCACAACGAGTACAGTTCATCAGTTTTACGATTGCGTAAAGGTTTTTTCAGAAACGTTTTCTTAATTTTTTCTTTGCTGGTTCGTTCGCTATTAATTGTGCTTGAATCCTAGCCCGCTCAAAGTTTTCAAATTCTTTGACGACCTTGCTTGCTAACCAATAGACAATGAGGGCAACTTCAGTTCCATTAAAATCAAGTTTTTCTGCTAAGTCAATTTCAAACTGTCCAAACGAGTACTGCGTTAACCAGCTATTCCAAACACAGGGAAAGTTGGCGGTACTTTTCAGCCTTGCAGTTTTCTTTCAATGAAATATATTTTTCACTTAGCGTATTTATTAAATGTTCTAGGTTTTTATCCGGTTTTAAATGTTCAATTATGCTGCAGCGAACTCCAGTCTCATCAATTTTAAAAAATTCATCTTCGTAATTTATTAATGAAACTGTGAATAAAGGGCGTACCATTTGTTTACCTTCATGTTTAATCGACAAAAACCTATTTAATAAACGAAGTGGAAAACATTAAAATACCCAGGTAGCAATTCACCATGTCAATTACGTGAATTTTGAGTGTTCTTAGTGTATATAACGTGTTTGGGTTTTTCATAAGTGTAAAACACGTGGAGTATAGGTTGAATATAACACGTTAATAGAGTTGATGATTTAGGGCGTGTAAAACACGTGGTGTATAGGTGGATAATATCACGTTAATTTTGGTGTTGATTTAGGGCGTGTAAAAAACGTGGGGAATAAGTTGAAACTATCACGTTAGAGAATATAGACTGCCGTATACGCCAGTTCACTCATGGTTCACTGGCGTGTACGGTAGTCTGGTGGAGGGGGGAGTTTCATTACTTCCCCCTTTTCGTTCTTCTCTCTAGGCGGTGGTGCGCCAGAGGGAAAATATGGTTGGGGGGGTTTGATGAGGTCACGTATCACGTGATGTTGTTGGCGGGAAATTTGAATTTATAGGGGTATTATTTCGGTGTATTTTTAGGATATTGTGTCTATTTGAGATATAATTTACGGGTAATTCTATAGGTTCATTAGGCCCTTTCTATACCAACCCTGCCGGTAATGTTATTCTTTGTTTGTATGCATGCTTATGTTATTGTTATCCTAAAGAACTAGTTTTAATTGAGATAAGGTTTACATTGCAAAATATATTTACAAATTAAGCTACGACGCGGTTCTAGGTGTACTCATGTTTTGTATTGTTATTATTAGATGTATCTTTAGGATATTGTACATATTTAGTGGATAATTTCTTGGTAATTCTATAGGTTCAATAGGCCTTTTCTACACACACCCTTCCCGTAATGATGTACGATTTTGAGGTCTCCATGGATGCTTATGTCATACTAAAGAACTAGATTAGGTTTACATTGCAAAAGATACAAATTAAGCTACGACGCGGTTCTAGGTGTACTCATGTTTTGTATTGTTATTATTAGGTGTATCTTTAGGATATTGTGTACAGTTAGGTTATAATTTACGGGTAATTCTATATGTTCAATAGTCCCTTTCTACACACACCCATCCTGTAATGCTACTCTCTGTATGATTTTAAGGTCTCTCCATGTATGCTTATGTTATATTAAAGAGCTAGTTTTAAGTGAGATATGGTTTACATCTAAAAAAGGTACAAATTAAGCTACGATGCGGTTCTAGGTGTTCTCTTGTTATGTATTGGTTAGTAAACGAGTTACTGGGTTAAAACGATACATTTTAGTATCAAAAAAGAAGAAATACGGCAGTTTTTACACAACTTGGTAGCTGGTAATTAGTTAAAATGAACAAATATTACTAAAAAGTCAGAAAATTAGGTTCACATTAGTTTTAATACGATTTGGTAGTTGATGAGTAGTTAAAATGCTGATCCAAACAAAAGTATACTCAAATATAGCTTGACTGTTTCGTATATTTTCTATTCAACACACATTTTAAGTGACATTTTAACCAAAAAAGAATTGCATATACCGTAACACATGATTTGTTACAAACCTTGTCAAAAACCTTTCTCTCCAGAGTTCGGAAGTGAAATGACTCTCTATAGTTTACAAAATTCCCTTTTGGACACCCAACAGGTATATATTATATGACATTAAGGGGGAGGATGAGGTAGAACTTGATTCAAAACATAAGAATTTATCCCCATTTGTTTCTATTTATACGTAAACCTGTTCAAACGTGTCTAAAGGGCAGTGCCACTAGATTCCTTGCATTGCTATCAATGTAATTTATTTTTCATTAATTGGACCACCCACCAGGTTTTATTAAAGGGGGGGGGGTTAAACCTTTATCCCCATCTAGTTTTTATTTATACGTAAACATGTCCAGGCGTGTCTTAATGGCTTTTGGAGGGGGGGGGGTCGAACCATTTGTATTGAATCAATGGAATTTATATTTAGAGTGATTTATAACTCACACAAATGTGTTATGTCCAAGTTTATGTCATTGAGGGGGCGGTGACACATCCTACAAGGGGGTTCAAGCATTTAATTGATTACAGGTGGTTGCCCCGAGGGCATTATTAGGACAAGTCTCAACAAGTTTAAGATGTTTCCGTTGCGTCAACAGAAAGGCAATATATCATTAAACCGAAACATTAACCTAAACGTACTATATTTATCAAAATTATCTGCAACGTAATCAAAAATTTGTGGAAAACGTAAAACGGTATTGAAAGAAGCATCATTCACAACGCATTTCGTGTTAGAAGTAAAAAACAATCGAAACGTTTTGATCAACTACGTTACAATTGACCGACACGAAAACGATAATTTAAAATTCCTAAAATCCCATAGGAATACATGGGGAAATGAATAATCCACCGAAACGAAAACAGTCATGTACATTGCATTTTAGCAACACGAAACGAGTCATTTGAAAAACATTTCAAATGATTAAAAACGTTTCGATAAATTTTAGCAAAATTAATCAAAATTACTCCATGTTTCACCAAAAACACTTTTGATTTAGCAAAATTCCACCAATTTTTTTCTATTTAAATAAAAATTTATTACCTCTTGACCCCCCCCCCTCTTCGCAGAAACTAGTATAGCAACCTTTTACTATAACAAAGACTAAGCTAATTAACCAAAATATTTCTAGGGAAACGTCAATCAATTCGAGCACGAGTATTAAAATACCAAAGTATATGTTTACAATGTCGAATCATTTACATAGTTTCACACTAGAATTGCACTGCTATTTACACTGTTCTAGGGAAAAACACAGATTTTAACTAACACCTTATATACTAAAACAGAATAAAGCACCGGCGAAAAGTTCAAAGTACAACACAGAGTGTCATTTAGCTAATGCCAGTGCATGAATCGTGGATTTCTAGCAATAGAAGGAAATATTGTACGCAACATTTTTCTATAAAAATGCTTATTTGGGTTTCCTAAATTCCCCAAAGAATTGCATACAAAATTTGAAAAAGTACTGACTTCAGTTAATCCAACTCACTTTGTTTCTTTAGTTGCCTTAAAATGACGAAACGAGTCATTTGAAAAACAGATCACATGACTAAAAACGTTGCGATGATTTTCGCAATATTTATCAAAATGATTCGATGAAAAGCATATTTTCATTTATTTCAGAATCATTAATTTCAATACATAACTAGAGGGTGTTACAGACTTAAGGAATTAAATTTTCTATACCTCAAAACTAGCTTTACTCTTATCGTTGCAATTTATTTATTTATTTATTTAATAAGGCTCGAGGGATAGGGTCGTGAAGCCGCCAGGGCTTGGGTACGACCCCCTCCAAGGTACAAGAGTCTAGATACAATACGAGAGTATATACAAACGGGGAACATTACAAACAGAAACGTACAAATGAACTAACAAAAGAGAGAAATCTTACGAAATGGTTAAATTTAAACATTCAGTTACGTCATTAAAAATGTTCCTTAATAATACATTTGAATATCATGAAAAATACTGGTTTTTACACCAATAGTTACAAAATTTGACGCCTGCTTTAACACTATTCTTAGTGGTTAGGGTCGCTTATTCTTGAGATGTTCAGAACTTGACTTTAGGGAGGTGCTTCCCTCGATTGTTGTCTGATGCTCATAGATTTTTTTAGTTACATTGGAATTTATTGTCCTTTCTTTAATTTAACCACCCATTTCGTTTTATGAGGGTTAGGGGGAAGAGGTCGAACTTGATCCATAACAAAAGGATTTATCCCCATCCGTTTTTATTTTTACTTAAACACGTCCCTACGTGTCTTAATGGGTTTAGGGGCATGGCCGAACCATTTGTATTGTTATGAATGGAATTTATTTTGTGATTTATTGCTTTGTTAGTTGGTGACTCTTCCTACCACGAAACATCTGATTCTAGGTGTTTGCCTTGAAGGCATTATCCTGACAAGTTTGAAAGGCCTTTTTGATGCGTTAACCGAAACCATGAAAATATATGAGTATTTTTCCAGAACTATAGACTAGGAGACTAATTTCGTTATTTTTTTAAAGATGCACGAAATAACGCTCTTTTATCACCTTTAACGTAGCAAATAATGTAACAAAGCTATCCTAAATACCCCATTTTACCTTCAATCTGACAGCTAAATCAAAAACTTTCAGTGCTTACATCTCAAGTAAACGCTGTATCAATCTAGGATTAATCAAAACATTTGTTAAAAAACAGTACATTTTTTAACCTTTTCCCGCTCGATGAAGTCTCTTAAGCCGATCTTAAATACTGGTTGGGGGTTCAACATTGTTAACAAGTTGGGTAGAGAAAAACAGCCCTTGCCAGATATTTACGCCTATACAGAACTTTGACGAGGTTAAGAATACTTTGGTGGAAAAATCATGCTCAAATCCTTGTTTGTTTCAGTCATTCTCACAAAGTCTCTGATTTTTTAGTGAAGTTAATAGCTTTATTTAATTAGGGTTTACAAATAAACGTTAGAAGACGAAACGTTGTTGTGTGCCGTTTTTATTAATGAATGATAAGAGAAATCCCTTGACTCTATCGTCCCCATGATACGAATGCGTTAACATTTTTAAAATTAAATGCTTCAAAGGTCTCTTAAGGAATTAAATATGTTATATTTAAGTGTCTTTGTGGCCATTGGGCTGATTAAAAATATTTTATTACCTATTCCGTAAACACGTTCAGGCAAGGGCTTTGGTGGGTGATCGAACCATTTGTTATCGTTGGAATTTATTTTGTGATTCATTGCTTTTTTAATTGAATAGACCTACTTCTCTCCTACACAATCATAGTGTTATTCCTGACCGTGAGAAACTATCTGGTCCTAGGTTAACTTAAGGTAGAGTTAAAAGTAACTTTTTGAAAAGTATACAATATGAAGATATCAAAGGATACTACCATAGTTGAGAATCTCTAGAAACGCTTTACGCACCCCAATAAAGCAGTGTCCCTTATTTGAGGTGTTTGTAGCGAAATTATATTTATAGGCCACTCTTTTGTTGACAATTTATTTGACATAAAAAATCAATCGTTCTTTTGTTATAAAAATGGTAAACTGTTGACAGTTGTGTGTCCGAAAATGCATAGTGAGAAAAACATCTGGTGACTGATAAGCAATAAATCAGGCTATTGTTGAACGATTGAGGAATGTGGGCGTGTCTATTAAGAAATTTCGTTAGCTTAATGTAACATTTTTTGGAAAATATACAATGGTTTCTATGACCTGTTAGAGAAATTCGGAACGTTATTATTTATCAGACGTGAAGATAACAAAGGATATTTTCTCATTTGAGAATCTCCAGAAACGCTTTACACACCATGTTTTTTATTTATTAGCCCATTAAAAATGTCTCTTGTTTGCAGTGTTTATAACAAAATTCTATTTATAGGCCGCTCTTTTGTTGACAATTTATTTGACATAAAGCAAATCCAACGTTCTTTTGATCTAAAATCGGTAAACTATTAACAAGCGTGTGTCAGAAATGCATTGTGAGAAAACATCTGGTGACTGATAAGCAATAAATCAGGCTATTGTTAAACGATTGCGGAATGTGGGCGTGTCTATTAAGAAATTTAGTATAAAACCGACTAAGGACAGGATCAAAATACACAGTCGATCTTCAAACACCGAGAGATAAACATGGATCTTGAAACTCTCCTTACAACTTTGAACGAACTGACTATAACTAGACCCTGGCCGTTACGTTTAATATATGAGTTTTATTTCTACCTATGCGCCTATCTGCGACTAGATCCGTTGTACCGACCTCAGACTCTACCACAACTCGTAGTACAGGCTGACTTAAATGCTATTCAAGCTTGCCTCGACTTACTTGAGTATATGAAAACAGTCACTCGAGGACCAGGGGTCCTATTCTGAGGCGTTCGGTACGGATACCGGAAAATATTTAACGAACGCTCAAAAGACGGTCGTCTAAAGGAAATTCTCAACCGGTCTGAGGAGCAGGTATTCTAAGCGGTTCTCTCTCTCCGTTCGTTATCCGTTCGTATGAAATCTTCCTCTTGAACTTGGAGTGATAGTATTATTTTTTCCTCCTATTATTTTGGGTCACGTGAAAGACCTCGAAACCAATAGGGATAAAGAAGCTAGTGTAGCAGACGCTTCTGTTATTTCTTCTCATAGATTTTAGACGGGGAGTGTAATTCTTTGATTTTTACTTAAAAAAAACAAATAATACTTTATCTTCAAGCTTTTAAAGGTACGTATGTTATTGTAGTTAACCTAATTGATATATTTCCACGTTTTCATTAATGTTTTTTATGTTTTTAAACACTAGATTGACTTATTTAGAAACTTTTCCGCGGATTTTCAATAAGCCTTGGCCAACAACTTTTTACAAATCCTGTATTTTTGCTATATACATTGTTACAATGCCTCCTCGTGGGCCAAAAGTAACTAGAAATCAGCGGCTAATTATGCTCGACTTTATGGAGGTTCATCCACAATTAGTGTCGGGTAGGTTAGATGGAGATTTTACAAGAGCGGTGCAAGAAAGGTTATGGATGCAATTGACAGACAGTTTAAATGCGGACGGTATGGTTCCTACAAGAGACCTTAAAAAATGGAAAAAAGTGATTATATTCTTAAGAGATGATTATCTAAGTGGTTGTTTATCCTAATTTGTTTTAAATATTGTAGTCTTGGGCTGACTGGAAATCCGAGACAAAAGGGAAAGCAGCTGCTATTAAAAGATCTCAGGGTGGCACTGGAGGTGGGCAAAAAACACCATTGGAATTGACTGACCTAGAACAAAGATTGCTAGGCATAATTGGTCCATTGTGTGTGGAGGGAGATCCTCAAATACCCGAATTAGGGTTTCAACGTCATAATGTAAACTAACCCAATGTTTTCTAGATTACAAATTTGCTATAACAACCTTATTCAACTAATTTTTACGAGTAAATTATAATATGATATTTAAAATCACAGGTAGCTATTGATTCCTCAAACGCGAATGAAGTAAATTTAATCGCTAAATCGGGTGAAATCGAAATTGATTGTGGCATAGCTTGAGAAGAGACCAAATTCGATTCAAGGGCTAGATTTACGTAACGCCTCATAGAATCTTTAGGGGATACGTAGGCCCTAGCCAACTTAAAAAGTTGCCGCAGCCATCAGAATGCACGAACAAAGCTTGTTGGCTGTGGTTCATGAATCGACCTTCATTGCAGTGTCATTTGCGTCCATACAACTGACTACTGCAATGAAGGAGAAGTCCTTGGGCCCCCAACCAGACCTGAGCAAGAAGACCAGGCCCCCACAGTGGCTCGAATGTAACTTCCTTCGGGAGGTAAAGGGTCAACGAAGAATTTTATGGGACATGGCCCGTACAACCCGACAAGCCCTGCTACCGCATAAGGTTCTACGTACCCTGCACCAGTTGGAGCACGTTCTCTTCAGTGAGGCACAACAATTTCACGACATCAACGTGGCCCGACCTTCAGCGATAGATACATTTCGGGAACAAGAAGTAGCAAAAACAACCAGGCCTCGCCGAAAGATCCGCGATCTTCGAAAACCAATGGAGGATTTCACTTAAAATGTCATTTCTAACAATCCTCAACTATCCTGCTTGTCTTTTATCAAAATTCATCCGGCATCGTTTATCCCACGCCGCGCCACTCGACGTCAGCCATCAGAATGCACGAACAAAGTTTACTGATGGTGGTTGACGTCATCCACAAGATCGTGCGAACTTACTTTGTGGTAAATAGTTTCGATTTAATTTAGGATTCAACATGTAACATGTTTTTTGTGTTGTTGGCGAACAAGCCATTCTAAACTCAAAGAAAAGAAGTATTGACCAATATTTTTGTTATATCTATATTCTTGTTAATCTGTATTATTTTATTGTCTATAGTATTTGGTATTGTTATTAAAAAAATCTTTATTTATATATTTGGCTTTGTTTGTCAGACATATTTAAAAGGTTTATGGCGGGAAATTCAAACGGGGATCTGACAAAAATAACTGGACTGGTTTATTAAAAGAACTACACCCTCCGAGGGTTAAGCCGAGCTTGTTTTGGGGGAAAAATAGGTAAAACCCCTCTAAAGAGTCATAGCATGGTGGAAGGTAGGGTTGATCAGGTAGGAATTTAGCTTAATCTTTGGGTGGAAAGTTTGGTTTGAGTTTGCTGGATGAGGGTAGGGCGGCCATCTTGGGGTGGCGGCCATCTTGGATCCATGCGTATTTGGATAGTCCCTACTACTCGCCTTATGCAAAGGTCCTAGACCGCTATTGGAAAAAGATCACGACCGTCGTGTGGATGTTATTGGGGTGGAGGATGAAGTGCTCGTAACACTGCTGTTTCATGGCTCGGGGACCGTTCAGCACGCTCTGGCCAGCAACTACAAACACGGCATGAGTCAGGCGTCAGTCAGTCGTAGCATTGAACGGGTCACAAATGCCATAATTAATGTGAAAAGCGGTCTGATATCGTTTCCAACAGATGAGGCGTCCGTAAGGTTTATGAAGGTATGAATCTACTCAGATATTAGCATTCCAAAGGAGCGTTTATTTATTGTAATTGTTACGATCATAGGCGTCTTTTATGGCCACCTGCAGCTTACCAAACGTTATTAAAGCAATTGACTGTACCCATGTTCCAATCAAAGGCCCTTCACCAAACAGTAATGCGTTCAGGAACAGAAAGGGGAAATTCTCCATTAACGTTTAACTTGTGAGACATTTTGCCTTATTCATAACAAATCCGTTTTAATTAAAATGTTTCGTTTACAATAGGTCAGCGACAAAGAAATGCTCATCATAAATGTGGCGGCTCGGTGACCTGGTAGCGTGCATGACTCGTTTATCTGGCGAAATAATTTGCTGTTTGAGGCATTTGTTGAAGGGGACATGCCCCCTGGTTACCTTCTTTGTGATGGAGGCTACCCCTTACAACCGTGGCTCATGGTGCCAGTATACCGCCCACAAACGCCGGCAGGGGTTGAATTTAACAACCTTTTAGATTTATATGAAAACCATTTAGAATTATATGAAAACCTTTTAGAATTATATGAAAACCTTTTAGAATTATATGAAAACCTTTTAGAATTATATAAAAACCTTTTAGAATTATATGAAAACCTTTTAGAATTATATGAAAACCTTTTAGAATTATATTAAAACATTTTAGAATTATATGAAAACCTTTTAGAATTATATGAAAACCTTTTAGAATTATATGAAAACCTTTTATTTTTTAGAATTATATGAAAACCTTTTAGAATTATATTAAAACATTTTAGAATTATATGAAAACCTTTTAGAATTATATGAAAACCTTTTAAAATTATATGAAAACCTTTTAAAATTATATGAAAACCTTTTAGAATTATATGAAAACCTTTTATTTTTTAGAATTTTATGAAAACCGTTTAGGATTATATGAAAACTTATAGAATTACTTAAAAACCTTTACTTGCGAATTATGTCGCGAACGGCGCCCCATAATCGAAAACTGCTAAAATATGTCAGTAGCAATTTCAAATTTATACAAAACCATAATCCTTAAGGCTCGAAAAGTTTAATACTTATCTAGATAATGTGTCTTATCCCTTCTATAATACCCCTGCTTTGGCAAGCACGCTGACAAATTCGCCTTTCCCCGATTCTCACCTCTCTCTCTCTCGCTAGTCTCTACGTTACTCAGCACTCAGCAGTAAGTTCTTCAAGTTCATTTTCATTTCTTGGAGGACCGCGGGGCAGAGTGGTACTCGATAGTTACGTGCCGCTTAACATGGGTTGAAATTAGGTTATATTGTAATGAAACTGACGTTAAGTTGATTAAATTCAATTGAAGTAGAAGTATGAAGTTCCGAGAGAAGTGCGGACTTCTCTGAGGAGCCTTAATGCGCTCTCGGAACGTAAATACGGCTTTCTTAGTTAGAACAGAGAAACCTTTGTTGCCCGAAGTTGTCGATGAAAGATTAAATATGTCAAAATTATGTGTATTGTGTAAACACATTGACTACTGTAGAACGAATTGGATGCTGTGAAACAAGGAAAGTTTTTTCGTAAGGACTTGTGCCATTAATGCTTAATATTTTTTAAATATTTCAATATCGTAGTATGGTAGGTTTGGCTTTGTAAGCCACGCCAGACGGAACTTCTCCCTTCCAATTTGTTTGAAAAATATAAATTGCGATTTGAAATCTTTGTTTCAATGCAATGTTTTTATGAGTAGATATGTTTCAGATATAAGGATTTGAATAGTTTTTAATATTGCAAATAAATAGGTATTTAATCTAGTTTAGATATATCTTGAATTGGAAATAATAGAAATATCTTGGACTCGAAATTGGTTTTGAAAAAAAAATATATGGGATTTGAAGCAAGTGTTCTTTATTTGGGAATATCTGGGCGTTAAGACCCATTTTCAGGTTGCAAATACATGGGATTGAAACCTAGAGTTTGAGAAATGGGAAGATCTGGGTTTTTAAAACCTAGTGTTTGAAAACTAGGAACGTCTGGGTTTTTAAACCTAGTGTTTGAAAACTAGGAACGTCTGGGTTTTTTAAACCTAGTGTTTGAAACTGGAACGTCTGGGTTTTTCAAACCTAGTGTTTGAAAACTGGAACGTCTGGGTTTTTCAAACCTAGTGTTTGAAAACTGGGAACATCTGGGTTTTTGAAACTTAGTGTTTGAAAAGTGGGACTATATGAGTTTTTGAAACTTAGTGTTTGAAAAGTGGGACTATATGAGTTTTTGAAACCTATTGTTTGGGAACTGAGAATATCTGGGTTTTTGAAACTTAGTGTTTGAAAACTGGGAACATCTGGGTTTTTGAAACCTTTTGTTTGGGAACAAGGAATATATGGGTTTTTGAAATTCCAAGCAAACAAGGCATCAATTTAGCGCATCTGAAATGCAAAGCTAATAATTTTAAAAGATACGTTGAAAATTGTCGTGGAAATCATAAGCCGCCTGCTGATTGGATTCTAATTTTTGATGAGGTGAAGGTTATTGGCAAGCTTATATGGAACTCGAGAAGCAACGACTTCATCGGTTGCACTTTTAAGTCCCGAGGATATTTCTTCTAAGGAGGATTTATTCAAAGAAAAACAATGTCAGAGACTCTATGTTTTGCAGTTCTTGTGGAGGTGCATAGGTGGAAAGTTTGACATTTTAGGACCTTACTTTATGCTCCCTAAACCAGCTTCTCAATCATTTATATCAGACTTGGTGTATAAAGTCATTTGGGCATTTCAATCTGTAGGCTTGGAGACTTTAGCATTTGTTTGTGATGGTGGAACCTCCAATATTGGAGCGTTACGTCACACTTTAGGGATGGACGCTTCTTTCAGTTATGGTTCTTTTGATTTTAGTTTCAACCCTTACAAAAAAACCAATAGGAATTTTATTGTGATGAAAATATGGGAATCTATTTGGGATGTCTATTGGGATTTGGAACGTTTTTCCAATAGAAAACCAACTAAATACCAATTCACATTACCAGTAATTCACTAAACCAATTGAACAAAACCAATTTGGTGACCAATTGAACAAAACCAATTTGGTGACCAATTGAACAAAACCAATTTGGTGACCAATTGAACAAAACCAATTTGGTGACCAATTGAACAAAACCAATTTGGTGACCAATTGAACAAAACCAATTTGGTGACCAATTGAACAAAACCAATTTGGTGACCAATTGAACAAAACCAATTTGGTGACCAATTGAACAAAACCAATTTGGTGACCAATTGAACAAAACCAATTGGTGACCAATTGAACAAAACCAGGTGACCAATTGAACAAAACCAGTATATGACCAATTGAAAAACCCATGACCAATTTAGTAAAACCAATTGAAAACTAATTGAGGACCAACTGAAAACGAACAGATGCCCAATCGCTGACCCATTGAACAAGCCCAATCGCTGACCCATTGAACAAGCCCAATCGCTGACCCATTGAACGAGCCCAATCGCTGACCCATTGAACGAGCCCAATCGCTGACCAATTGAACAGCCCCAATCGCTGACCAATTGAACAGCCCCAATCGCTGACCAATTGAACAGCCCCAATCGCTGACCAATTGAACAAGCCAAATCACTAATTATAAAACATTGTTTCTAGTTCAAACATTTTTATTCATTTAATTTTTTTTTCGACCGCAAGCCGAGACTTGTTCTGGCATCAGATATTTTTTCAGTTAGTTAATGATTTACCCTCCTCACTGCTTGATCCTGAAAATCGAGTGATCGCCCCTTCCTCTGAGAAAAATGTCGCACACAATCTAAATGAGTGTTAATATCCCTTTTGATTAGAATAGGGCGTCAAATGGCTAAATTGTTTGAAACCAGCTTTTAACGCAAAGCAGCTTAACAGGGGTAAGTGGGGCCCTTGAAGCAGCGTTTCTTGAAGCCACTGTTCGATTGCCGACCTTTCCCACCGAGCTTCTATTAGCTAAAGTTGCTGTGCCCCAGATGCACCCGGCCAAGGATTTAACAAGTTTGGATTCCGATGGTTGGCTTAAACAAACTTCCCACTTTGGGTTAGAAATAAGAACTCCATTTCCTAAATGCACCTAGATCGTAATAAATATAATTTAACTTAGTTCATTCTCATTTAGTAAACAGCTATTTACTAACACTTCCATTTTCTTCTGCCAAAAATTCTTTTTCTTCCTTGGTGCCTGAAAAGATGGGTATAAGTTGTTAGAAAGTAGAACATAAATTAACATCTAGAATGTTAAAATACTTAAAAAGTACTTTGGCATTTGCATGTTTCCTTTGACGCTTCTAAATCCAAGTATTTCATTCGAAATTCGTTAGTTTTTTGTATTAGTTTATCATATCTCCCTCGAAGACGGTGGTATTTTCCTATATTGAATTACTTCCTGTTAATATTATTCAAAAAGTGATGTAGCTTAATTAATTGGGTACTTATTAGGTACCAGTATTATTATCGGGTAGAAAAAGCTGCTTAATAACTTTTGATTTACGTAAATATTAACGCAATTTAATTATAATTGGAACTGACTGGGTAACTAAAGCAAGATTTATGTTATTAGAGGTTTTTGGGTTTTTAATTATAACCAAGCCCTAAACCTTGTCTGTAGGAAATTAATGGGTAGATATTAACCTTCACTACTGTCTGCGCAACTTGCTCTTATGTCTTGAGTGGAATTTGGATTTTCTTAAATAATAGTTTTAGAGAGATTAACGGACTTAAGAAAAACAAGACTGAAGAGTAGGACATTATAAAAGATATAAGTGTCAGAGATTTGTTTTAAAGAAAATTCAAGTATGATTTGGTGCTTTAGCAACACAGTTCTAGTTAGGAGGATTCATACCATTTGCACAAGGACACCTGGCAACTTAGAGTGTAAAATAGCAGACGATTTTACACTCTAAGTCGCTTGGTCTCCTTGTGTTAATGGTAGGAATCCTCCACGCCTGTAAACTATGTATATAGTTTTAAAATGGTAGGAGATCCTTAATTTAACTGGGTTTCTAGATATTACAATCACCATAAATGCTTTCGCTAAGTAATGGTGTTAATTTGCTATCAAAATTCTCTGCAAGGATGTCAAGATCTTCGTCAAAATCTTCTCTTGATTATAAATCTTCTCTTGGCTTGATCTCTCGTCAACAATTTTCTCTTGGTTAAATCTCTCGTCAACAATTTTCTCTTGGTTAGAATTTTCGTCAACAATCTGCTCTTGGTCAGAACTATCGTCAACAATCTGCTCTTGGTCAGAACTCTCGTCAACAATCTGCTCTTGGTCAGAACTCTTGTCAACAATCTTTTCGTGGTTAGAACTCTCGTCAACAATCTTTTCGTGGTCAGAACTCTCGTCAACAATCGGCTCTTGGTCAGAACTCTCCATGTCCACTTCGACGGAACTCTTGACTATTTCACCATCATTGATATTATTATTGTTGAGGCTATGGTCTACTATTTCTTTCGATTCTTTGAATTTATCAGCTTCCAGATCCTTTAAAGTTAATATGTAAAAAACATTTTTAGTTCACAATCACTGAAGACTAAATTGAAATCATACTTACAAAATTTAACCAAGTTTTGCCATTTCAAGCCTTTTTTGCATGATTCTTGTGTATCGTTTTGATTTTGCATTTTGAGATATATCATTCTCACGTTTACTCTTTTTATAATTGGCCTTATTGGTTGGAGTGTTTTTTCAAAAACCTTTGCGGTGGTGCACGAATCCGTCCCCCTTTTTTCCACTTCATCCTTATTATCTATTATATAATGCATTAATTAGATTGTGGTACCAATTTGAAAATTTCCAGAACATAATAATAAGTTCTATCTTACTGCCAAGCATAAGAATTAAAGCTTCAGTCTAATTCTCCTCCAACAAATACTTGTGCCGGTTGTTGAAATCTTTACAATGCTTGGGTTGAAAGTGTAGTATTTCGCTTATCTTTACAACCCTCTTTAAGCTATTATCTATCTTAGGCTCTGCCCCATTGGACCGAATCGCATTCGGCCGAAACCAGTCCCAATCAACCGAAAAACCCGCACTTTTGGCGGATTCGGTCCAATGGGACAGTCCCATTGGAGCGAAAACCCGCACTTCTCCGGGTTTCGGATTCGGTCCATTGGGACAAGAATGCCTGCGCATATACACCAGATGGAACTAAAATGAATTTACTTCCCGGGAGCGCAAAGATCGCATCTTTACAAGCAAACAATTTCTTTTACTTGTAATAAAATAATGGTCAAAGAAATTGAGCACCATACGCGAAGATTCTGTAAAATATTAAGCACCTATTTTAGTTTAGAAGAACCAAATACTTTCAGATCCCCGAAAATTTACTTTTTAAAGGGAATTGTAGATTTGCTTTTATTATTTTAAGTCATATTTATCATGTTACATGGTTTTGGCTGCAGTGTTAGAGTATTAACTAGACATTTTCGAATATTGGTTTTTTAGATATGAAAACCATAACCCTTAAGAAACCTATTCGTTCCCAAAGATATATATAGTATATAACTGCCGAAATACCTAACTTTACCAAACCTAACCTAACATAACAGTAACGTTTTGGAAAAGGCATATTATTTGAGAAGTCAAAGAAGCTAAACATAAATACTTTGGAAAAGCGCGTAGCATAGTTAAATGATTTATAAAATATTTTTAACCTATTAACCAAACCAAACCTAACCTAACCTAACAAAACATAACAGTAATAAATAGCAGCTGACTAAAGTTGGGTAATGTGAACGGGCCTTAACTAAAAGCATCTCATTCAAGCGGACAAATAAATTTCCCTATTTACAGACCTGGTTTTTACTGCTAGCAGTGCTAGGTCCTAACCTGGCTAGAGAGCAGGGCCAAATAAGTTCTGAACACGTGAAAAATAAAATTCAATCCCCTAGGTTATTTTTAAAAAGTTTCGGACGGTCAATGAACATTCATTATTATTGATTTTCGTTACTCTACATAAAGGTACGTTGTTGGGCCCTGCGCAAATGCTAGAATTAACGGAAGAGTAATTGGTGACAAGTTAAACGAAATCCTTATATCCGTCACTATACTCAAAGCCCACTCGATCAGCGCTGGCGTGATCGAGGGGTATGCTATTCCGAAGCTTTGCTGATGCTGAAGGAGACAATTCACGTTATTTCGCCAAAGCCCAAGTGACCGTGAAACGTTACGACGATAGAGAGTAGTTATGTCTTTTGAAAGTTTACGAAAAGGTTATAAACTGTTTAGAAAAGGAATATATAAGCCCAAATATCATTATTCCAAAAACTACTCTGTTTAATCAAGTGAAAGGGAAGCGGCGTCGCCTACACTTTGAGAATGCCCAGGTATGTTACTAAGCCTTGGTTAAAGCATGCATGGTTAAAACTTGTTAAACGAGTAGCTAAAAGTGCGCCTCTTTTTAGGGGGAGAAAATACATAAAATAACAATATAGTGGAAAAAGTTTGCAATAGACAAAGTAATTAGGAATATTTCGTGGTTAAAACATACCCAATTTAGTAATTTTTTGGAAAAGGGGGAAATTTATACAGTCGATAAACCTTGGTAATAACCAAAACAGGCGCACATTTAGCCGCTCATGTTCTTTCTAGTTCTATCAGTGGACGAAATAGAAGAAACCCTAAATTTCGTCCATGATCTATGGTTAACCTCACTGGGCTGATGTTTTTTTTAATAGAGTGAGTAGGCATACATTTGAAGAGTTGAATTACGATAATTCTGCTTTCAATGTGTCTGTATTAACACAACTGTGGATGATGATGAAAAAGTACAGCTTCTCAAACAATGAGGACCTGGGGAAGTTATAAGCAAAGAAATTATGAAAACTACCAATCAGAAGAGAAATATTTAAACTCTGAAATCAAAAAATCTGACGAAAGACGAAAAAATCGTATCGAACCTGAGAAAGACGTTGTAACCCACGAACGATCTGATGAAAGTTTAAACAATCATGAAGAATCTGAGGAAGAAGTTGTTAGCCACGAAACATCTGAGGAAGATTATGTGAATAATGAATCAGAAGAAGAATTTTGAATGAAGACAGTGAAGATGAACAAGTGTACAATTACCCAAGAAATGAAGATGAGGCTGATGAAAGTTTTGATAAAGAACCAAATTCTAATAGGTTTCCTTACGAATTATTTAATGAAAAATTTCATTGGGAAACTGTGTATCTAAAGGGGGGAAGCTGCACTGCTTATTCAGTCATTTATGTTAAGACACGGTTTGACAGAGGCTGCTTTAGAAGATTTGCTCAAAATGATTAACACTACGATTGGTTGTGAAGTTGTTCCAAATTCCAAGTATCGGTTTAAAAAATTATTCCCTGTGAGCAATGCCGTTAAGCACTTCCCTTGTAATGATTGTAGAGAAAAACTCAATTGCTATTTAGTGTGCCCTAATTGTTCAAAAAAAGTACACGAGTGAAGAAAATTTAACAGTTTTTATAGCTTGTCTTTAGAGAGGCAGCTCAATTATTATTTCAAGACTCAGTA